>CM056606.1:13537908-13910617 GCA_029721355.1 Tegillarca granosa | reverse complement strand
ACATTGTCTCATAAAATTTAAATTTTTAAAATATTGAAGAGAGAAAAGTGGGAATATTACACTTATTTGAGTGAATGATTGTGAAACTTGGCCTTGTTCTTTTCATAATTATTTTATATTCCAGTGATTCATTATGTTCTGTCATTGTGTCAGGGAAAAAATATAACAAGTCACATAATAGCACAGTAACATATGTATCCTGCAGAATTTTGCGGTTTCAAACTAATATAAACAAAATATTTGAGTTCCGTAATTAATTAAAATGATTTAAACTACTTTTAGTTTATACAATAATTAATGACTTTTCAAATTAAGGTTTAATTTTAAGCTTCATTGCTGGCAACCAAAGTTAAATGTTTTTTGGATAAATTTTTTTCAATAAAAAAATATTGCAGTGAGGTTTTGATAATATACCATGTGACACCCTAATTGTTTTTTTTTGTGCAAAACTGTTATTCCGATAACATGTAGATACGGAATTGTATAAGTTGATGTTTTCTCATAAAAGACATGTTTTCCTTTAGAAATTATGTAATTAGGTTTCTGAAATGTTCAGCACAAAAGTTATAAGTTATTGAAAAGGTGGTACTCTAAATCGGGAAATTTTTGCACCAGTGAATTTCCACAACTATCATCTTTTTAAGATACTATTATATGTGTATGAATACTTGTATTTTTGTTTTCATCAGATGATGGTCAGTGCAAAATGGCTAATGCAAGTGAAATAAATTAAAATAAATTATCCACATAAGTTTTTTGTTTGGGTCTTGTTGCTCAAATTAATTTGTGCAAAAAAAAAAACAAAACAAAACAAAACAAACAAAAACAAAAGAAAGAAAAGAAAAAAATTCACAGAATTTTTACATTACTGGGTATACTGGTAAACTTCAATGATGATAGGCAAACTAATATTAATTTAAAATCCATTTTTCCCAAGGTACGTGGAGCTTTCCGTGAGCCACATACAAATGTAGATTCATGGCAGTTACATTCATCAAGGATCGGTCTTCTAGCACAAGCCATACTTCAGCTGGTTACGGCATTATTTATTGTGTCAGATGTACTTAAAGAATTATGGAAAGACCAGTAAGTCATTGTATATATAAACATTTTGTTTTTTTTGTCGCTAAACTTTGTTTTTCATTGTTAAATAAGAATTTACATTCATTTTTTGCTTCTATACATAAAGCTGGATGGGTGGAATGGTGTTTTACAATCCAGTCATGATTTGATCACTTGTATGAAGGTGATTAGTTCTGCCATGTTGGCAGAAACTGAAGGTGGTAAGTTCTGCAGTGATGCATATGCCACATATATATACAATATGTGATTAACATGACAACATTGATTTCCATTAAATTATCTATGTTTAGATGATGTTTTATACATTGTCCAATATGAATGAAGAATGCATATGCCATATACATAATGCAAAAAATCTATAGCTTTTATGGTTTTCTTGGTGATGGAGAGAGCCATAAGAGAGACAATTTGTGGGTTGCATCCCTGGCTAGATCAAACATAAAATTTTAAAATTTGAGACACTTAGTCTAGTAATCACAGTGCCTTTTACCGCCTAGGTTCAAATCCCACTCGGGACAGATCCTGGTGTGAGAAAGTTGGCTTGCTGAAGGTCGGTGGTTTTCTCAAGGCACTCCGGTTTCCTCCACCATCCCAGAACTGACCGCCTCGAAATAAGTGAAAGATTCTTGACTGGGGTGTAAAACGCCATTACTCCGCTTCACTCCACTTAGTCTAGTACCTTAACAACAGGTTACCCTAAGTTTGCACTAGTACAACACCGACTACGATATGCAGTTACATACCTAACATGTACACAAACTTGTTTCTAGATTACTGGTAATCCTTAGAGATTATTAAACATACTCTCATCACCAATAGCTGAAACATTAATGATGTCATGTTAAACAACATTACAAGCAAGTGAACAACAAACTAAAGTTTCCATGGTAACATTGATTTCTTGTTAATCAACTAATGATTTTTTAAAATTTTTAGATAGTGGCATATAAATGAAGTTTGCATACTAGCCACATACATTATTTGACTAGGTATAGTTTCCATGACAACATTAATTTACATTATTAACATGTAGGATTGTTGTGTATTTACAGATTGCCGATTCTGAATCAGAATTTTTATGATATAGGTTTTCGTTTATCAGAATTTGGGATTGCATTGTGGTTCCCTTGTGTGTTATGGAATTGTAAAAGGTAATGTATTCTATCTTGATGTAATGATGTTGAGGCAGAAGTGTAATTTAAAAGTGTTTCTGTCATGTACATTGGCAATCAAGTAGATAAATGGAGTTTTAGGTTGCAGTCAAGATTCTTTCAATTGTATTAATACATCTGTTTAGAGCTAGCAGAGAAAATCAGTGTTTTATGAAAAACAACAATTTAAGGCAAGGGAGGTAACAAATGTTTTCTTCTAGGATCTGCCCAGAAAGGGATTCTTACCTTGGGAATGAGAGATGCTGTGATTTATTAGTAGCTGTTTATGATCTCTTCACTACCAAGCTTGGTTTTTTGGCAGCTAGTGTCAACATAAATGTGGAAAAAAGTTTTTTAGTTCTTACAATGTATTATCAACAAGAAATTTAGTAAAATGTTAATTCTTTAGATAATCAGTCAAGATTCTTTCACTTATATAGAAGTGATAAGTTCTGGGATAGTGGAGGAAATTGGAGTGCCTAGAGAAAACCATCAACCTTCAGCAAGTGAACTGACAAACTTTCTCGCACTAGGATCTGTCCAAGCCAGATTCAAACTTAAGTGATGATTGGCTCTGTGATCCATAAAAGTGCGCTTTAGATCACCCAAGACCCCAAGACCCCCTTTTATCTATAGAAAAAAAAAAGAAATTAAATATAACCCTTTAAAATTAAATCTGTCTAATCCAAGGTCAATCAATCAATCAATTAATTGGACTCATAATTAGCCAATTATTCTGCTAACAAGCATAGCAATCAGTTAAACAAACAGTCAGTCAGTTATTAACCTTGTATTCACGAAGAAATTTTAGTTAAGTTTTAACAACTCTTGTTTTTCTTTTAGACCACAAGATCTGTGGGTTTTGAATCCAAGACGTTTATTTAAATCATTTGATTTCCATGACAACAGAAGTGACAGTGACAGCGATATTGATACACAAAGTATTGAAAATGATTATACAAAGTATGGTTCCATAAAAACCAGTACAGGTAATTAAATATTATGTCTTATCCAATCATAGATCAAGTTTACATGTACATTTCACTATTATAGTGACGTCAATTTCAATGACATTTAAATTTCTTTTGATGGGTTTGTGTTGATCGTTGTTAAATTGTTAATTTATGCTGTTTTTCTCTTTCTTTAAATATCACTCTTCTTAAAAAATATATAATTAATTAAATAAATAATAAATAAGCAAATAAATAAATACTAGTAAATAAATAAAAAAATAAATATTGGAAATTTTAGAACAAGAAAGTAATAGTACAAATTTTTAATTAAAGGAAAATGCTCCCAATTAATAAATAATTAAATAAAATTTAATCAATGAAATTTTGAAATTTTAAAACAAGAAAGTAATGGTACAAATTTTTAATTAAAGAAAAACACTCATAGAAAAGAAATAAATTACATTGAAGTTTAGTTTTAGTTTTTGAGTTGTAAAACTAACAATTCTACATGAATCTATGTCAGCATTATAAATACCGGTATATAATTTTCAATTATATTTCAGATGTGCCAAAGTTAGACTGTTGGATTTGTTATGATGTGGAGAGACAGGATGCTGGAGCTTTGATTCAGCCTTGTCAGTGTAAGGGAGACGTCGCTACAGTTCATCATGAATGTCTACGCAAATGGCTAATGGAGGTTTGTTTATGAAATAATTATCATTAAGATTTAAGTTTCTGAACTAGAACCAAAAGATTAAAATCAATGCATTGATAATAAAGCAAAAAGACTTCTTATATAATAAAACAAACATACCAGTCCTTGTCCATATCACAATCCAAAAAACAAAGTAAAAACTTTGCAAACTGGCAAAATATGTTATTCACGTGAACTTCCATCAAGGAAGTGAGGCAGGGTGCTCAGTAAGTAAACAAAACAGTAAGATTTTTTTTTAAAAATTTAGTTAGGTACATCTTGAAAATTTCAAAGTATACTTTCATGTCAGAGGGTCTCACGGGAAGAGTGGTCTAATTTTGTTTTTGAATTTTGTTTTCAATTTTTCAGTGTGCAGAGAAGGAAGAAGCATTAAAGTGTAAAGTCTGTAATAAACAGGTAAATAGTCTTGTACATTTACAGCTGAACCCTGTGTAAATCCAAAACCTGTCTAATGTGACCTATTTGAGAGCAAGACCCTGAGAGAGCGAGAGCTTTTGACCCATTTAAATATTTAGGAGAAAAGGGGAAAATTGAATTTTATTACCCAGTCAAGATTCTTTCACTTACTAGTATATTGAGGCTGTCAGTTCTGGGATGGTGGAGGAAACAGAGAGCAGTGCTGAGAGAAAACCACCAACCTGTCACCAAGTGAACTGATAAACACATACTAAGAAAAGCCCCAAGTGGGATATGAACCCAGACAACAAAAGGCAATGCGAATTGTATATCTAGGCTTTACACCACTCAGCCTTCGTGACCCATTAAAAACTATAATGCGGTCTTTGATGATAAAATGTGTCATAATACAGTTATATCTTGGATATCCCTATAATAGTTAGCTAATGATGGTTTAAAAGGGATACATTTGCTTGTAACTTAATATATAGAAACAATAATATATTCATTGTATTTCTTAATATATCAGTGCCACTGCAGTAGCTCAGTTGGTAGAGTGCTCGCTCCGTAAGTGGAAGGTTGTGGGTTCGATCCCCGGCTGGGCTGACTTGAAAGTGGGTAGTGACTGTTCTTTCGCCAAGCACTCGGCATTACGAAATGAAAGTCATGGTTCTTTCGGATGGGAACTGAAAATAAACGAGGTCTAGTGTCACAGCAGGCGTGGCATGATAAAGAACCCTGCTGTATAATGGCATCAGTGCAACGCACAGGCAAAATTCTGCACTTTGACATATAGCTGGCGACGTCTCGATATAAGTGAAATATCCTTGACTGGGACGTTAATCACCATGACTCAGCTCAACTCTTAATGTATCAAGGGGCCTCTGTGGCCAAGTGGTCTAAAACACTTACTTGCGGATCACAGCGCCTCTTACGGTATAAGTTCAATTCTACTTTGGCAGATCCTAATGCAAGAAAGTTTGTGACCTGCAGTAGTAACCACCTTCATATAAAAAAAAACTGTTTTTAAGAGCAGTGCTTTAAGGGTTCTTTTTATTCATATTTCAATCCAATACATGTATAACAATCCTCTCTATAAAGAACATCTGACCACTTAGTCTTTACCACTGTGCTTGCTCCATAAGTGAGAGGTCATGGGTTCGAACCCCGACTCGATCTGACCCAAGACTTGAAAGTGGGTATTGACTTTTCTTTCGCCAAGCACTCAGCATTACGAAATGAAAATCAAAGCTCTTTCGGATAGGAATTTGAAATTAACAAGGTCCTGTGTCATGGTAGGCAAGGCACAATAAAGAACCCTGCTGTATAATGCCATCAGTGCAACACACAGGCAATATTTCATCACTTTTGCCTATAGTTACCTATTTAGTCTTTGTATCAAGGGCTGATCATTATATAAAGGTTTCACAGTACGATAAATCTAAGCACCATGCATGAAACATGTTCGTTTATTTTTTAAAATTTAATTTTAGTATAAGTTGGAAGATGGTTGGGTGTGGCTTCCTCGAGGACTTAAGAAACGACACTGGTTCCAGACGTTTTTGTTAACTGGTACAATGATTGGTGCTCCTTTTGGCACGTATGCCCTATGGCATTCTATCTATGTGACACAAACTTATATGAACATTCTTATCATTGGATTGACTATATTAGTTGAATTAGTTTGTTTAAGGTGGGTACATTAATTAGAGTATTTACAGTAAAAACTGTTTACCAAAGCTTAGTTGTTCAGAGGCTCATAAGGGTAACAAGTTGGTTTGCAAAAATTTAAATCTTGTGTCTTTGTCTTTATTTTCTGAATTTTATGTCCGAAAGTTAAAACAGTTTTTATTATCAAACAAAGGAATCAAAACCATATGTCCACAATAAATGTATTTATTTTAATAACAAAGTGAATTTTTGCTAATTATTTAATTTAACTAATGAAGCTTTTAACAACCAGGTCCAAGCAAAAAACAAAAGAAAAGAAAAGAAAAAGGAATTAAAACCCCTTTCAACTAACAATGAACTTTTTTTTTTATCAAAGTAAAAGTTTTAAGTTAAAGTTTGACAAGAAGGAACTTTGAACAAAAATAATTATTCTGGTTTCAATGTTGTGGAGTAATGAAGTTTTTAGCCCCAGACAAGATTCTTTCAGTAATGAAAATACTGTTAGTTTTAGATGGTGGAGGTAACATGAGTGCCCAAAGAACACCCCCCCATCCTTTGGAAATGAGCTTTCGAACCTTTTCATACTAGAATATGCCCTTTTAGGATTCCAACCTAGTTGGAGAAAGGTACTCTGCTTCTCAGGCTGTCATATTAGACCACTTTGCAACAGATATTCTGGTTTCAGTAATGTAAAGTTACTGAATGTAGAAGTCTCCAAATTGAATGGGATTCTAGTTTACGACAAGTCTAATCCCTAGATTTTCTGTTGGTACCCCTTCATTTAGCAGTTGGGTACACTGCAGCAATTTGAATTAAATGCTTTGTGCACATGTTTAGCATGTAGCTCAACAGGGATTCAAACAAGTTTGAAATTTTGAGCTCACCTTGATATCAGACAAGTTTTAAGACCTTTGGTCCACTTTTCATTTAGCAGATGGGTACACTGCAACAAGGTGAATTAAATGCCTTGCACACTTGTTAAGCATGTAGCTCAACAGAGATTCAAACAAGTGTGAAATTTTGAGCTCACCTTGATATCAGGTGAGGTTTGAGACCTATTGTCCACTTTTTGTGAAATGACAGCCAAATTATTCTGACAAGGAAAAACCTGCTAGAACTTTTGTTTATTGTTTAGCATTGATGTTGTATACTTGGTTTCTTTTAGGTTTCTTGGTGTTACCTTTGGAATATGTTTAAGAAATGGACGATTATCAAATGTTACCATATTAGGACGAAAAGTTTTAGACACTGGGTCTGAAAAGAATTTACAAAATAATTCCCAGATAAAACAGGAAATTCAATGTGATTCTGGATCTTCACAAAATACCTCCACAAATGAATGTTCCACAATAGATAAACCTAGTACATCCCATCTCCATTTCAAACAAGACAATGGTATGCCTAAAAAGAAAGGAAATATGAAACAACAACAGTACAATGGTGAAATATTCTCGGTTGAAAATGCAAGATCTTATTCTTCTATATCTGTTGAAGCCATTATAGAGACTCAAAATGGCGTCATGTCTTAGTGCTATATGTTTATTCAGTTGTAACATATTTGATACAATGGTTTTTGTGATATTCTTAGGAAATGACGTAAAAAAACTGTGATTATTTTCTTTATCTGTGAAAACATACATGTATCTTGAAGTAATTTTGTACGTTTTTGCTGAATTTCAGTATTGCTAAACAACTATAGAAATGTTGTAAATCTGAATTCATTCTGAAATAAATAAATTATGGATGAATTTTAGATTTAATAAAATAAAATATGGTCAGTTATTATTACAGAAGATACATGTAGCATGACATAGTATAGTGCATACCATCAAAAAATATTTTCAGCTAGTCGTTCATGTTGTGACAGCAGAATATAAAACTAGTTTTGAATGTCATTAATGTGACTTTTAAACATAATTCTGTAATTACAATTTTGTGCACTTTTTTATATCATCTTAATCGGAAACAAGTAGCGTAGGAACAAAAATCGTAAAATCGATTATTTGGCTGATGAATATCATTGGTTTTTGCCCATTGTGTCGCATATCATTAATGGATTTACATGTACTATTTTAGTGCTACAACTATTGCCTTTGGATTTGAGTTTTGAGGATAATCAAATAAAAATTTCTATCAATAAAAAGCACAAAAAGAATACTTTTTTTTGAAAATACACATGTGTTCGTTTTCCAAAAGTCTAAAAGATGTTTTAAGTCTCTATTTACAAATGTATTTAGTTTGGATTTGTTTGTGTTCATTGGTTGACTTTGCATTGCAGTGGATGTTACAACACCATGTAGAACATTTCTTAAGATTAAAGGTCACATTTATATTTCAGGATTTTTCAATTGATATTTTGCTTTGATATGTTAAAATCTAATTGTTCTCACTAACATGCATATCTGTTTATTGGAACAACAAAATGAATGAAGGATAATGCAAGTAATTTCACCACTGATGGATTTCATTTATGCTAGACAAGAAATATTTTTGCTTGGTGTATGTTACAGTAAAAACTTAGTATTTCTTCTTCTTGTTTCTATTAATACCTCCTTTTGTAGGAGCACCGAGCTGTATGAACAGTCTTATGTAATCAAGTTTTTCAGAAAATTGAAACTGTCACAGAAAACACGAAGAACTTGAAAATGGTGATGAATATGCAGTAAAGTAGTTACTGTTTGTGACACTGTGTTTGTGACATTGAATTATGCAAAACTTTCATAGAAAATCCAATCAACTTGAATACCTGTAAGTTAACATGTCAAAAATGGTGATGTTTACACCGAAAGTGATGTTTTTTAGGTGACACTTTATGTCATATATGCAAAATAATCCTCCATTTGCCTCTTTTTTCAACATCTAATACCCCTGTAGCAGCAACTATTCTTTATCTATAGTTAATCTCTTGTTTCCATCCAAGATGGCTGTGAATTCCGAATTTAAAATGTATGAACATGTTCTGTTGACTAATGTTGATTTTATTAAATTATTTAAGTATGAATTAAATTTTAGTCTATTGTTAATAAACTGCAAGCGTAACTATGGTAGCTATATTTGTAAAGTGGTTAAGATAAGATTTTGTACTCGAATTGGAAAATTTGTAGTAACAGTAACACATACATGTATAGTGAACATGCTTATACCAGAAGTTGGAGTTGAGTTGAGTAATGGTATTAAACATCCCAGTCAAGAATATTTCACTTATATCGAGACGTCGCCAGCTATGGCGAACAGTGCAGAAATTTTGCCTGTGCGTTGCGCTGACGGCATTATACAGCAGGGTTCTTTATCGTGCCACTCCGTGACACGGGACCTCGTTTATTTTCAGGTCCCATCCGAAAGAACTGTGACTTTCATTTCGTAATGCCGAGTGCTTGGCAAAAGAACAGTCACTACCCACTTTCTAGTCTTGGGTCAGACCCGGCCGAGGTTCGAACCCACAACCTCCCACTTACGGGAGCGAGCACTCTGCCAACTGAGCTACAGCAGTGGTCCCCCAGAGGTTGGCATTTAGAAATAAGTTGTTGTTATAATGTATGTTGATTGTGAACCTGCAAACCTTTTGGTATATAAAAGTATAAAAGTAGTCAAACAAACTACTTAAGAATCAACTTAGAGCTTTTTTAGGAAAACTTCATAGTCAGTGATCAGGTGTTCAAACCCCAGCTTGGTCATAAATAAAATTTTGAAATTTTTTAAGTACTGCTTCCCCGCTTGGTGCCTGGAATAAGGAGTACAGTATGTTCACCATGTGCCATGATAATATGGGAAAGTGGTATGCTTATCTGCAGCATACTGATTTTGTCAGCTAGCACCTTAACAAAAAGTTGTCCACAGTGTGTGCTAGACAAGGCATGTCATAATACACACTCACATACCATACACAAACTTTTTCTTGGATTAATCTTTAGAGATTAATAACTTTGCTCTTGATGCAAATTGCTGAAAAATTGCTGATGTGACATTAAACATTATTACAACCAACCAACAACCAGTATCTCATTAAGAGCACTAAAGAACCATATTACTCAGTACCTCATACTACCTATGTTTTAAACCCATCTTACACTGATTCTCTTGTGAGTTGGGGTTCGAACCCCGACCAGGTCTGACCAAGACTTGAAAATTGGTAGTAACCGTTCTTTCGCCAAGCATTCGCCATTAAGAAATGGAAGTCAACAGGTTTTGAAGACCTTAATTGATGCTCAGTAACATGGCAGTTGTGGCACGCTAATGAACCCTTCCCTTAGCACTTTGCAAAGGTCAAAGTTTCTGCCTCTTCACCCATAACTGGTGATGTCCCAATATAATTTAATTATTCTTGACTGGGAAATAAAAACCAATTAAATCAAATCAAATCAAATTTAGTTACCTCGATTCCAATTATTACATCTGACAAATGTGATAATCTGACAAATACGATAATCTGACAAATGCAATAATCTGACAAATGCGATAATCTGACAAATGTGATAATCTGACAAATGCCATAATCTGAATGACATTGTTAGTTTTCAGGACATCATTCTGAAGATCACACCATCTATATTTTAATTTTGTTTAAAGGGACTTACATTATCAAATCAAGGTGTCAAAATCTTTTTATCAAAGTAATTTTGAAGGTTGCTAAGAATTTTAAAAACTTGGATGAAAAATAATGGGGTTTGGGAGGTGAAGGTTAATTGTGTTATTGACATACAAAATATAGTACTTGAAAGAAAATTTTTAGTACATGCATATGTTAACTTATTGCTTTTAACATATCTAAAAATGGTTGTCTTTGTTGAATACCAGTTTCAAAATTTATGATTTGTCTCAATTGTATACAAGCATTTAATGTATCAATACATTTTTGATTTACATTTTACAAGTAAAATCAAAATTTTGTAAATAATGAAAAGTCAGATGTATGTACATGTAGATCAAAGATTTACAAAATACCGGTAACAAAACAAATTAACTGGTATATATCAAAGTATCTTTTTATTCATTATTTTGTCCAATATAATTTATTTGATTTTAAAAAATATAATACTGTTTTACATAAAAAATATGATAAATTACATGTAAATTTCCTTTGAAGTAAAAATAAAATATCCTAGTTTCGGAATGATTGTAACACTTGGGATCATGATCATGACACTGTGGACTGTGAAACTGGGATTTACAATAATGGGGTTTGTAATGCTTGGGTTTGTAACATTGAAGTTGAAAATGCTTGGACTAGACTTGAAGGAATCCTTGTGCCACCTTAAAAATGTAAAAGGCACAGAAAAACTGGTTATGGGCCAAACTTTGCCCAATTTTTTTAGAACCAGTAGAGTGTCAGAATTATTGTTCTGTTCCCACTTTTTTTGTCTGAAAACTCATAAAAGTTTTCAAAAGACATATTACCAGTATGTATGTCATTCACATTAATAAGCATTGCATTTAATATAAACAATTTAATCTATGTCTTTGGGGCACCATCTTTAATCCAAGGCAAACATTTTTATGATACTGACTGAAGTCATATTCAAGCACCTTGGTGCACTGTTGAACCAAAACCAGAGTACTCTGTTGAACGAACCTCTACTCTGTGACACCACGGTTTGAGATTTACTGGCTTAACACACGCATTCACAAACATAATTATATATTCACGCATCTTAAACTTTTAAAAAATTTAATCAGGCTTTTCTCTGGTTTATATATTTCAATTTGTCTTTTGGTAATTTATCAAACAATAAAAACCCAGCTGCTCTTTCTATCGTGTCAAGTGGAACAAGGAAATATTTTAAAGGCGTATTGTCTGGTATCTCCTTATTTGGTAATAAATATGATAGCATTTCAAATTGTCCGTTGCTATTCTCTATGACAACGACCTTGAAAAAATGTGTCGGCACAGCAACATTATTTAAACCAATGACTTGATACTTCACATAAACCTTCCCATCATTTTCTGACCTGCCAAAAAGAAAAAAAAGATAAATTTAAGGCTGATTTTAACATTTTTTTGATACAGGTCTTTATTAATATAAGGATCTAAGGAGAAAACAATCTTCTTTTTTCCCCCTTTTTGTGTGATGGACAGGTGAAAGTTACCAATGGAAAAACCTTGGATACGGTAACACCTGAGATATGTGGAAGGATTCATGGTGTTTTTCACAAGTTTATTATATTATTTTATTTTATTTTTATTTATTTTTTTCTTTTTGACAAATGTTCATGCCTTCAATAAATTACAACAGAACTAAAAATTTACCAACAAGCAAAATATTTAAAATGAATAAACCATAAAATCTGGCAATTCACGAAGTTATGTAAAGATACGATGATAATGATGATGATGATGATAATGATAATGGTGGTGGTGGTGGTGGTGGTGGTTATCATGATGATGATGATGATGATGGTGACAATGATGATGATGATGATCGATGATACAGCAGATTCTTATAATCTTGAAGCTTGATTTTCTCATTCTTTTGTTATTTCAATTTGAATATTTTTAAAATGATTTAGAAAAGTAAAAATTTAAATTAAAAGCATTTAAATGAAAAATAAAATAATAGAGTAAAATATTAGTTAAATAGAAAATTCATATAAATATGTACCTTGGTAAATAAAGTGGGCCAGTGCAGACATAAACATTTTTACTTTTTCTAGCGATGGCTCTGACATATTTTTCTAAATCATTCCAAATGTTTCTGTTAAAACCTTTTCCAACCTGAATTTAAAAAAAAGAAAAGCATATTAGAAATTAATATCAATTACAAAAAATATTTTGAACTCTTAATCCAAAGGGGGGGGCCTCAGTGGCCGAGTGGTCTAAAGCACGCACTTACGGATCACAGTGCCTCTCACAGCCTGGGTTCAAATCCCACTCCGGACAGATCTTGGTGTGAGAAAGTTTGTCAGTTCACTTGTCGAAGGTCGGTGGTTTTCTCCGGGTACTCTGGTTTCCTCCACCATTCCACAACTGACCACCATGAAATAAGTGCAAAAACCTTGACTGGGGTGTAAAACACCATTACTCCACTCCACTCCACTCTTAATACAAAGAAAATTTATAAAAATATTAACTTTCTTTGCATCAAGCTCACATAAAGCTTATAGCAAAAACATAAAATACAATGACAAAGATAGCAGCAGAATAAATAACATATACAGGTACAGATATACAAAACATTATATCACATGACATGATAGAAAATTAGATACATTACCAACAATGTGCTTTCTAAATTTATATGCATGAAAAACATATGATGGTGAGCTAGAACTTAATATATAATAAAGTTTATGTATATTAGGCCAGTGGTTATAATATGATGGCAAATACTGTAATCTTATACATGTATTCTTATGAGCAGGGCAAACAAGAACAAAATGATATAGTATTATTATCCAGTCAAGAATCTTTCACTTATACTGAGGCAGTCAGTCCAGGGGTAGTGGTGGAAGCTGACAAAAGTTTGGTTAACTTTTTTACTTCCTGCAATAAAAATGACAAATTTTCTCACATAGAGAATCTATTCCATGTGGCATTCTCACTTGGGCAATGACAAATACTGTGATCAAAAAGATCAAAAAATTTTGTCCACTGGGACTCAGAGGAGTGCATTATATCACATACTGTAGATACCTATTTAATGAGCATATTTATGTGATATTCAGGCACAAGGTCAATCCAACATTGAAAATTAAGTAAATTCAATGCTTATATTTTTATTTCTCATAAAAAGCAGAACATTGTCCAATCATTTTGACAACTTAGTTGTTATCTTTCAAATCTCAAATTAAACGGGAGATCAAACATTTGGTATGTGAGAGAGAGTGTGGTTTACTAAGATTTGGGTACTTCATAAATAAAGCTAAAGTTCTTTAACTTTTAGCTAGTAAAATAAAAACAAATATATATCGATGATTTGCAAAACTACTGTAAACAGTAATACAAGTTTAGACTTTAGGGTGTAGCAAATCAAAGCATATAGTGTAGTGGAGTGGAGTTAAGGCCGACTTGCAAAATCACAAAACTGCTTTAGCATCCATGAAACTGACGACTAGAATAGCTAACCGGAAGAGACAGTAAACGCAACTTCGTTAAATGCATTCAAAAACAGTCTTAACAAAGTTTGGAAGTGGCATACAGCTAAGTTTAACCCAAATTGTTTTTAATCGACACGACTGCACAACTGGAAGAGCAACAGTACCAGAAATAGAAGCCAAACATAAAGAAGTGCCAATACATGTTAAAAGCTTACAATGGCATCTAATATGAATGAATGAATGAAATGGCATTTAGCAACCCAGTCAACATTGACCGCGGTCAGTTATGGGATGGTGAAGATAACTGGAATACCTGAAAAAAAAAACATTTGTCAAGCAAACTAACAGACTTTCTATGACATGCTAGACTCTGTCTGAGTGAGATTCTATTCTTGGTGGCAACGAAATGCATTTTTCTAGAAACAAATGACATATCTTTATCTTTAAAACATTCGAGAAAGATGTGACAACTCATACAAGAGTCAGTCTTGATCAATGGAGTTAATTATCACATCACGTTTTAAAATGAATACATAAAGTTTTAAAACTTAAAGTTTCAAGAAAGCATTACCTGAGGTGATATATTTGATAAATAAAATGTCTGCTCCATTGCATTCTGGGAATGTCTGTGATTTGCAGCAGCTGCTAAATGTCCTCGGTCAAAACCAGAATTTTTAAAATCGCTGTTTGTTGCTCTGAAATATTTATGTATTGAACTATCTTCCATAAAATTACATTTTTTTCTGTCTGTTTCATCGTTTTTAGTAACATGTTCTGGTTTTAAATGTTCAAACACCCAATTTGGGTTTCTGTTTCTGCGGTCGTAAGAGACGACAAAATTATCGAATGATTTTATATTGTCTAAACCTGGATATCCGTACTGCATGATTTCTGCAGTACGATTTTGTGGTAACATTAAAGCAGGTTTTGACATGGGTGTTGCAGCTAAAACTGAAGGTAAAGGGAGGTAATCCCTAAGATTTGACAAGTCTGATGGCGTTTCATTGTGACTTATTTTATCTGACCAAAAATTCCTTTCAACAAAAACTCCAACTACTGTGCCAACTCCAAGTGAGATGGAAGAAATGAGAGACAATCTGTGAAATCCTGCCATACTTCAAAGTCCAAACCTAAAATAAAATTTGAGAGATGTAAGTAATGGTATTTTACATCACAGTTCATTCTTTTACTTATATCATGTTTTGTGCAATTTTCTCCTCCTGGAACGAATATTAGGATACATATTATTTTATTTATGCAAATGACACATGACATATTTTCTGTGCCATCTGTTATCAGTCAAGTTGTAAGAAAAAATAGAAAAGAACTGAACTACATGTATGAAATTGAAAGGCCTTTCTTTATTCTTTTGACTGGTGACAAGGGCCACCAAGACTTAACGAATTTTGAGAAGAATGTTCCATGCAAATGGAAATCTCAAAATTTAATATCAAGCTTAAGAAATATATATTTATATAATCATAACCTAATCATAATCATGATCTGTAAGAAAACGTTTTGTTTTCAAAATATTTACATATTTCAAGTTTTTTTCCATGCTGGTTTGAGTGGGATTAATTGGGATTGATTCTTCAATGTTGATGTTTGCAAATCTCTTCTTCCATTTTGAAAATAAGATTATGTGAGATTGGTTAATAACAGATAAATTTGTGAAAATTTATTATTTCAGGGGCAACAACTGCTCTTTCATGGACTATCAATAGATCAATATAGTTTTTATCCACACTTTTCAAGTAATTAAATCTAGTAAAATTCACAAAAAACTTATAATTAAAATTACTTCATGCCAAAATTGTATTACCGAAAAATAATTATTTTACTTGCATGAAACCTTTTTGAGACCATATTACTATTTTTTTTTTTTTACTGCAAAAGTAACTTTTGTAAATCTGTTATACTTCAATGTTACTTTTATTTATTTGGTGCCTGAAATGTAATATATATCTGTAATCATTTTACTTTAATGTAATCCCTTTGAAACCATTTAAATATCCACCACTATATTTTTATTTTTGCCAGAAAAGTAACTTATTTGTGAAACATTTTATTTTAATGTAACCTTTTTGTAACCATTTATATATCCATCACTTTTTAAAAATTTTACTTTTAAACAGAAAAGTAATTTATATGTTACCATTTTACTTTAATGTAACCTTTTTGTAACCATTTATCAAAAATATCCCTCTTTATTGTACATTCTCTCTTTGAAGAAAAGTATTTAAAATGTTACCTTACTTGTAACTATTTTCTTGTCATTTACAACAATGTAACAAGTGTAAAAACTATGCAGAATGAAATGAATAAGATCTTCAATATCTCGGAAAAGCTTTCTATTAACTCAATGGACTAAATGAATTGACTGTGATATTTATCACATTCAATGACTAAAAATACAGTTTCGACCCTCTAGACCTCATGGTTAAATCGGTGCCCCTAGCAATAGGAGGAAGGTCAAAGAAAGAAAACGCCAAAAGTCACAAGCCAAATAAGCTAAGTTGTGAAATACAGTGATTATTAAACCGTTAGCCCCGCTAATTTAATTAAAATACAAATTAAATGCAATACCTACTTTTGACCTTGGGACTGGACAAAGTGTTAACAAAATAACATGTGTACCGTTTCTGTAATTTACCGGAAGTTTTTATTTTAAACCGGAAGAATATAGGGTTATGACTTTTTTCAAATAAAGGGGGAGTTAATCTAATTGAAACATTTATATTCAGATTATATAACATGCTAGATCAAAAAATATGTATCAGAACACTTCATGTATTACTTAAGTGAAGAAGAAAATTTTTAAATAAATCATGATTTAAAACAAAAATAGTTGGCTAGTTTTGTCGTTTAACAATTTTACCTATTTTATATTATGGACTAGTCCGACTTTATATAAGTTCTGAAAATTGCAACACATCCACAGTAAAGATGATGGCATCGACAAGTAAGACCACCGCTAAACCGTAGGTTTCCTACTTAATACGTAACAATTGTTGGTCGTTAGTAAGAAAATATGCAAAAGTGACTGTAAACAATCAGAAGTATCTTAAAACCTATTTGATTTTTTGTCGGTTTTTATTAATTTAAAAACTTTTTTACTGTATTTTTTACCTGTATGCAAGGTGTGTTGATCATTTGATAGCACTTACCTTCTTCATTTGCTTATAGTAACATAGTTTTTGTAACAAATGATGTCTTTTATTTAATCTTTGCTTTTGTAAAAGTTTTAAAAAAATCTTTGGACATCATTATATCTGCAGTACTTGTCGTTTTTTAATCCAAAAAAGACGAGAATTAATTTATGTTGATAACGGATAAAAATACACAAGAATACCAATAATCACTCGGATCACATGATTTTCTCTCTCTTCTCTCTCTCTCTCTCTCTCCACAATTATGATTTTCGTTAAAATTAGATTATTGCAAAATTACAGATATGCAAATAACTTGAAATATCCACATACCCTTCTGCATATTCGAAATATCAAAAGTGAATTTTAAGCCACTTTTATTTCTAGACAAGTGCAAATTTTATGTTTACTTAATTGTCACAGAACATTGAAATTTTGTCAATAATGACATAATTAGGGTATGGCTAGCCTTAAACTTGAAGTTACTTGATTTTTAAACTTGACTGAAGTACAAAAATGAAACTCTGTACTATACATGTGTAAAGAGTTGACTGTCATTTTTTGGAAATGTATGCTGAACTATATTGAAAAATAGAAATTTATATAATTTATCTGGTTTAAATTATGATTGGCATATGGAAACTAAATGTATATATACTGTAGATGTAGTTTAGAAATTTGACCTGAGTCATTTTAGTTGCTGACTGATGACTCTGAGGTGGACTGCTCCACCCTGGCCAGACTGTGCTATATGATTTTTGCACTGCACTAAGTCATCACTTAACTCTTCTGAATAATTCATTATTGGCATGATTAGGAATACTATAGTGATCTGGCATCCTATTCATTGACACTGACAATTTACTTATGGTAATTTAGGGCCAAAGAACCCAATTTTTGAACATATTTGTTGGCAATAAACAATGTATAAAATTTGAACTATTACATTTCTATGATAGATATGTACTGTATTTTTAAAAGGCACTAATATGCCTAATTTAATGGGGCCTCATGCATGGCAAGGTTTTTCCAGACCCGGAACTCTTGTGTTGTGTATGCTCTGTTAACATTTAGGATTCTTATTAAGGCAGGTGCAATGAGTTGGTCAATTCCCAAAATAAACAGCTAAAACTTGTATATCACAGCTATTTGTATTTGCAACTTCTAGAATTGTCTTGTGCTGCTATATCTCCCTCCTTTTCTAAAAACACCCTAACTATGACACTGATACTGTTGATCACTACAGCATTTGAATTAGATTTGATATTCAAAGTGTTAATCAACATATTAATAGACCTTAAAAACATAAGTCAATATGGTTTGTAGCAGAGAGAAAAAGGTTGTTCTTTTTCACACAAAAATTGAATGTAGGTAATAAATCCAACACTGGTTTCTGGGATTCTGAAAATTGTGAAGGAGTGACTCATTAAAAAGGTAAGGGGGCCTTGAGATTCTTGATCCTTGGAAGCAGGGAAAATGCCTGTTTGTTTGTGCTTACAAAACATTGAAAACCTAAAATTTTGATTTTAGGAGCAAAAACCTCGGAGAAGTAGTACAAAAATTATTAGGATCGGAAACATCCATGCGTGTTAATCGGAGGTATATTTTAACACTCAAAACTTGGCTTCTTAACTGTTTGTAAATAGCACTCCAGGCTTTAAACAAATTTATTAATTATTTTAATATTTATTTACAGTAATTAATTATTTTCTAACAATTATTGAAGAAAAATGAGTTAATAACAGTTGAGTTGCACTCAACCGTACCAACCTGTAATTAATTAATTTTGAAGTGTTCAAACTTTAATATTAAATTTTAAAAAAATGAAATTCTCAAAAAAATATACACTAGTCAGGGATTTTTCTGGCCACTCACAGGTCCGGTAAAGGTAACCATTCCCAATGCCAAAAAGCATACATTTTTCCCAATTTTGTAGGTGAAAATTCCCAAATGATCCTGCTTTGAGAAACTTAAGGAAAAGTGAAAAAACTCTATATTTTTTGATGTAGCTAGTATATATTTATAATAACCTGTATTTATGCACATTTTGATTTATATGCAATGAGGATCTGGTAGAATGGGAGCAACTCATGAAACAACTTTCTCAGATGTTTGTATTGAAGCCAGTCTATGAAGATATTGTGTTAATGTCTGAGTGATTTGGTACAAATGAGTGACTACCAGCATGTATCAAAATAGTAAATATTCCAGGCAAAATATTTGATGTGCTGACAATAAGA
The DNA here is from genome assembly GCA_029721355.1 of Tegillarca granosa. Classification (NCBI taxonomy): domain Eukaryota; kingdom Metazoa; phylum Mollusca; class Bivalvia; order Arcoida; family Arcidae; genus Tegillarca; species Tegillarca granosa. The sequence continues at coordinate 13,891,228 of CM056606.1, read as the reverse complement.
AAATTTTTAAAGTTTAATGAAAAATTTTCCCAAAATGTCGATTTTGTCAATGATTTTCCCAATTTCATCCCAAGGTCCCTTTCCCAAAATGGCCAGAAAAATCCCTGCTAGTATAAGTTTTGGTTTACTACACAATAGTCCTGAGATAAATTACATTTCTTCTTTCCATGTAAAACTTTTACTTTGGTTCACCTTTGTTAGAGACCCAGCATTATATTTTATTTAAAACACAGAGAATCCAATGTTCAAAATCTGGCTGAAATTCCAGTCAGCAATTAATCTCAAAATACTAGTATAATGTGTATTATTGTTTTCTATTTTAGAAAAATAACAAACTAAAATGATAAATGTCATATAAAAAAAATAGCAGGTCTGAATGAAATGGTACTGGTCTGAATGAAAAGTAACCTGTTTTCAATCTGCAATCTAGCCTAAATTTCAAACCTTATATGGAACCCCTGAAGTTCTAGCAATGCATAAATACTAACTGTCAAAAAATTTCCAGAATACACAAAGATAGTCATTATCAATTGATTTAAGTACAGAAGTACTTGGGAGAATTTACCCAAAGTCTAAATGTCATCAATTTCTGTTAAACAATGTCCACTGTAAATTAACCCACTAGTGTCATATTTAGAGTTAACCATATATAAGCGAGTTAACCATATATAAAGGAGTTAACTATATATAAGCGAGTTAACCATATATAACCCAGTCTGATGGTATTAGTAATTAACACAACTAATATTATACTCATTTTTCAAAATAATAATAATATGAAACCTTTTTTTTTAGTTTAAAAATATAATAAATTGTTTGGTATAGATCAGACAGCTTTATAGATTTTTCTCCACATATATTCAGACTTTCAGAAAAGGGTAAAGTGCCAGTGGAAACAATTTTTTCTTTTTATATCTAATAAACAAAATGTGTTGTTGTTTTGTTTTGTTTTTTTTTCAATTTGATGGTCTTTGCGTAAACCCCATTATATGGCATTGTCTTGGGGAGAAAAAATGTTTAAGTGGAAGGCTCCTCCTTGGGAAGACAAAATGAAGTACTATAGAAAATCTCGTTAACTGGAGTGGTATTCACAGACCATGGTGTTATATATATATATATATATAACTATATATGTGTGTGTGTGTGTGTGTGTGTGTGTGTGTGTGTGTGTGTAGCATGTGCTTAAGTCTTTTAGGTATTGTTGCCATAATAAAATTAGACTTTTTTCTTTTAATATTTTTATTTTTTGGTATGTATATTGTGCCTTTTTTGTTCACCTAGCTGTAAGGACGATTTGAGCTGATTTTTATGGCATAGTGTGATGTGCATGTGCATGCATGGTTGATATGTTTTGCATAAAATTATGTTCTATCTCTTTTAAACTACCGGTACTTGGACTTGGCTGGTCCAATTCTCCACAAGAAGAGATGGACATAAGTCAAGTTAAGATTTGGACTTGGAATAAAATTATTTTGTATTCCACTACCATTACTCATTAAAGTTTATATTCCCACAAAAGACATTACCTTCTATGCAAAACATAAAAATATAATTTTCATTCCAAATGTAAATTCAAGCAGTTTTTTTTTTAGAGTGGAATATGTTGCAATACATTTATTGTCGTTGAATTACATGCCAGATGAGCGGAAGGCCTATTACAAAGCTTTTTTTTTTTTTTAATTTAAATCTCTTGCAATTATTTGGAAAAATTAACCTGCATCATAGATATAATTAGTTTATATATATAACATTTTACTTTATTAAACATCATATACCAGTAGAATTATAAAAACATGTTGATTTATATATACATGTATATACATTGTATATCTATAATTATTTTCCTCTTCATTTTAAACTGTTTTAATGAATGATGTAACTTTTCAGACAAAAAATTGAATAAATGTTATGTAACAAACTAACAAATTTTGTAATTATGTACAGAATACCATTGCAAAGTTATGCTGTATTTTATGAACAGAATACTGTTGCAAAGTTATGCTGTATTTTAAGTTCTTTGTATACTGAAGAATCATGAAGGAAACTCTTATAAGTGGCCTTAAACTTTGACACAGTTTTCCATTCGCTGCATTTTGCTGGATTTTTTTTTTTTAATTAATAAAAATTCAATTAAAATTAGGGGATAACTATTTTGCATTTGAAGAGTTCCGACCGTAAAATGTGGATGTATACTGTTGCAAATTGAGGTCTACCTGGCAATTCTTGTATAGCCAGGTAACCAGTATTTGTGACAGTAAAATCCACGTTTTACGGTCGGTCTTCAAATGCAAAACAATTTTCTCTATTCTAATGCAAAATAAATAAAATATACTATAAAATCAGTTTAATTGATGGAAATCCCCACTGCTCTGATCAGAGTTTACTTTTAGTTCACAGAGGCATCACTAAATCATTAATGTAGAGTAAGACGGATGTCGTTATGCCAAAAATATAGTTCTATCAAGAAAACACTTGATTCCATTGATATAATAATATTATTGTTTGAAAAAAATAACAGATGCAATCCAATATCCATTTCTATGGCAAAATTAGGCTGTACAGAATTGTTGAAATCATTGAAGTCCGTCATTTTTGTTTTGAAAACAAAAACACATGTACTGGCACGTAGGAAACCATTACGTAATCATTACCTATATAGCATGCAATATCTCTACTCCAACCGTAAAACAGAGATTTTACTGCGGTCGAGATCCAATCAAAATTATGTTTACAAAATATTTGCATAAGAATCCTTCATATTATGTACAAGTATGAAGCAGGAAGGAAAACATTAACAGAAATACAAAACTTTAGTTTTGTGCATGCTGTGAACTTGAACATTGACCTTGACATCACTGCATCGTGTGCTTGATCTTGACATACCTCCACTGTATGCTGCACACCTACTGAAATTGATACACATTCAAACCATATAAGAGTTACTAAGCCAACACAGAAGCTTTATAAATTATAAGTGAAATATTTTCTGCTAGAAACATGGCAACTGAAAATTTCATACAAGTGAAATACATGATTTACCAGCTGGAATACTGTATGCTTATTTTATCATAATGAAACCTATTGCATAAATATTTTAATAGAAGATATTTCATACCTGTAATGTCCAAATCATAACTTTTTGAATAGAATCTTGTTGATAAAAAATTAATCCCTTATTAGTCAAAAAGTGTAAGTACCGGTATTAAGTATTAATTTTTTCTGAACAGTAATATATACCGGTACTTAACAGTTCTACTTTCTGTTTTGCCTCTTGGTAATTAATTTGCATTTACAGTAAACAAGCATAGTTTTTGTCCTAAAAAAATTGTCATTCAACACCATCAAACATCTCCATCCCAAGAACACAGACCCGGTACAAGATTATGACATTTTGATATATTGCTCTATATGGCATGGAATGAAATGCTTCATAAACCTGTAACATTTAAAATACCATTTTAAATTACTTGTTGATCTATATGACAGCAGAGTTGAGTAATGGTATTTTATGCCCTATTCTAGATACTTTCACTTATACCAAGATAGTCAGTTCTTGGATGGTGGAAAAAACCAGTTCCTGGAGCATCAGCCTTTGGCAAGCAAACTGAAAAAATTGTTCATACTAGCACCTGGCTGAGTGAGACCCCACCATACAACCATTCTTTTACAAAATAATTTGTATATACAAAGTTTAGATGGTATAAGTAACATTCTGTTCCCTATCTGCCTGTCTTTCAGTCAGCATCCATCTTTCTGTCCCAATACTGTGTCTACTCCATCAATTGATTTTGATTCAACTTTGAACAAATGTACAAGACCATAACATGTACATGTATTGCATATCAATTTAGGTATGTAGGTCAAAGGTCAAGGTCAAATATTAGATTTGACCTCATTTTGCAGTATTGTGGATATGGGTTATTTATCTCGTAATGAATACTCTTGTATTGTTCTTTATTTTTTCTGAATACTCTTGTATTGTTCTACTTTTTTTTCTAATGTATAAATTAGGATGCAAATTGATGTCTTAGTGATTCAAAAAGATTTAGAAAGTTATAATTGCTTGGCTTGGTCACCATGGATACATTGTAGAGAAATTTAGGTCACAAACCTACAATTCAAGGAGGATCTTGTCTTGGCCTATATGATTTTGGTTTCATTATAAGTTTTTTAACTGACAAGACATGGTACATTTACATACTGGTAGACTTAAAATTTCTACAAGTATATAGCTAAAAGGCACCTCAGGTGAATGCTTATTTGGTTTTCTATGGCATAAATGTGACTTCCTTCTTTTGGACCCCAAACCATTGCAAGATTAATCCTTAACTTTTTGGTGGTGTGTAAAACTATTAATCAACATTTTTCAAAAGTTCATATGTTTATAATTAGAATTTAAGAGATTAAATACCTAAAATAAGTGACATCAAACTACTCATAATGCACTAATGTGCAATTTTCATTTTGTTGTGCAAAGCAAAGGTTTTGGCATTTTTATTGACTACATATGTGCTGTCTAAAACAGTTCATTATTTTATCATCTGGTTCAAGATCACAAATTTATATTCACAGATAAAGATTTAACTGCTGCAACATAAAATTTACTACTTGTGAAAATAACTTGATAATGAAACTAGTAGATATTTCTGTAATTGGCTTCAACCACGTTTTTCCTTAATGTTTGCAAATTGATGTTATCTGGATACCCTTAGCTGCTAATTATTACATTGATTACAGACAAACTTAAACTCAGGTAGCTGTTTTGTAAACTTCCTACCTAAATGTCCAAAAATTTGGTAATGAAATGTACCTTATGCATTCAGTACTTTCAGTACTTTGATGAATATTTTATCAAATTCTGTATTTGTTACAGTAAACCACCAAAAGTATGTTGCCCAGAACATCCAGATGCTCCATTAGTAGAAGATTACCATGCTGGGGACATGATTTGTCCAGAATGTGGACTGGTAGTAGGAGATAGGTAAGTCTTATGGACATTTGACCGAAGTGTGCAAAGTGCTTGTACTTGAGTTTGAGACAGGGCTTCCCCTTTGCTTTTTTTTTTTTTTTTTTCTGGTATATGAAAAAAATAAAGTTTTGCAGTCGACATTTAGGATAAATAGTGTTAAAAAACATGACACTGGCATAGCCAACTTTTGTATCTTGGCTAATAATGTTTTTTTTTTTTTTTTTTATAAAAGTCGGTCATGATGATGGCAGCCTAGCTGTCAAAACATGTTGACACAATAAAAGTATTACCATTAATTATCCTAAGAGTTGAGTGCCATACTTTATTTATTTATGATTGACTTATGGAACTCTGTTGAATACCATAAGGTATCCTCTTAGAATATTTACGAGTCATAACTACACGTTGTGTCTTATGATTGTTGGTTTTATTTCTTACAATATACTTTTGGTATATAAATATAATATTTTCACTTGCAAAGAATGCCTTGAATTTCTTTCCTTTTTGTGTCATGATTGAATTTTTTCAAGGACTTGGCATTTATCTGGAAAACCCACTATTAATCTCTTTTTTAACAACTTTTTTAGACACTTTTTTTTTAAAAAATGCGGGGCCTTGCTGGGCAAGTGGTCTAAAGCGCGCGCTTAATGATCACAGTGCCTCTCACCGCTGGGTTCAAATCCTACTCGGGACAGATCCTAGTGTGAGAAAGTTTGTCAGTTCACTTGCCGAAGGTTGGTGGTTTTCTCCGGGTACTCCGGTTTCCTCCACCATCGTATAAGTGAAAGATTCTTGACTGGGGCGTAAAACACCATTACTCCACTCCACTCTTAAAAAATGAATTGGCAAAGGTTTGTCTGTTATGATAGATTGGCTGAATAAAGAGACTTTCTTAGTCTTCACTTTAAGAAAAATGGTATAAGTCATGTAAAAAAAAACCCTCCAATAAAAACAAGTGCTTTAAACATATGGTACCGGTACCTAGAGTTATTGATTAACTGGTACGGGTAGTTATTGTAAAGTACAAGATACTACAGATTTATTTATTTATTTATTTATTTATTTATTTATTTATTTATTTATTTATTTATTTATTTCATTTCATTTTATTTTTAATCTTTTTTAAAACAGTAAGGAGTATATGGATGTTCATAATGTTGAAATTGATTTTAAAAATTTGAAATTTTATTTGAAACTAAATGAATAAAAATGAATCACTTATTTTTCAAAGTTTCTTAAACGATGTTAACTTTAGTTTAATTATGAATTAAATAACCTTTATTTAAAAATCATGAAATTGTTTGACTTTTATTTTCGTAGAGTGGTTGATGTTGGAACAGAATGGAGAACCTTCAGTAATGATAAAAGTAATAGTGATCCATCTCGTGTCGGATCTTCAGAGGTATGTTGTTTTCAGAACCAGGTCTATGGGTCTGGGACCTATGAAATTTGTGTCATAGGGACCAAGGATAAGAACTTGTAATTTAGGCAAGTCTACAGGTCTGAGACCTATAAAATTTTCTGTCAGACCTGTAGCATTTCAGTAGGACCTGTAACTTTCTAATTTTCAATCAGACTTGTAACTTTTCAGTCAAACCAGAATTTTTTTATTCAGACTAGTATCTTATTTTTAGTCAGACTTTATAACTTTCAGTCTGACTGACCAGTATTTTATTTTCAGTCAAACTTGTATTTAGTCCAGACCTTTACCTTTTATGTCAAACTTTCAGTCAGGTTTCCTCCACAATTACAGAAGTAGGGGTGGGTATTGCGAGAAAGCTGTGATAAGATACGCATCACGATACTTGGGTCACGATACGATACATATCACGATATTTCTGTATACAGAATGAGTTCGTTTTTTCCCTAAAACAAGATAAATGTCAGCATGATGACGTTGCATGTGCGTGATCGTGTTCGTAGTGTTACCACTATATTTAAAAAAATATCACATTTTCTGCAAATTACGTGTAATTTGTCTGTTTCCCATACATTTAACTCTGTTTTAATGGCCCAGAAGCCGAACTACTGCCATACAATGGCTTTGTATTGAGCGGGTGGACTAATTAGTTTTGTTTCCATGGTTTAAATGAAGCATTCTTCAAGGGAAATAACCCAATTTTTACAAAACGATGTATCTTGATACCAATCATCTTCAACAAGTGAATCGTCTCACCTCTAGTCTCCATACAGGTGGAATATTATTTGACTGGGGCATAAACATTATTACTCCATTCTTCAGTCATGAAGTTGGAAAAATCTCATTCATATTAACAGATTGAATTTGATGATGATGATGATGATGATGGTGATGATGATATGATGATGATGATGGTGATGATGATATGGTTAGTTTTATATTATTTTTTCAGAATCCATTATTAGATGGTGGTGACTTATCGACAATGATAGCGACAGGGCCAGGTAGTGAACAAATGACAGATGAGTTTGGTAAACCAATGTACAGAAACAGAAGAACAGTAAGTACAGTACACATGTACTTGGAATTAAACTGTCAAAACTTTACAGCATCATTCAGGGCTTAACTGTGGAATTTGTTTGTAGTAAGGTAATGGTTTCTATCACAGTGATATTTAGTTATCACATGTTAATTTTGTGTTATGAAATAGGCCAAAGAACCATCAGGAAATGACAATAATGATACTAGTAATAACAACAAGGTAAATATGGTGTAATGACAAAAATGTTGATGACTGTGTGTGAAAAAAATGATGATACAAATGTACCAAACAGATAATGATGATGATGATGATGTTACAAATGTGACAAAAAGATGATGATAAAAGTTATGATGATGATGGTGATGATGATGGTGGTGGTGTTTGCAAATGTTACTAAGGTGAATATACATGTATATAGGATATACATGTAGAATATAATGGGGAAGATAATGACACTTAAAGTGATGATGATGATGATGATGTTGATGATGATGCAAATGTAACTATAGTGAATATAAACAACGATGAAGATAATGACATCAAAAGTGATGATCATGATGATGAAGATGCAAATGTAACTATAGTAAATATAAACAACGATGAAGATAATGACATCAAAAGTGATGATCATGATGATGAAGATGCAAATGTAACTATATTGAATATAAACAATGATGAAGATAATGACATCAAAAGTGATGATGATCATGATGATAATGATGATGATACAAATGTTAATAACTTTATTTTTACTTTTAGTTAAACAGTTCAGACAGAGCATTATTAAATGCATTTAGAGAAATAGGTCAAATGGCAGACAGATTAAATTTACCAAAAATGATAGCAGTAAGTATTGTAAAGTACATACTTCTACACACCAGACTTGTAAAAGTGGGCTGGTCATGATGTTTTACGGACAAGTCAAGATTTTTTTTTTCAATTACATTATATAGAGGCAGTCAGTCTGAGGTTAAAGAGGGAATCAGAGTGTCCAGAGGAGGAAACCCCTGCCAGTTTTCAATACATTATACAGTGAAACTTGTGAAAACCGGACCGGCTCCGTTCCTTGAAAAAAAATCCGGTTTTCACAGGATCCGGTTTATTAAGGTTATTCGCTAGAGTTCATTGCCCTTAATAATAAGTATCAGATCCATTTGTTATCTCCCTTTGGGATGTGTAGCCATGGGTAACACATGTACATGTGGCTTATTGAAAACAATAAACTTAAAATACAACGTAAAGTGTTAATCTAAAATTTTTTGGGTAGGTTGCTTGTATTTTAATGTTTTATTTATCTCAAATAAACTATCATGAAATGATAGACGGGTGGGATCAGACATCATCATTATGATGTATAATTGTCTCATTGAAATAATAAACTTGAAATACGATGTATATCATAAAGTTATTATGGTAAGTAACGTGTATTTTAAGTTGTTTTTATTTCGATGCAAACATATCGGCAAAAATGCAGGTGCGCTTTCCTCTGCAGGAGGATGTAGTTCAACGTAACTAAGACTCAGCCAAAACATTAAATTGCTTGAATTTACTGACATGGCACATAATGATGTTTGGTTTATGTCGATTAATGATAACAACTGCCATTCCATTGTTAAGAAACTTGTTTTCCTTATTTTTCCATCATCTGACTGCACTGAATGTTTTATCTATACAAAGCGCATTTCAGTTTTTCGATTGAGAGCTGATTAATTTCAGGATTCAAGGTCATCTTAACTGCGACTATTCTATTCAATTCTTTTCTTGACTGAAGTTTTGTGTTACCTCAAAACTTATTAAAATATCAATCTTGACTGAAATTTTGTTGATTTAAGATGGCGGAGAAAGTTGTGAATTATCACTGTGATATCGAGTCATACCAGCAAAATGAACCAACAAAGATGTTCCTTTAAAAATTAACGCGTTACAATCGAACACAAGCTAACCTCAATTTCTGTTGACTGATCTCTTTAATCCGATAATTATTGTTTATTTGTGACACCTTTCACACATGTTAATGTATACTCAAGCCATTTGATGATGGTAATAATTTGTATTTCTTACAGTTTTGTTTTACTTAGAAGTTAAATGATGTTATTTATGATATCAGAAATTACTTTTACTTTTATTTGTAGTTAATGTTTTTATAATATCGGAAATAACAGTCATTTTGTTACAAATTTGCAAGTTTAAAAAATTTCAATAAAATTCTTGGTTTCAGTTTCGGTTTTTTTCATAATCAGAAAATCGAATCTGGTTTACAAAGGTGAAAATATATAGCTTTTTATGATCTGGACGGTGAAATGTGATCAGAATTCACAGGATCCGGTTTATTAAGGTTTCTATCATATAGAATAAAGAAGAGAGTAAATCGGGACAAGCACACACGCTCGGTTTTCACAGGATTCCGGTTTTCCAGGGTCCGGTTTTCACAAGTTTCACTGTACATGTCTTTACATGCTTTTTACGGTTTAAAACATGATAAGTTACAGCAGATTTTCAGTACTCTCAGTCCTTTGATTGTGAAGCCCTGGAATGTTAGTAGTAAAGTAAAAAGTCTGCTTTCTGAATTCATGTGTTGAAAAATTTCAGCTAAACAGAAGTGTATTAATATAACATGTATTCTGAATTTTCAGGATAGAGCAAATACCTTATTCAAACAAGTAAATGATGGCAAAGCCTTAAAAGGAAGAAGTAATGATGCTATAGCATCGGCCTGTATGTACATAGCTTGTAGACAGGAAGGGGTACCCAGAACATTTAAAGGTATTGTATCTACCAGGGAACCAGGCGATGTTAAACCATAACCAAGTTGATATAGATGATGTTGAAGAATGGAGAAGAATAATAGAATCTGTCACCTGTTTGTGACCCATACTGGATGATCTCAGTCGAGGATGATGTGATGTAACATATCCCAATCAAGGCTGTGCCGAGATTGAGATACGTTACATCACATCACCCGAGACTGAGATCGACTGTTGTCGGTCACAAACAGGTGACAGATTCTATTTCTCGTACCATTAAAATGTTTAAAACTGAGATACATACAAAACAAAACACCCGTATGGGACCCCCTTGCATTCCTTTGGGCACTTCATGCATTGTAAAGATCCGCCCTTTGATAAAAATTTCATCGACAACACTTCAAAAGTTTAAGATATCAAAGATTTGTATTTAATGCAATTTAAACCTATTGTTTTGATGAAATCAAACACAATGATTGGATATGTCATTTTGAGATCATCAACACTGTCAATTGCCGCGTGAGGGTGTACCAGATAAACTAGACAAGACAGAAAAATCTAGCTCTGGTGTGCACATGGGATTTTTCAGAGAAAACTGGATTTAATTCAGTTTGAGGTATCTGATTAACTGTCACCATTATTTTAGTAAAATTTGGCATTTACTTGTTAGCAGGTGCATTTTTGTTAAAATATATATAAACTTAACATAAAATACAGTAAAACTGTTGTAAGAGGCCACTTATGGGACAGGACAAAAGTTGCTGCTTAAGACAGGTGACCTTTAAAACCAGGTTGTTTTCCAAAAAAAATCGTCGAAGAAAAAACGACCGAATTTCAACATTTATCTTTATTAAATATTTCATGTCTCATATATATATATATATATATATATATATATATATATATATATATATATATATATCTATATCAGGGGTCCGGAAACGATCATATTTGCCGGACATGTCCGACAAAAAATCATGTGAAAAATCACTTGTCAGACATTTTTAGTTAATAATAGAATTCAGTTAATCGGACATATAAATAAATATGTTTGTCGGTCATTATTTTACTCGAGTATTGTTTGCTATCACCTGTCAACTGTTTTCAATAAATACTACAGATATAATAATTAGGCTTTTGTTTATTAATCAGTTAGAATCCATGGTCTCATTTTGTTGTTAAGATGTTTATTAAGTTGTCACATCGCTTGACAGACGGAAGCCATAAACAGCTGATTACGAGGGTTGATCCTTGAAGGTCATGGTCGTCATACTATTATCAAAGAGGTTCCACGTGGGATGTCAAATAAGACTACAACGCGCATCGTATGGTCTTGGCAAGCTGTTTAGTTATAAATAAATAATTTTAAAAAGTCTAGATACAATCAAAGAGGTCCGGAAATGCTGTTCAGTATAGTTTGTGTAACTTCGGAAAAACAAAAGTGCACGATTGTCAATAGTCTTGTGTTGTCAACGCCGACAGTACAAAAATCGACACATGTGGACACATGAGCCTGACCACAGGTACTTAAATAACCTCTATGTAGTAGTTAAATCCTTTTAAAAATCTATTTGATATGAAAAATTAAAATTCTTTTAAAAACATCATAAATAACAACATTGGTGGTATGTTTTTTTTTCTTTGCTCGGTGGTACGATTGCTTTGAAAAAATGTCTGACACCCCAGTCAATGTTTTTCCGGAGCCCTGATATATATAAATATATATATATGAGATATGGAATGAAATGTTTGTCAACATAAAACTTAATAAAATTCTCATGCAAAATAATCTGTGATTGTTTTCTGTTTGAATCTAAATAACATTTTGGAGAGATAGATCAGGTTAAAATTAAGTGATTAATTAGGCAAAGCCATCTATATATAATAATGTCAATTAACAAGTGTATACAGTCTATTGTCATTTATAGTAGAGTTTTTAGGTATCAAAAAAAGGATAACCTGCCACTGTCAGTCTTAATGTAAGGTGATATCACTAAATAAAACAGTTTTATTTTAACGAATTTTTTTACTTTTAGAAGCTATAAAATCAGTTTCATTTAAATCCTTTGTAAATCGCAAAGACTTTTAAATGATTAATGAACCAGTTTGTTTGATACGTTTTGCTGAAGCATCTTTAAACCACTCCCTGCATAAATCATCAATTTCTTCATTACCGGTTATATGCCTTCACCCTTTTTAGCTCAGATGAGCTATTGCGATGGTTCACCGTCTGTCATCTGTCGTGTGTTAACTTTTACATTTTAATCTTCTCCAAAACCACTGGGCCAAATTTTATGAAACTTTGTAACCATCATAAGGGGGGAAAGAGTGAAGAACTTTGAAATTCTTCTCCTCTGAATCTACAAGAGATATACCTTAGTTATTTCATTTATAACATCCTTAGGTCAGCTTTTTTCAGATTTGCACAAATGGTAGCCATGGGGCTCAAAATGGGGAAATTGTAAGGCACTGAGTAGGGAAATTGCTAAAAATTATATATTTGTCACTATATCTTGAAAACTATTAACTTTTTGTATAGGAATGTATATCAGAATATTGTAGGTATTGCGACAACGATCATTTTGATATATAGTTCAAGGTCATATATTGAAAGGTCAAGGTCACAGCTGCAAATAAAGACTTTTAAATTGCTAATTATCTTAAAAACTTTTAACATTTTGTATAGGCATGTATATTAGAATATTGTAGGTATTGACATGATGATCATTTTGATATATGGTTCAAGGTCATATGCTGAAAGGTCAAGGTCACAGCTGCAAAAAAAAGACTTAAATTGCTGATTAACTTGAAAACTATGAACTTTTTGTAAAGACATGTATATAAGAATATTGTAGGTATTGCAACAATGATCATTTTGATACATGTTACAAGGTCATATGCTGAAAGGTCAAGGTCATAGCTGCAAAAGAAGACTTAAATTACTAATTATCTTGAAAACTTTTAACTTTTTGTATAGGCATGTATATTAGAATATTGTAGAAATTGCGACAATATATTTGTCACTATATCTTGAAAGCTATTAATTTCATGCATAAGCATGTATATTAGAATATCATAGGTATTGACATGACAATCATATTTGGTTCAAGGTCATATATGTTCAAAGGTCAAGGACATAGCTGCATAAGTATACTGAAATTGATTAATGATTTGGAAATTATTCATTGCACTACAGTTACTTCATGCATATTATATAAGCTACTTATGAATGAAATGTGAGTGGCTATATTTCTGATTAAGTTTGTGGGAGTTCTTAACTTGAGAAAACTTTTAAAGTTTCTGTATGTAATATATTGTCTGTTGCACTTTGCAAATAATATTGGACATATCTTCAGGTGAGCGTTAAGGCCCATGGGCCTCTTGTTTATCTTGAATTATATTACTTTCGAAATCCTAAATAAATTCTGATTTTCTCTGTACAATATTCAAAACTTGCGTTTGTCCAACATTAAATTCATCTGCTAATTTGCGGGATGAAAATCTGGATTCTTTTTTTTTTTTTTTTGATAAGATCAAATTTTTCTGTAAGTGTTTAAATGTTTAATTTTCATTAAATAAGACGAAGAAAAAGTGAACACTACTCAAATTATTTTATTGTTTTTACTTAAAAATGGACTCAACAAGTGCGATACGGCTGAGCAATCAGCTTAACATAGTATCACATAAACAACATCACTAAGGAAATCAAGTCATGGGACAATTATCACAAGGTACCATTAAGGCAAAATGGCAGTATAATCCAGGTTCTTCCTTGCTGCTGGTCACAAAATTAGTCGTCGCTGACCGTGTTCTGCAGGTGACCGTTTATTTCAGGTGAAATATATAGTAAAATTCATAGGGCAGGATTCAACCTGACCGTTATTGGCAGGTGACCACTAAGGCAGTTTTTATTGTATCTGACTTATAACAATTATATACATATATATTTTGAATAGTATATCCAATAACAATTATATACACATATATTTTGAATACTATATCCATCATTTTCACTTTTGTAGAAATTTGTGCTGTATCAAAGATATCAAAAAAAGAAATAGGTCGAGTGTTTAAGTTAATACTGAAGACATTAGAGACAAGTGTAGAATTAATAACAACTGGAGATTTTATGGTATGTTTACATGTAAATTTTCTTGCACACTTTATAAACTGCCCCTTCTTCTGTCAGCACCATTGGTGCTTTGATTACAAAATTTCATGAAGTCACTGTAAGAATAAAATTTATCATTGTATTTTATTTGGCCCACTCTGTTTTCAACACTACATGAAACATGTACATCTTTTTAGTGTGCTTTGGAATACAAGACACAATTTTTATTTTTTTATTTTATTTTTTTTTTTGGGTAATTAAGTTAGAGGCTTGTGTTGACCTATCGATGTTTTCTGGTCTGTTGTTGAGGGTCATGCGTTAACTTTCACATTTTTATCTTCTTATCTGACACTATGTGGCTAAATTTGATGAACCTTGGTATCTATCATGATTGAGTGAAGGATTGTGTTTCCTCAGGGCATAAAGGCCTAAGTTTAGATAAGATTGGATTGATGTTTTTTTTAAGCCCCATTTAAGATCTTTTGCTTATTTTAAGGCACACAGTTCAGGGATGGTTGAGGAACCCAAGTGCCCGGAGAAAACATCCAACAATCAGCAAGCGAACTGACAAAATTTCTCACACTAGGATCAGACCCAGCAAGATTCAAAACCTAGACAATGAGAGGCACTGTGCTCTGTACGCACATGCTTTAGACCACTCAGCCAACGTTACCTCCTATAAAGGCTAAAGAGTAAAAACCTTTTAAAATCTTGTTAAAAATTTTTGTAGTGCCAGACATAAACATATACCTTTGTAGCAAAGAATTTTTAAATCTATGACTTAACTGCATTTTTATTCTCTCTCCATTGTTCTTTTATTTTCAGTCTCCATTTCGTTCTAACATGTGTTTTCTTTTCCATCTAGCTCTTATGTTTTATATGTATTTTCAGTCACGTTTCTGCTCAACCTTGAGTTTACCGAATTCTGTACAGAAAGCAGCAACACACATAGCAAGAAAAGCTGTTGATTTAGATTTAGTCCCCGGGTAAGTAAACATATTTACACAACATTATTGTCTCATCACAAAGAAGAGAAGATTAGGAAGGGAACACCATAGTAACAAAATTTTTTTTCGTCATGGCAGAAATGTTGAGATTAGCCATAGGAATTTTTCTGGCTTTATTCAGCGAAAGACCGTTTAAAAAAAAAATCAATCAAGACATTTGATCCCAAAAAACAAAAACAAAATAAATAAATAAGTAAAATAAATAATAAATAAATAAATAAAATAAGATAAAATATAATAAATAAATAAATAAAATAAAATAGAAAATAATAAATAAATAAAATAAAAATAAAAATTAGAAAAAAAATTGATGTCAGTTTTGTTAGCCATTAATATGTCTGAATTTAGTATTGTCAAAAAGTTAAGTTGTATTTTCAAAATTTGGCAGATTTTGGGAAAAGCTTAGTTAAGAAATGATTGTAAGACTGGGGTCAGGCCTCAGTTAAACGATTATTGGTTCCAAATTGGTTCTATAAAAATTTGTAGATCTTAGTTGCTTACTGGTTTTGTACCACTGCGGCAGCTCAGTTGGTACAATATTTACTTCATAAGTGGGAGGTTGTGGGTTGGACACCCGAGCAGGGTTTGACACAAGACTTGAAAAGTATGTAATGACTGTCCTTTCGCCAAGCACGATATTACAAAATGAAAGTCACAGTTCTTTTGGATGAAAACATAAAATAAATGAGGCCCCTTGTCACAGTAGGCGTGGCACAATAAAGAACCCTGCTGTATAATACCATCAGTGCAATGCACAGACAAAATTTCTGCATCTTCACCTATAGCTGGTGAGGTTTTAAAATAAGAAAAATATTCTTGACCAGGCCATTAAACACCATTACTCAACTCAACTCATTGGTTTTGTTAATTACTATATATTTCAGTCGAAGTCCCATTTCTGTGGCAGCAGCTGCTATATATATGGCATCACAGGCATCAGAGGACAAAAAGTCTCAGAAAGGTAAAACTATATGACAAATATCAATATAACTTAACTAGAGGTGATTGTGATTCTCAGGTGATTTGGTTTGAAATGTATACAAGTTCTTTATAAAAATGGATAACTATCCGAATCGAATTTCAGGAGTTAAAAAAGATTTTTCCTGGGAGATTTGGCAGATGCAAATCTTGACAATTTTATTTTTACATGTTTAAGCTATAAATTTTGATATGTTTAAACTACAGACACAATTTTTTCATTATTGAAAAATCCCAAGCATCAGAAGGGGAATAACTCCCAGAAAAACATAGTTTATTTTCTGGTTATCTGATTAAACAATGCTTGCACTAAAACGAACCAAACATATTGAATGAATGAGCATCTGTACTGCTCTGAATCCTTTTTTTTTTTTTTTTTGTTCATGTATTCTTTTAGCCGTCTTGATGGTCGAGCGTTTGCATACTGATCAGTGCCTTTCACCTAGGTCTGATTCCCACTTGGGCAGATCTTTGTACAATAAAATTAAGACACTTCCTGAAGCTTAAGGTATATAATTTTCTTTTCCAAGAACTCAGATTTCCTCTATCATTCCGAAACTGCTTTGATATAACATGATGTGAAAAAAATCTTTACTGGGGCATAAAACATTATTACTCCACGCAACTGGTTCATGTTTTTATTAATTTTTTTTTTTTTCAGATATTGGAGATGTTGCTGGTGTTGCAGAGGTAACCATACGACAAGCGTATAAACAGATGTATCCAAAAGCTCATTCATTATTCCCTGAAGACTTTAAATTTGTTACACCCATAGAACATTTACCCACACAATAGCCTCAGTTGGGAATTAGAGCATTCTGATTGGCCAATTTCAGAAATGACAAAATGTTGATAACTGTCATCTCATTTTTGAATGGCTATTTTATTTGGACAAAAGTTAAATGCTAGCATCTTATTGGTTATTGACCAGTTTATATGGATGTTCAGTTATAAACTATCATCTTGTTTTTGATTGGTTGATTATAAATGTGAAAAAGGTTGATTATAGTTTGGCCAAAGTATAAGAAAATTGTCAAATGCTGGCATTTCAATTGTTTTGCCAAACTAATAAAATTAAAAGTTGTTGGCATTCGATTTAAAGTTTTGTTAATTTATAAGAAATTGCCTGTTGTTAGCATTTTGTTTGTTTTGCAAATTCTTAAGAAAATTGCCAGTAAATAACATTTCATGCATGTTTTACAAATTTAAGAGAAAATTTTCAGTTGCTGAGATCTCATGATTTTGATGTGTAAATTGCTAGCATCTCATTTTTTGTTTTCCATTCATAAGGAAATTGTCAATTCCTGGCATCTCATTTTTGTTTTGCCAATTTCCAAATTGTCAATTTTTGCCGTTTCATTTTTGTTATATCAATTTATAAGGTAAATTGTGAATTTTTGTAATCTCATTTTTGTTTTTGTCAATTTATAAGTCATTTTCTGGTATCTCATTTTTAAGTGGTTTATATCCTGTGGTTCTTAAATGTGTATTTAAAGGCACTTGCTATAACATGAAACATTTTTTTGTTGTCTTTATGCTCATAGGTCATCCTAATGTATTTAGTTGAGACATGCAGAAATGGCTAAAACAAGAAGTTTTTTATCTTCAAATATTTTAGCTCACCTGGTATCAGACCATGTTAGCTTGTTGTATATTCTGCATTTTATCTTTAAGTGAATTTAAGTAAAATCAAAAACAAAACTTTTGCTATTTATTTTAAGTCTCCATGACAACCACGTGTATCTTATGTTAACCTTAAGATGAACAAATGTTTGTATAAATCAGAAATTTTTGTATGATGGCATCTTTCGGCTTTGTTTATGATGGTATCTCTATGCTTTGAAATCAGTATTTATGTCATAACCGGATACAAGCATCCAAAATGGTATCCATATTGTTATTGCTT
The DNA here is from genome assembly GCA_029721355.1 of Tegillarca granosa. Lineage (NCBI taxonomy): Eukaryota > Metazoa > Mollusca > Bivalvia > Arcoida > Arcidae > Tegillarca > Tegillarca granosa. The sequence goes on along the minus strand of CM056606.1, from coordinate 13,873,051 downwards.
TTTTTTTTTTTTTTTTTTTTTTTTTTTTTTTTTTTTTTTTTTTTTTTGATGTTCTAGATTTGCATGCAAACAATATCCGATCTTTTTTTTTTTTTTGGTAACAATAAACAATTGTATTTCCATAATTGTATTTATATGAAGAAATATCACAACAGTGGAAAAAGATCATTTTAATATAATGAACTCTTTTATGTTATTTTTTCGATAAAAAAGACTGGAGGTATTTTGCTCAAAACAACTCTTCAGATAAATTTTTGAAGAAAAACAAATGGTCAATTTGCAGTAACTTATTTAAGCCTTTTATCAGAAATTGACATAAAAATAAAATGTGTGTATTAAACACAATTTAAAAAAAAAAAATATTAATTTTGATTCAGGTTATATTATGGCCGCTTTAGTGGCTCATTGTAAGAATGCTCACCTCAGGAGAGAGGGAGATCATGGGCTCAAAGCAAAACCCATGTCATGCACAAGGCTTTAAAATTTAGGATAATGCTTTTTCACCTTGCAATTGGCATCAGAAGAACAAATACCAACTGGCTTATCCTGTGCCAGAAAAATGTGACTAGGGGAGTAGTATGCTTCCAACAGCATATTGACTTGGGGAGCTAGCACCTTAACAAAAGTCATCTTGATAGCACCTAGCAAAAAAGTCACCTTGAATGAGGCTAGTACAATGCAGATCATAATACACAACACACACACACACACACACACACACACACACACACACTCTCTCTCTATCCTTAGAGATCAATAAACTTGCTCTTGTAACCATACGAGCTTACGGATCACCACACCTCTCACTGCCTGGGTTTGAATCCCACTCAGGACAGATTCTAGTATGAGAAAGTTTATTAGTTCGCTTGCGAAGGTCGGTAGTTTCCTCCAGGCACCCCGGTTTCCTCAACCATCCCAGAACTGACCACCTTGAAATAAGTGAAAGATTCTTGACTGGGGCGTAAAAAACCATTACTTCACTTGTAACTATAAGCTGAAAAATTGCTCGTTTGACACTAAACAGCATCACAACTAACCAACAAAGTTATTACTGAAGGTGTATAAATAAGTCTAAAGTAGTTACCTGGATTTTCCAAGATAAACAATTTGAGTCTTGTGCATCTATGACCTTGACCTTTGAACATAAGACCTTGAATCATACATCAGAATGACCGCCATATCAATATAAACAATAATCAACCAATCAAAAACAAGATAATAAACATGCCTATACAAAAAGTTGATAGTTTCCAAGATAATTAACAATTTCAGTCTTTTTATGCACCTATGACCTTGAACATATGACCTTAGGCCATATACCAAATGATCGTCATGTCAATACCTACAATACTCCAATATACATGCCTATACAAAAAATTTATAGTTTCCAAGATAAATAACATTTTCAGTTTTTTTTTTAAAAAAACCCATGACCTTGACCTTTGAACATAAGACCTTGAGCCATATACCAAATAATCGTCATGTCAATACCTACAATATTCTAAAATATATGCCTATGCAAAAAGTTAATAGTTTTCAAGATAATTAGCAATTTTAGTCTTTACAAGCATAAAATAACATTTTAGGGGCAACACCTCCTACATGCATTATCATATAGTTACGAAACTTTAAACCTTTAAAATTTTGTCATGCTGAACATTTTAAAAATGTTTTGATATTATATTTCTCTTAAAATTTTGAAGAAAATAGCCTAAAACTGCAAAATGACCTTGACCACATTTTGAAGGTTATTTCAAGAACAAGCCAAAACTGAAAACTCCATGTCAATATCTGTTCAAATAGTCAAGCTATAATAATTTGAAGCCATTTTATGAAATTTTTAGAATTAAACGCAAAAACGTGTTTAACCCTTTTTTCGACCAAATTTCACTAAATGAACAAACTGTAGGCTTAAGACCCTAAAGAAGCCAAATATCACATCAGATTTTTTCTCCTATCATTGATTTCGATAGAAAATTTTTAAAGTTTTTTGGACCTGTAGGTCGACTTAACCTAGTTTTGGGAGCCATGACGATGTCACGAACAAATCTGAATTGTACCGACCCATATATGCAATCTGACCAAGTTTTATTGAAATCTACCTGTAGTTTCAGAGAAGAAGTCAAAAATGAAAAAGTTTACTGACGGACAGATGATTTAGGATCGCAATAGTTCACATAAGCCAAAGGCTCAGGTGAGCTAAAAGCCAAAGTATAAATTAATGGGCATCTGTACACAAGTATCGACCAATTGGATCATTCAAATCCCGTCTAGAAAGATACAATTGACTTGTACTGAAAAATAAGTTGCATGTTGGTTTTAGAATTTATTAAAACATTTCTTATAAAATTTGTCTGCAGGATGCCATATTGAATCTAAGGCAAACAACATTACAATAGGGCCAGCAGGTCACTTGCTCCTGAACTATATGCTCACAAAACAAAAGCATACATACACACACTTTAAACAGGCCTAGGATACATGAGACTTACAACTGCCGTTAATTGGGCCTATGGATAACAAATAAAAAAACCCATGCCACAAGTAACTTGATGTCCCCTATAAATGGGCCTATGGACAACAAATAAAAAACCCTCTACCACAAGTAACTAGATGTCCCCTAGCACTACAGATTAAGTAATATCACATGTAGAAGATAGAAAATAATAAAATTATCCTGTCTTTAATTATTTCATAAGATCACTGTTTAATTAAACTTCTAAAAGATAAAAGGTTTTCTCAATGATCCCAAAACTTACCATGCTTGACAGTAGTGATGTCTAATCAGACAAAACTTAATAATCGATAATCGGAGAGGCATAATTGATTAATAATCGGAATCACTAAGTAAATGTACATCAGTATTCAGTAACAAATAAAGCTGAATATAAATACTCTTATTGTGAAAGTCAAGTGTTCTAGCTTAGTGATTGTAAATTAAAGGCCAGATAGCTCCTTGCCCCGACAGACTGACAGTGGCCAAAGCATCTCTGAGTCATTGGTGTAAAAAGTGTCTGGATACAGATAAATTATCCAATCGCTGATCACCATTGTTGTTTCAGTAGCAAGAATTAAAAAGGAAATAGACTTGACTACAATCCTGAACTACTCGCTGATGTCTGCGATGAATGATAATTTATCTTGTGAACGATTATTAGAATTGTGCCCTGAAAACGACCGACAATCGATCATCAGCAATAATCATGACATTACTACCTGATACAAGTGAAAGTATCGTCAATGGGGCATGAACCTCCACTCAAACATAACAACATCACAATGGTTTTTTTGTTCAAAGATTTATTTTCATTGCACATCATTAATTTTTGAAAACACAACATAAAATTAAAGTATCTTAAGCAAATCTCTTTTGCTTATATCCAATATCTATGTACAAGCACATGTAGTACTTTGTTGTTTTTTTTTTTTTCATTTTGAGCCCCATGATTACCATTTTGCAAATTTTATGTGAAAACTCGGTGACCTAAGTATATTAAACATGACATATCTAAGCTATATCACCTGTACATTAATAGGAGATTTTTTAATAAAGTTTTCACTACCACCCCCCCAAGGGGACATAACTCCTACATTTCTGCAAATCTGCAAATCAGAAAGACTTTTGGTCCCAAGAGCTCATTGAAAATTTTGCTTAAGCAAGTTAAAAATTCATGGCTTGACTGTAAATAAAAACCTAACATGGAATAAATAAACTCCATCACTTGATTTTGTACTAAATAGCTGCGAGTTTGTTCCGTGGTTATTCATAATGGATGTTTAAATCCTTAATTTTTCCTACTGTAATTACAAAAAACCAATAACAATTTTCATGGAACTTTAGAATGATTGTTTATCCAAGTGTTTAATTCACAGGAAAATTTATAACCACAGCATCATCACCTTCAGTTTCTTTTCAGTATGTCTTGACAGTTAAATAATTCTACACTTTGTAATGATCTGCTACATACCTGCCATACACCTGAATGTCCTGAAAGAAATAATAAAACATGTCAGAGAACAACTTAGCTGATTTGACTCACAAGAGACCTGTACAAAAGATTTGATGGTATAAGAATCCGAATATTTAAGCATTCGTATAATATACTGATGGCGCGATTATCGCCGATGATCGATTGTCGGTCGTTGTCAGGGCAACGATCCTAATAATCGATCACAAGATAAATAATCGATCATTGCCGACGTCGGCGAGTAGTTTCCGGATTGTAGTAAAGTTTGTTTCCTTTCCGCTTCTTGCTACTAAAAACAACAATGGCGGACGAGGATCGGATAATATATGGTATCCAGACATATTTTACACAGTGTGATGCTTTGGCCACTATCAGTCTATCAGGGCAAGGAGCTATCTGGCCTTTAACTTACAATCACAAAGCAAGAACACTTGGCTTTTACAATTAAAGTATTTATATTCAGCCTTATTTGTTTCTAAATACTGATGTACAGTTACTAAGTAATTCCGATTATTATCGATTAATTGATCTATTATGCCTCTCCAATTATCGATTATGATTTTTTGTCCGATTGGACATCACTAGTATAATATGCACATCTTCATTGGCCTCAGGTCATAAAAAATTTCATAAGAAATATACCCAAATTTTCATAAGAATTATATCCAAATTTCATAAGAAATATACCCAAATTCCATAAGAATTATACCAAAGTTTCATAAGAAATATACCCAAATTTCATAAGAAATATACCCAAATTTCATAAGAGTTATACCCAAATTTCATAAAAATTATACCCAAATTTCGTAAGAATTATACCCAAATTTCATAAGAAATATACCACAATTCCATAAGAAATATACCCAAATTTCATAAGAAATATACCCAAATTCATAAGTTATACCCAAATTTCCTAAGTAATATACCCAAATTCCATAAGAAATATACCCAAATTTCATAAGAAATATACCCTAATTCCATAAGAATTATACCCAAATTTCATAAGAAATATACCCAAATTCATAAGTTATACCCAAATTTCATAAGTAATATACCCAAATTTCATAGGAAATATACCCAAATTTCATAAGAATTATACCCAAATTTCATAAGAAATATACTCAAATTCATAAGTTATACCCAAATTTCATAAGAAATATACCCAAATTTCATAAGAATTATACCCAAATTTCATAAGAAATATACTCAAATTCATAAGTTATACCCAAATTTCATAAGAAATATACCCAAATTTCATAAGAATTATACCCAAATTTCATAAGAAATATACTCAAATTCATAAGTTATACCCAAATTTCATAAGAAATATACCCAAATTTCATAACAATTATACCCAAATTCATATGAAATATACCCAAATTTATAAGTTATACCCAAATTTCATAAGTAATATACCCAAATTTCATAAGAAATATAACCAAATTTCATAAGAATTATACCCAAATTTTATAAGAAATATACCCAAATTTCATAAGAATTATACCCAAATTTCATAAGAAATATATCAAATTTCATAAAATTCCATTTAAAACTGTTGGACAAGTAAAGGTCAAAATGCTCCCTTACTGCGTAATGAAATCTAAGTGGAAAGATAAAATGACAAACTTACAGTTAACAGATGGACATCTTCAATATATTCCATACTCTTATTTTTAAAAAGTGCAAGCTTATTAAAAAAGGGGGAATTTCCCTGCTTATACTGTTTTTCCCATTGTTTTTCTTGGATGAACAACTTTTATGTTGCTGAAAATGATTTCAAAATAAAATCTTAATGAGTTTTCAAAACCAAGTCTATTCTTTTCATCAACTGACTTTATTTTTTGTTTGGTTTCCACTTGTTTACAATAACAAAGTTAATCAGGGATGAGTTGGCCCATGACAGATAATATTGAAGATCGATGTGTCTGCAATATCTTTTTTTTTTCATTTCTTCATTCAGTGAAGTTTAGTGATGTCCAATCGGACCAAAAATCATAATCGATAATTGGAGAGGCATAATCGATCAATTAATCAATAATAATCGGAATTACTTAGTAACTGTACATTATTATTCAGAAACAAATAAAGCTGAATACAAATACAGTATTCAGAAACGAATAAGGCTGAATATAAATACTTTAATTGTAAAAGCCAAGTGTTCTTGCTTTGTGATTGTAAGTTAAAGGCCAGATAGCTCCTTGCCATGATAGACTGATAGTGGCCAAAGCATCAAACTGTGTAAAAAGTGTCTGGATAATACATTATCCGATCCTCGTCCGCCATTGTTGTTTTTAGTAGCAAGAACCGGAAAGGAAACAGACTTTACCACAATCTGGAATCTACTTGCCGACGTCGGCAATGATCGATTATTTATCTTGTGATCGATTATTAGGATCCCTGCCCTGACAACGACCGGCAATCGATCATCGGCGATAATCGCGATATCACTAGTGAAGTTTACAACAGGCAAAATATTTGGATTTAAATAACAGGTAGACATTAACAAGAGGTCCATAGGCCTTATTGCTCACCTGAAGATATGTCCAATGTTGTTTGTAAAGTGCAATATACAATATACTAAGTACAGAAACTTTAAAAGTTTTCTCAAGTTAAGAACTCCCAAAAAACTTAATCAGAAATATATCCACTCACATTTCATTTATAAGTAATAATTTTAAGTTTTCTCAAGTTAAGAACTCCCAAAAAACTTAATCAGAAATATATTCACTCACATTTCATTTATAAGTAGCTTATATAATATGCATAAAGTATCTGTAGTGCAATGAATAATTTCCAAATCATTAATCAATTTCAGTATACTTATGCAGCTATGTCGATGTTGATATGACCTTGACCTTTGAACATATAACCTTAAACCATATATTTAAATGGTCGCAATACATACAATATTCTAATATACATGACTTTACAAAAAGTTCATCTTTTTCAAAGAAAATTAGCAATTCAAGTCTTCTTTTGCAGCTGTGACCTTGACCTTTCAACATATAACCTTGAACCATATATCTAAATGGTCTCAATACATACAATATTCTAATATACATGACTTTACAAAAAGTTCATCTTTTTCAAAGAAAATTAGCAATTCAAGTCTTCTTTTGCAGCTGTGACCTTGACCTTTCAACATATAACCTTGAACCATATATCTAAATGGTCTCAATACATACAATATTCTAATATACATGACTTTACAAAAAGTTCATCTTTTTCAAAGAAAATTAGCAATTCAAGTCTTCTTTTGCAGCTGTGACCTTGACCTTTCAACATATGACCTTGTACCATATATCAAAATGATCTTTATGTCAATACCTACAATATTCTAATATACATGCCTATATAAAAAGTTCATAGTTTTCAGGATAATTAACAACTTAAGTCTTCTTTTGCAGCTGTGGCCTTGACCTTTGAACATATAACCTTAAACCATATATCTAAATGGTCGCAATACCTACAATATTCTAATATACATGCCTATACAAATAGTTATTAGTTTTCAAAGATAATTAGCAATTTAAGTCTTCTTTTGAAGCTGTGACCTTGACCTTTCAACATTTGACCTTGTACCATAATGAAAAATATCGTTGTTGCAATACCTACAATATTGTAATATACATGCCTATACAAATAGTTATTAGTTTACAAAGATAATTAGCAATTTAAGTCTTCTTTTGCAGCTGTGGCCTTGACCTTTCAACATATAACCTTGAACCATATATCTAAATGATCGTTGTCACAATACATACAATATTCTAATATACATGACTATACAAAAAGTTCATCGTTTTCAAAGAAAATTAGCAATTCAAGTCTTCTTTTGCAACTGTGACCTTGACCTTTCAACATATGACCTTGAACCATATATCAAAATGATCTTCATGCCAATACCTACAATATTCTAATATACATGCTTATATACAAAAAAGTCATAGTTTTCAGGATAATTAGCAATTTAAGTCTTCTGTTGCAGCTGTGGCCTTGACCTTTTAACATATAACCTTGAACCATATATCAAAATGATCTTTGTCACAATACCTACAATGTTGTAATATACATGCCTATACAAAAAGTTAATAGTTTTTAAAATATAGTGACAAATATATTAATTTTAGCAATTTCCCCACTCAGATCCTTACAATTTCCCTATTTTGAGCCCCATGGCTATCATTTGTGCAAATCTGAAAATAGATGACCTAAGGATGTTATAAATGAAACAACTAAGGCAAATCTCTTGTAGATTTAGAGAAGTTTTTTTAAGTTTTTCACTATTTCTACCCTTATGGGGCCCCAAGGGTACATAAATCCTTCATTTGTGCAAATCTGAAAGGGCTTCTCCAAGGCATGATGGTTACCAAGTTTCATTAAATTTGGCCCAGTGGATTTGAGGAGAAGATTAAAATGTAAAAAATGTATGCATGATGCACGACGGACGAAGATGGATAGCAATAGCTCATCTGAACTTTCAGCTCAGGTGAGCTAAAAAGGTTTATCAAAAATATAATAAATAAATAAGTTTCAAGTAAATGTAAGTTTTTCCAAAAGGTAAATAATGCTATTACTGCCAATTTACTAGAATTAGTTAGAGAATTGATTTGAGTTGAGTAATAGTGTTTAAAGTCCAAGACAAGAATATTTCATTTATATCGAGATGTCGCCAGCTATAGGCCAAAATGCAGAAATTTTGCCTATGTGTTGTACTGATGGCATACTACAGTAGGGTTCTTTATCGTGCCATGCCTGCCATGACAAAGGACCTCGTTTATTTTATGTTCCCATCTGAAAGAACCATGACTTGCATTTCGTAATGCAGAGAGCTTGGCAAAAGAACAATCACTACCCACTTTCACGACCTCCCAAACTACCAACTGAGCTACAATTAGAAAAACAAAATATTTAGAAAGTAGAGTGTAATTGAAGCTGTTCTGTTCATTGTTTATCAAATGAGATTTAAACATTTAACAAAATTTTCTAAACATCCAGCCTTGACAAATTAAGTTCTTGGTGCTCATGTGTGCAATAACAAAAGGCATTATAAATACACAAGTGCTTACCATTTTAAAACCGATTCCAGACTTGTCATAAATCCTTTCTCATGACAGCATCTACCAGAAAACAACATTCATTTGTCATATTTTGCAAAAGTCTTTCACTGGCAACGCTGATGCAAGACACCTCATTGAACTGGATACAATCTCTCAAACTTAAAGGCTTATTATGAAGGATCAAAAAACACACATGGACATCAAGTGTTAAGGGATTGCCATTTTCATGCAACTCTGTAGCAATGACTTCATTGACACAATCTAAGGCTGCTGCTACTCTTTTCGTTCCATGGGTTTTGTTTAATGTGACCTGGAACAAAATGAGTACTGGATTACTTTTTTGCTTCTTGGAAACGGATGGATCTGATGACAGAACATCTTCCAACGGAATGTATAAAAAGTAATCAACTCCACAAAAGTTACTGAAACCTGGATACATCAATTTTGATCGTTCCTTATTTCTGAAAATTTTATTCATCAAATGCTTTGTGTGCAAAGCAACAATTTTTAATTGACCTTTGTACTTTGTAGGAACTGTAAGACCTGAGAAGTCAGCTTCAGTGGCTGTTACATCTTCTGGGCTTAAAGGAAGAATTTTTACCCATCCATGATTAATTTTATTGCTTGTTGCTCTTTCTTTGTATGAAGTTGGCAGATGACTATAAGGCAAAAAAAAAAACACTTTCTTTTTTAACTGACTTTCAACCAAACGTCCTTCAACAAGTTTGCCTAAAATTGTTGTGTACCTTTGTGAAGTTTCCAAATCAAAGTTGAGTATTCGCTTTGCTGTTAATGTCAATTTGTTAAACCACATGTCCACCTGTGAACTACATTTCTGAACAAATGATAACTTCACATATAGTTGGCCTTCCAACAATTCATGTACCAAGAATGCTGGAATACTTTCACAATCCTCTCTTGTCGCTGTGCCAATATCGTAAGTAAATATGTTCACTGGACATCTCTCGGATCTAAATGACTCTAAAGGAATGACACCTCCCCTTTTGATAACCTCTGCTATCAGTGATGTTTCTTCAACAAGCGCTTTAATGTCTTCTTCATTATCATCATCTATACTTGGAAAATTATCAACTTCGACAATCGACAATTTTGAAGTAAAATGCATGATGACATTAATGTGATTTTTTAAAATCCAAAATTTTTAACTTTTGAATTTCATTTTGCCTATCTTTCATCTTACAATTGTGATAATAAACATTAAATTATGGACTAAGAAATTATTATCTTATGTCTTCCTTAATTTATAAACACGTTATAAACAAACTTAGGTAGACAGTGGAAAGTCAACAGTAAATTTTTATGTGCCAATAACAAGTTGTTTCAAATTAACCAGAGTGGTAATTGCAGTGTGAGAAATTACTGCGGGCCTGATGGCCCGAGGCGATTAACTTTCTGCTCGGGTCACCAACTTCAAAGAGTTCCAAGTCCAGTTGGCTCTTACTTGTAACCAGTGGTTCCCCTATAGCATGCGGAAGTTTCCTCAACATGCCTTAATTCGTAGAAGTTTGTTTCAGCATAATATTTAGAAATCTACATTAATGCAATGCTTTACACTAGTACAACCAGATAACAGACAATATAGCAAAGACACAACAATACATACAGTATAGTTAATATGAGATTTAGTTGGCAAAATTAAAGAGACATGCAAACTTTCATATTACAGGGCCATTAACTTTTAATTTAGGCTACCAGATTTTAAAATTTGAGGGCATTGTTGGCCCTCATGTCTTTTTTGCTAATTTCATACACTGGGTAATTGATTGTCAAACAAATATACATGCAGGTTTTTTTTAAAAAACAAACATAACATACATAACGCTTTGGGTTGGAGTACAATTGGCACCACAAAAACTTTTTTTTATTAAAATAATGTATTAAAAATTGGGACTTTCACAAGTCTTGCTTGATTACTTGGTATTGTCATACTAGTATTTGATTACTTATAATTAATGTACTATAAATTTGACACCCCAGTCAAGGTTTCAAAATGATGTACAAGTCATGATTCTACTCATAGTGGAATTACAAGTAGGAACCAAATAGCAAAAATAAATTGCTAATGGAGAAGGTGCTCTAATTAATCAGTTACTATTACAACTTCCTGTTGAAGGGAGATAACTCAATTTAAGATGAATATATGGAAATCGGAAAATCAGAAAATAAATTAATGCAATGAAACAGACCTCGCATTGTTCACATTAATTTTTGCTTGCATCAATTTCCTGATATACAGTAAATAAACAAGAAGCCAAATAGGGCCTGTATTGCTCACCTGTAACACCTTTTCTTTTTAAATCAAATTTCCAATTATTTAAACAATGACAAACTCACTAGCAATAACCTTATTGCCTTATATTTCAAGAAACATTTACCATAAAATTCCTTTAAATTGGCCATGTTCTTTCAGGGGAGAAGATTCTCAAAGATGTAGGCTAAAATTACACCTTATTTGCATATAAATTAAAATTGCAAAATGAACAAGAGGCCCATGGACCTTAATGCTCACCTGAGGATATGTCCAAAATTGTTTACAAAGAACTTACAACAAAAAACTTTCCAAGTTTACCCAAGTTTGGAACTGCCACAATCCTTAATCCAAATATCAAGTCAAAGTTCAATATAAATACCGGTAGCTCATACGCTGCCGCATGTAGTACAGTACAGCTCAAATGGATACATGAATTTCCTGCTGTTTTTTTTTTTTTTTTTTTTTATCTAAAGCTGTTCAATTCCCGCAATTTGTAGTTGACAGTTTTGCTTTTGAATCTTATCGTCTGATAAATTCACTGCATTGTCCACCGCGACCATCAGTTTTCAGGATTAAATATGTTTATGTGTATATTTCAATCAAATTTGCAAATGGTTAATGGACCTTAGTAGTTGTTTAAGGATTCACCAAGATGAAAGCAATGATACTTGTTTTTCTGACTTAGATGTTATTTAAGGTGTTTAATTGATTATACAGTAGAATATCTAAATAAATCATCAAATATAAACAGTTTTGTTATTTTCATCTATTAAAATAAAATTTCAAGAAATCAATCAAAGGCTTCTTAAACAACATCAGTTTTAGTCGGCAAACTTCATGTCAGTTCAGAGTCATGTATACAGGTATCCACGAGCTTAACCTTCGGACTAGCTTAACCCCAAAACACCATTAAGTGACGAGACTACAAATCCAGGGTTCCCACCACTTTTTAAGAAATGGAGTTTTGTACCCAATGATTTTTAAAAACTGGGGTACAGTCATGAAATAATCATTAATCTATTTCTTATGTAAGAGGAAGAGGAATTTACAGTAGTATTATGCCTGTTCCGATAATTTACTTTTTCTGAAGTTCAATAACATAATTTAAAAACATGTTTTGTCAGATAAACAAGAATTCCATGGATTCAAATCACAGGGGCTTGTATTTATAGTTATCAATAAATATACAAGCCCCTGTGTCACAGGCTGTGATTTATAAATGTTGTTTTTCGGAATTTTTTAAGTTTGTTAAAAAACGATTTCAGGGAAAGTTATTGATACGTATGAACTTATATCAACCTCGCATGTAATAAAAACACAAATAAATAATCTTTTAAACAAAAATCAAAGTCTACAAAAATCCTGACACCAGGTCCCTATGAGGCGCCGTTTCTATATTTATTCAGTATTTTAACATATGCATAAATCGATTTTTGGATATCCATAAATCGATTTTTGCATATGCAAAAAAAACCCACTATTTTTGCATATGCAAAAAAACCGACTATTTTTGCATATGTAAAAATCGAATTATGGATATCCAAAAATCCATTTATGGATATCCAAAAATAGATTTATGCATATGTAAAAATATTTGGCATTTTTGCATATGCAAAAATCGATTTATGGATATCCAAAAATAGATTTGTAAAATTTGAAAATACTGAGTTCTCCCCAATTATCAATCCCGAAGTAAATACTTTCCGGTATATTGTGAGAGTAATATTTTTCTCTTGTAACAAATAAAAATCGTTAATTTTCTATATGGTTAATACTGAATGCACTTACAATATTAGTGAAAAAATATAAGCCTACGCATTTTTAAAAACTAAAGTGTTAATTACATTACGATTCATTACATTGCCACGCAACGCTTCGCGCTACAAAATCCAACATGGCTGCTAGAAATAATAAACAGAAAGAACGAATATCAGAGGAGTATATCAAATGCAATGAGGTGTTTGGAAATTGAAGATCGACATGTTGACAACAAAGCTGTCGATATCATATCAGATATTGAGTTAGTTGCCATGTTACAAACCGACGTAATAATAAACACGAAGTAGACCCGCACTAAATAGTTGGGGAGAAATCATTTCACACTCGCAATTTATGGATATGTTAAAATCGATTTTTACATATGCAAAAATCGATTTATGGATATCCAAAAATCGATTTATGCATATGTAAAAATGTATTTTTGCATATGCAAAAATAGCCAGCATTTCAACATATGTAAAAATGTATTTATGCATATGCAAAAATCGATTTATGGATATCCATAAATGAATTATGTATGAGGCGCCGTTTCTATATTTATTCAGTATTTTAACATGTGCATAAATCGATTTTTGGATATCCATAAATCGATTTTTGCATATGCAAAAATAGTCGGTATTTTTGCATATGTAAAAATCGAATTATGGATATCCAAAAATCCATTTATGGATATCCAAAAATAGATTTATGCATATGTAAAAATATTTGGCATTTTTGCATATGCAAAAATCGATTTATGGATATCCAAAAATAGATTTGTAAAATTTGAAAATACTGAGTTCTCCCCAATTATCAATCCCGAAGTAAATACTTTCCGGTATATTGTGAGAGTAATATTTTTCTCTTGTAACAAATAAAAATCGTTAATTTTCTATATGGTTAATAAATGCACTTTCAAAATTAGTGAAAAAATATAAGCCTACGCATTTTTAAAAACTAAAGTGTTTATTACATTACGATTCATTACATTACCACGCGACGGTTCGCCCTACAAAATCCAACATGCTAGAAATAATAAAAGGAAAGAAAGAATATCAGAGGAGTATATCAAACGCATTGAGGTGTTTCGAAATTGATGATCGGCATGTTGACGACAAAGCTGTCGATATCATATCAGAAATTGAGTTAGTTGCCATGTTACAAACCGACGTAATAATAAACACGAAATAGACCCGCACTAAATAGTTGGGGAGAAATCATTTCACACTCGCGATTTATGGATATGTTAAAATCGGTTTTTACATATGCAAAAATACCGACTATTTTTGCATATGCAAAAATCGATTTATGGATATCCAAAAATCGATTTATGCATATGTAAAAATGTATTTTTGCATATGCAAAAATAGCCAGCATTTCAACATATGTAAAAATGTATTTATGCATATGCAAAAATCGATTTATGGATATCCATAAATCGAATTTTACATATGCAAAATTATTTTTGGATATCTTTAAATAATTTTACATATGTTAAATTCGATTTATGGATATCCATAAATGAATTATGCATATGCTAAAATAGTGAATAAATATAGAAACGGCGCCTCATAATTATGCATATGCTAAAATAGTGAATGAATATAGAAACGGCGCCTCATAGGTCCCTGTGTACTCCTATTAATTAAGAGTCCGATACGCTGGCAAGACGTTTTTTGATATTGTGCCAACGTCCGACGTTGGCACAATATCAAAAAACGTCATGCCAGCGTATCGGACTCTTATTAATTAATAGGAGTAGTGTTTTTTGATATTGTGCCAACGTCCGACGTTGGCACAATATCAAAAAACGTCATGCCAGCGTATCGGACTCTTATTTAATAGGAGTAGTCCCTGCTGACTTGACAGATACGTAAATGTATGAACTGGCATTAAGCATCCGCGCCCAGAATATGTAAAAACGGTAAGAGTTTGCAGCAAAATCCTTTCCCTTTCCATCACAGTAACAATAAATAATTTAAACTTACGCCTTCCCGTTTTTCCTTCGACGCCATCACACCTGCCCTCGTTTTTTCAAAGCATGAAAATTTACGCCGCCAATGTGAAACTAGAACAAATCACGGAAATGAAAACGGCAAAGACTAAAACCGGAAAATATACACATTCAGTATCGATCGCTCTACTAATTTAGTTATTTAAAAATACAATTCAAAGTTTATTGAATTTATTGATTGATTTATGATTTTTTCTTATTCCCCTCATTTTTGACAATATTTGAAAACAACAAAGTTAAACCTTTTCAAACTGTTCTCCACACAAATATCATGAACCTTACGATTTAAAACATCTAGGCTCTGTAATTATTTTTTTTGGATTTTCTAAAACTATAATTTTGAAAAATAGTTAACTTATAACCATGTTCCATGATATTCATTTTCTAAAATTTCATTCCTATTACTTGTAAATAAACGGAATCCTCTATGAGGCGCCGTTTCCATTTTATTCACTATCTTACATGTAGCATATGCATAATTCATTTATGGATATCCATCATAGGCAGCTATCATGTACATTGTCGTACTTCACCTGTACAAGGATCTACAGTTCAGTGTCTTACGATCGGTATAAGGAAATATAGGACAGGTGTAAAGTTTTTATTCTGTTAAAAAGAAACAAAAAACGATATAAAAATTGTCCACGTATAATTAAGTTCCTTATGAAATCCCGGTTATTTCAATATTTTTTGTAAAATTTTAGGACGTCGGGAAGTTTCGTCCATTTTAAGTTATAAATATAGCAGTTTTATACCAACTATTTCCTAATAGTTGTATATTGTTGAAATAAAAATGTGACAAACGACCGTTATTTATTGGCTGATTTTTCATGCTAAAGTGATTTTTTTTCAAAATGTCCATGTCTACAGTGTTAGAGCACACTTTTATAAAGATAAAAATGTAAAAATCAAATGTTAGTTTTGACGACAAATTACGTCCATTTTCATTTAAAGATAGGGGAATTCGTAAATTTTCATCCGCTAGTAAAGAAATATTCAATATGGCCGACATCTGGGACTTTTTCATAAAAATTATGTAATATGTTGTTTTATTTTTTTCACTAATTAAAATGTAACAAATTGAAAGGTTTTATTTTCTTTCAATTCAATTAAATAAGAAAGATATACATAAAAAGGCAAAAAATAAATAAATAAATAAATAAATAAACTTAACAATGGATTAAATAAAGAATTAAACTGAACCATTAATTAAACAAAGAAATAACTAAATAAAAATTAATGAAAATTTAATTAAAATCTAATTACTGCATACAGAAATAAATGAAAAAATACTTAACAATAGAATAAATAAATAAATTTAAAAAGATTGTCGAAGAAAATGCACCAATAATTAAGGTAAAAAAAAAAAGGTTCAAAAGTAATAATCGTATATGAAAATAAAAAGATAAAAAGAAAGATATCTATAAAAAGCAAAAATAAATAAATAAATAAATAAATAAATAACCTTATGTGGCAAATATGTTGCAAAAAATGTTTTGACTCTTGCAATAATATTGAGAAACTGATGGTAATTAATGAAAATATTTCTAAATTGCAGAGACATATAAAACAAATCTCTGTAAATTGCAAGTGTCAAAAGTTTGTCTGATGCAAAATTGGACACTTGCAAATTTAGAAATATTTTCCTGTTTTTGATGTAGTTAATCATCGAGTACACTAATTAGCAAATTAATCGTTTGCGGGACAGTTTGGTTATTTCCATTCAACAAACTGTCAACAAACTTACCTGTTAATACTAGAACTAATTCATTAAAAATCTTATCATCAATGAATGCATGAGTGAATAATATACACTAAGTGAAAAAGAAACCGTAGGAAAAATCACATTTAGAGAGAGAGAGAGAGAGAGAGAGAGAGAGAGAGAGAGAGAGAATTTCTTCGATTTTAAAGCAAATTAATTGTAAAAGCAGAGACATATATTACAGGGATTGGCAAGTACAGCATTTTACAGAAGGGAGCCTGTTAATTCTCGTGGCGGTAAAAAAATCTCGCGTGATCTGAAGAAAGTATCCATCGGCCATATTGAAAAATTTCGACTTTCCGATAAAACTTGATTAAAAAATGTTTTGATAGCAATCAAGCTGAGTATTCTGTAAATTCATTGACATTAAAAATAAGGATATCGATCTACGATTATCGGATTGTAATCTCATAAGTTTTAAGTAGATAAACGGCGTATAATTTCAATAAATTTTCCATCGACAGAAAGAAAAAACCAGGAGAAAAATTAAAATCTAACATTCCCTCGGGAAAAGTTTATGGACTCGTAGCTTAGGACAGTTTCATAGTCATATAACATATTTTTAAATTCTGCAGACTTTTTTCTGTGCAAATGTATTTGTTTTATTAAAATATAAAAACCACAAGTAAGAAAAATAACGTTTTTAAAATTGATAATTTCGGTAGGGAAAATGGCGGGCCGTAGTTGTGAATAATTGAAAAAATCTAACATTCCCTCGGGAAAAGTTTATGGACTCGTAGCTTAGGACAGTTTCATAGTCATATAACATATTTTTAAATTCTGCAGACTTTTTTCTGTGCAAATGTATTTGTTTTATTAAAATATAAAACCACAAGTAAGAAAAATAACGTTTTTAAAATTGATAATTTCGGTAGGGAAAATGGCGGGCCGTAGTTGTGAATAATTGAAAAAATTGAACATTCCCTCGGGTAAAGTTTATGGACTCGTAGTTTTCGACAGTTTCATAGTCATATAACATATTTTTAAATTCTACAGACTTTTTGCTATGCAAATGTATTTGTTTTATTAAAATATAAAAACCACAAGTAAGAAAAATAACGTTTTTAAAATTGATAATTTCGGTAGGGAAAATGGCGGGCCGTAGTTGTGAATAATTGAAAAAATTGAACATTCCCTCGGGTAAAGTTTATGGACTCGTAGTTTACGACAGTTTCATAGTCATATAACATATTTTTAAATTCTGCAGACTTTTTGCTGTGCAAATGTATTTGTTTTATTAAAATAGAAAAACCACAAGTAAGAAAAATAACGTTTTTAAAATTGATAATTTCGGTAGGGAAAATGGCGGACCGTAGTTGTGAATAATTGAAAAAAATTGAACATTCCCTCGGGTAAAGTTTATGGACTCGTAGTTTACGACAGTTTTATAGTCATATTACATATTTTTAAATTCTGCAGACTTTTTGCTGTGTAAATTTATTTGTTTTATTAAAATAGAAAAACCACAAGTAAGAAAAATAACGTTTTTAAAATTGATAATTTCGGTAGGGAAAATGGCGGGCCGTAGTTGTGAATAATTGAAAAAAATTGAACATTCCCTCGGGTAAAGTTTATGGACTCGTAGTTTACGACAGTTTCATAGTCATATTTCATATTCATAAATTCTGCAGACTTTTTGCTGTGAAAATTTTTAATTGTTTTATTACAATAGAAAAAAACACAAGTAAAAAAAACGGTTGGAACACGAGTCGTCTATGTTTCCTTTTTTTACACAAGGGATCTGTTTTCATCATCAACTTTACGTTTTGATGGACTTTTTTTTGGCTACGTCCAATCCGTCATTACTGCAATTAAAATAAGGATCGTTAACGTCTTCATAACCGGTTTCAAAATCGGTATAATCTTCCAGTAAAAAGTCCAAATCTATATCATCGTCTCAGGAAAGAAAGTCCGATGATTCCGACATCTTGTATTGATACTGAGACGAAACATAATGATCTCTGCATACCTTTCCATGTAAAATTTCGATGTCTTTAACCGACTTACTGGCCAAAAAAAAAAAAAAAAACCCTAAAATTCTCATCATTTAATTCTCAATAAACGGGATGTCAGTAACAATATATTATTGCAATCAAAACAATAATCCACCGACACCTCACAGGTCAATCCAATCCCGGATGTACCTTAAGTGAATTGGCTTCCCTGGCGACGCGCAGACTCCCTTATGACTTCACCGGTGTAGGTAGCTAATTTGCATATGAATAGCCGCCGCGTGAAGATCAATAGAGTGGGCCGAGTTGCCAATCCCTGTAATATATGTCTCTGGTAAAAGTAATTAAAATTATGATAATAATTAAAATTTAAAATATTTTGTTCTTTTTTGACTTCCTTGCATTTTGTTTACGCTTTCCCTTATGCAGCAGTCTAAAGTTTTATCTTCTACACGTAACCTATTTCAAGTTCATACAGACAGTAACGACAACCGTGAATAGCACAGGTAAACTACTGATCAGAGTTACGCCGCCTGATCATAGTACGTGATAGCTGAAGATGGAATCGAATTTAACATATGTAAAATTATTTTAAGATATCCAAAAATAATTTTGCATATGTAAAATTCGATTTATAGATATAGATATCCATAAATCGATTTTTGCATATGTTAAAATACTGAATAAATATAGAAACGGCGCCTCATAATCCTCTAACGGGTTGGTCGATGTTTAATCGATGATAATCATTAGCTTGGAGCATGCGCACGGATTTACGGGAATTCCGATGAATCAAAGGTGAAACCTAACAAATTGCATTAATTGTCCATTATTAATATCCAAATGTATTAGCAATGATGTTATTTAACCCTTACAAAGTCATATGTGACAAATTTAGTGAAATTCTGTGTTCAATTTATCGTGTTTCACCGTTTTGTAAGTTGTGTTTAAACGATCCGTTTTTAATGACGTAACCATGATCTAATATTAGATCCCACAGGTCGAGCTCTCGCTGGGAAATCACTGTTATTTCTCTATTTATTTGAATTTTTATCGTTGAGCCAAATGCAACATTGATCATTAGGAACATCATTTATTAGATCAGCACCGTTTTAATTTTTTCCTAAGAAAACTTGATGCAACTTTAAACTTGGCATGCACAGTGTATGCAGTATGCAGTGCAACACAGGAGCGTATTTGTTATAATTCAATTACTGAAAAACTTTATTCAACCAATGAAAGTATATTTTATAATTCAATTTCTATGCCTCGCACTCACAAGTTGATATTGTAAATAGGAAAATAGGAAATTGTATTAGTTCTAATTTGTAACCTTGAACCGTTGTTAAAATTCATCTATCACTTGTATGAGATTTCCGGTATTCTATGGAATGTCCAATTTTCTGCATAAAAGTTTGTTGAAGTGTTGTTAAGAAATGTACATTTCATATGTGCAGCGTGATCAAAACTCGTCTGATCTACAACTCCAATACTCCTCAACACTGCCGTTTTTGATGATTCATGCCCTTGTCTAAAAAGGTTTTCCAATACCTTGGGATTGATGTTTCGATACCGATTCAGAAGGTTTCCAGTAACCTCCCTTAAACTGCCCTGAGTTCTGGCCAGTGTTGAACCTGTGCTGCTCAGTGTTGGAACTATGAGAGAGATGGCTTGGTGAGCAACTTCTTTTGTCTTATGTACTATTCCACACAGACCAAGAATCCCAAGAATCGCCACGAATTGATACATGTTTGGATTCGTAGTTGATTCGTTGCTGATCTGTAGTCAGTTCTTGCAATTCTTGAGCAATTGGGAATTTGTGACAAAAGTTTTGAGCTGTTCGAAACTTTGGCCACGAATTGCCGATTCCAAAAAATTGTAGTAAGTTCGTAATAAATCTTAGCTATCTTAACTGTATCTTATTCAAATCGTAAACATTCTTAGATATTCTTAACACGGGGATTCATGAATCCATGGCTTGACTGGGAATCTGCTCGAATTTGTCACGAATCCCATGAGTAGCTATATCTGGAGGACAATTTGTCACGAATTCATTTTTATTCGTATTTGGCATATTCTTAACTGTTTCACAACCGATACCTAACGTTCGGAAAGCATTCGTTTTAGATTCTTGTAAATCGTAGTGAATATTCCTGCGATTGCAGCCGAATCCTACGAATACCCGTAACGCTATCATAACTGAATCGTAAAGCGCCACGAATTGGATCCGAAAATTGAAAAAGTCTACGAATCAGCACGAATCCAAAAACGTATCAATTCTTGGCGATTCGTGGAATTCTTGGTCTGTGTGGAATAGTAACATTATGCGTATCGATATGCCTGTAGCCTCATTGATATCTCTCATATCTCATATCTTTGGGCAAATCTTCACCAAATTATCTGACAGTTTGTTCGGAATTACAGAGTTTTTGGTACAGTTTAGACAAACAAAAAATTTGAAACCATCTTTCCGTACAATGTTCATTTCAGTTGTTGCGGCAGCTTACCATTGCAGACCGTCAGTCCCGAGTTTAACATCATCTTTGGTGTTTAAAGGCTGTATACCTTTTTCGAAACTATGAGGTTATAAAAGGTATTATATCTTTAATCAGTAGATTCTGAATATTTTGTATTCTAATACCCTTCTAATACTCTTTGAATACACTCTAGGTGTGGTCTCCGTCAAAATTTCTGAATCTACTCTAGGTGTTGTGAGGTTGGAGACATTTCTTGTTTATTATAAAAGTTTTTTGGTTTCTTCATTCGCGAGGCCGGAATGCACGTTGGCATTTACTGTTTCTGACAACACTTGTTCTACCTCCTCGCTCGTTTTGTCCTTGGAATCATAAAATTCTTTATTTCGTTCAAGAGTTGGCCTTTATTATCGACTGTATATTCATATTCGCGAATTCGTGGCTTGACCACGAAATTGCTAAAAATTTGTCACGAATCCCACGAGTAGCAATCCTACAATTTGTCAAAAATAGTCACGAATACATTTTTATTCGCACATGATTCTCACACGCATTTGGCATATTCTTAACTGATTCACAGCTGATCCAAACATTCGTGAAGTATTCGTAATAGATTCTTGTAAATCGTAATGAATATTCGTGCGGTTGCAACCGAATCTAGAGGAATCCCCGAATATCCGTAACGCTATCGTAACTGAATCGTTCAGCGTCACGAATTGGATCTGAAAATTGACAAAAGTCTACTAATCAGCACAAATAAAAAATGTATCAATTCGTGGCGATTCGAAGAATTCTTGGTCTGTATTGAATATTAGCTTTACGCGTATGGTATCAATATGCCTGTAGCTCATCGATATATTTCGTACCTTTGGGTTTTCACCAAACAAATTATCTTTGACAGTTTTTTTAGACAAACAACATCTGTCATTAAAGACAATCAGGCACGATCAATTCCTGCTGTTATTAGAGACGAAACTTCGTCAATGGCTGTGAATTTATACTGATGGATCAAACGATGGTGGTCGTATAGCTTCTGCTGCCATTGTTGGAGATGAAACGGTATCCGTATACCAAATGAAAGCGCCATATCTACAGCTGAGGCTAAAAGCTATAATACTTGCTTTACAGTTTATTTTATAATCGCCTCATAACAATTTTATTATATGTTCCGACTCTTTAGCTGTACGCCCCACAATAAGGAGCAGAAAATTAGATCACCCTCTTATTCGTGAAATTGCATGCATCAATTACATATCAGTTTCAAATTTTAATAAAATTATAAAGTTCTGTTGGTTACCTAGTCATGTTGGTATTAAAGGTACCACAAAAGCAGATTCAGCTGCTAAAGCAGCATTATCTAAAGACATTACTTCCTGTTTCATTCCTCATACAGATTTCAAACCATTGATATATAATTATATATAGTCAAATCAATGGAATAACCAGGAACATAATATGTTAAACTCTGTACAGCCTTTTCATATTCTAATCTCCTGTAGTTTTTTTTATTATTCTTATATTCTAATCTCCTGTACTTCCTTTATTATTCTCATATTCTAATCTCCTGTACTTTTTTTTTTTTTACTATTCTTATATTCTAATCTCCTGTACTTTTTTTCTATTCTCATATTCTGATCTCCTGTTCTTTTTTTTCATTGTTATTCTCATATTCTAATCTCTTGTACTTTTTTTTAACTTATCTTATATTCTAATATCCTGTACTTTTTTTTTTTTTAATTATTCTTATATTCTAATCTCCTGTACTTTTTTAAAAAAATTATTCTCATATTCTTACCTCTTTTTTTTTTTTTTTTTTTTTGTTATTCTCATATTCCCATCTCCTGTACTTTTTATATTTGTTATTCTCATATTCTTATATCCTGTACTTTTTTTATTATTACTATATTCTAATCTCCTGTACTTTTTTTCTATTCTTATATCCTGTACTTTTTTTTTACTATTCTTATATTCTAATCTCTTGTACTTTTTTTTAACTATTCTTATATTCTAATCCCTGTACTTTTTTTTACTATTCTTATATTCTAATCTCCTGTACTTTTTTTTAACTATTCTTATATTCTAATCCCTGTACTTTTTTTTACTATTCTTATATTCTAATCTCCTGTACTTTTTTTTAAACTATTCTTATATTCTAATCCCTGTACTTTTTTTTTATTATTCTCATATTCTTATCTCCTTTTTTTATTATTCTCATATTCTGATCCCCTGTACTTTTTTTATTATTTCCATATTCTAATATCCTGTACTTTTTTTTTTTAATTTCTTATATTCTAATCTCCTGTTCTTTTTTTCTATTCTTATATTCTAATCTCCTGTACTTTTTTTTTCTATACTCATATTCTAATCTCCTATACTTTTTTCTATTCTTATATTCTAATCTCCTGTACTTTTTTTATTATTCTTATATTCTAATCTCCTGTACTTTTTATATTTGTTATTCTCATATTCTGATCTCCTGTACTTTTTTTTTATTATTTCCATATTCTAATCTCCTGTACTTTTTTTTTACTATTCTTATATTCTAATCTCCTGTACTTTTTTCTATTCTTATATTCTAATCTCCTGTACCCTTTTTTTCTATTCTTATATTCTTATCTCCTGTACCCTTTTTTCTATTCTCATATTCTAATTTCCTATACTTTTTTTTCTTTTCTCATATTCTAATCCCCTGTACTTTTTTATTATTCTTATATTCTAATCTCCTGTAGTTTTTTATTATTCTTATTTTCTTATCTCCTGTACTTTTTTTCTATTCTTATATTCTAATCTCCTGTACTTTTTTTATTATTCTAATATTCTAATCTCCTGTACTTTTTTATTATTCTTACATTCTACTCTCCCTTACTTTTTTTTTTACTATTCTTATATTCTTATCTCCTGTACTTTTTTACTATTCTTACATTCTAATCTCCTATACTTTTTTTTCTATTCTCATATTCTAATCTCCTGTACTTTTTTATTATTCTTATATTCTGATCTCCTGTACTTTTTTTTATTATTCTTACATTCTAATCTCCTGTACTTTTTTTTTTTACTATTCTTTTATTCTTATCTCCTGTACTTTTTTACTATTTTTATATTCTAATCTCCTGTACTTTTTTAACTATTCTTACATTCTAATCTCCTGTACTTTTTTTTTTACTTTTCTTATATTCTAATCTCCTGTACTTTTTTATTATTCTTATATTCTAATCTCCTGTCCTTTTTTCCTATTCTCATATTCTTATCTCCTGTACTTTTTACTATTCTTATATTCTGATCTCCTGTACTTTTTTACTATTTTTATATTCTAATCTCCTGTACTTTTTTAACTATTCTTTTATTCTAATCTCCTGTACTTTTTTTTCCTATTCTTATATTCTAATCTCCTGTACTTTTTTAACTATTCTTTTATTCTAATCTCCTGTACTTTTTTTTCCTATTCTTATATTCTTATCTCCTGTACTTTTTTATTATTCTTATATTCTAATCTCCTGTCCTTTTTTCCTATTCTTATATTCTAATCTCCTGTACTTTTTTAACTATTCTTACATTCTAATCTCTTGTACTTTTTTATTATTCTTACATTCTAATCTCCTGTACTTTTTATTATTCTTACATTCTTATCTCCTGTACTTTTTTTTACTATTCTTACATTCTTATCTCCTGTACTTTTTTTTTTTTACAATTCTTATATTCTTATCTCCTGTACTTTTTTACAATTCTTTTATTCTAATCTCCTGTACGTACTTTTTTTCCTATTCTTATATTCTAATCTCCTGTACTTTTTTTTTATTATTCTTATATTCTAATCTCCTGTCCTTTTTTCCTTTTCTTATATTCTTATCTCCTGTACTTTTTATTATTTTTACATTCTAATCTCCTGTACTTTTTTTTTTACTATTCTTATATTCTAATCTCCTGTACTTTTTTATTATTCTTATATTCTAATCTCCTGTACTTTTTTATTATTCTTATTTTCTAATCTCCTGTACTTTTTTTCTATTCTATTCTTATATTCTAATCTCCTGTACTTTTTCATTATTCTTATATTCTAATCTCCTGTACTTTTTTATTATTCTTATATTCTAATCTCCTGTACTTTTTTTATTATTCTAATATTCTAATCTCCTGTACTTTTTTATTATTCTTACATTCTACTCTCCCGTACTTTTTTTTTTACTATTCTTATATTCTTATCTCCTGTACTTTTTTACTATTCTTACATTCTAATCTCCTATACTTTTTTTTCTATTCTCATATTCTAATCTCCTGTACTTTTTTATTATTCTTATATTCTGATCTCCTGTACTTTTTTTTATTATTCTTACATTCTAATCTTCTGTAATTTATTTGTACTATTCTTTTATTCTTATCTCCTGTACTTTTTTACTATTTTTATATTCTAATCTCCTGTACTTTTTTAACTATTCTTACATTCTAATCTCCTGTACTTTTTTTTACTTTTCTTATATTCTAATCTCCTGTACTTTTTTATTATTCTTATATTCTAATCTCCTGTCCTTTTCTCCTATTCTCATATTCTTATCTCCTGTACTTTTTATTATTCTTATATTCTTGTCTCCTGTACTTTTTTATTATTCTTACATTCTAATCTCCTGTACTTTTTTTTTTTTTTTTTTACAATTCTTATATTCTGATCTCCTGTACTTTTTTACTATTTTTATATTCTTATCTCCTGTACTTTTTTAACTATTCTTTTATTCTAATCTCCTGTACTTTTTTTTCCTATTCTTATATTCTTATCTCCTGTACTTTTTTATTATTCTTATATTCTAATCTCCTGTACTTTTTTTCTATTCTTATATCCTGTACTTTTTTTTTTTACTATTCTTATATTCTAATCTCTTGTACTTTTTTTAACTATTCTTATATTCTAATCTCCTGTACTTTTTTTACTATTCTTATATTCTAATCTCCTGTACTTTTTTTATTATTCTTATATTCTAATCTCCTGTCCTTTTTTCCTTTTCTTATATTCTTATCTCCTGTACTTTTTTATTATTCTTACATTCTAATCTCCTGTACTTTTTATTTATACTATTCTTTTATTCTAATCTCCTGTACTTTTTTATTATTCTTATATTCTAATCTCCTGTACTTTTTTATTATTCTTATTTTCTAATCTCCTGTACTTTTTTTTCTATTCTTATATTCTAATCTCCTGTACTTTTTTATTATTCTTATATTCTAATCTCCTGTACTTTTTTATTATTCTTATATTCTAATCTCCTGTACTTTTTTATTATTCTTATTTTCTAATCTCCTGTACTTTTTTTTCTATTCTTATATTCTAATCTCCTGTACTTTTTCATTATTCTTATATTCTAATCTCCTGTACTTTTTTATTATTCTTATATTCTAATCTCCTGTACTTTTTTTCTATTCTTATATTCTAATCTCCTGTACTTTTTTTTTTTACTATTTTTATATTCTAATCTCCTGTACTTTTTTAACTATTCTTATATTCTAATCTTCTGTAATTTATTTGTACTATTCTTATATTCTAATCTCCTGTACTTTTTTTCTATTCTTATATTCTAATCTCCTGTACTTTTTTTTACTATTCTTACATTCTAATCTCCTGTACTTTTTTAACTATTCTTATATTCTAATCTCCTGTACTTTTTTTTACTATTCTTATATTCTAATCTCCTGTACTTTTACTATTCTTATATTCTAATCTCCTGTACCCTTTTTTTTTTTACTATTCTTATATTCTAATCTTCTGAACTTTTTTAACTATTCTTATATTCTAATCTTCTGTACATTTTTACTATTCTTATATTCTATTCTTCTACAATTTTTACTATTCTTATATCTCTCAATTGTCTTTATTTCATGGAATTATTTTATTTATTTATTGGAGGGTGTGAATGGAAATTCTACAAAGCATCATCTATCAGAACAGCCATACAGAAATCTCTTGTTTTGATTACAACAGACCCCAATTTCACTATCATTCACTCCACTGATTGTACTTTCAACTCTAATTAGGGAATATTTCAGTGTCAATTTAAAGACATTACACTGTTAAAATTGATAAGAGCAAGTTTTTTTTAACAAACAAAAAGATTATTTTATAAAACTTAAAATTTTCAAAATACTGATGAGAGAAAAAATGGGAATATTTGAGCTGAGTGTACACACAACTGAGTCAATGATTGTGAATCAGGAGCCAGATATCTTAAATATTAGAAATAATTGAAACAAAGAAAAACCTCATTGATGTAGAATGATGACTGTTGCTAATTTTGTAAAATTTTCTGGATTTATAGGATATCAAAATCAATCATTTTCCAAATATTAAGCTGAAGCATGTGCAAATTGCATAATCTGTGAAGCATATTTTGCCAAATTTGCTCGGGATTCACTAGCGTTCATACCCTCAAATATGTTACAAAACACAAAGTCAATTCTTATATTCACAATTCTTGGCATATTCCATGTAAAATAATAAAATAAACTAGATATAAAATCATGATGTACCAATTCTTGAACCTTCATACAATTGTATGGCTTTTTTTACAGACTCAGTGTACATGTGCTAGTTTTGGGCCAAATTTTTAAAAACAGAAAATAATTCTAATTTTAACACATATTTTATTGAATTATGCACAATCAAATAATGCTACATGTATTTTATTTATTATGCATAAGTACATCGGGTTCTCACGATATTTTGAAAAGTTTATGTACAAACATTAATATGTGCTTTGACTTGTGTTTTTTATAAACAGATCAGGAAATCCTCCCACATCTGTTTACAAATTTTTGTGTATTTTTACGTCATTAGTTGTTACGTCACACAACTGCACATTCTGTACTGAAGTTATGAAGCTATGAACTAGTGAGTCTAACAATGGTTCACATAGTACAAAATATTAACTATAATAATTTATATTACATTTTTGATTTATTTTAAGTGAAATGTAATTTTTTGTGTAAAAAATGTAACAACTGTAACAGTTTGTACTTTTATATGTAAAATAGTCATGACTGAGTGAGTGAGTGAGTGAGAATATTTCACTTATAAGACATTATCAGCTATAGACGAAAGTGCAGAAATTTTTGCCTGTGCATTGTGCTGATGGCATTATACAGCAGGGTTCTTTATCATGTCATGCCTACCGTGACACAGGAACTTGTTTATTTTTATTTTCCACTCAAAAGAACTTTGACTTTCATTTGTAATACCGAATGCTTGGCAAAAGAACAGTCACTACCCAATTTCAAGTCTTAGGTCAGACCCAACCGGGTTTCGAACCCATGACCTTCAACTTATGGAGCGAGCACTATACCAAGTGGTTATAATAGTCATGAGGTTTTTACATATAAATTTGATTATTATAACATGTAAACAAAAATATGTTCAATGATATCAAAGTTTAATAACCTTTGAAAATACTTAAAACGAAAGCTGCCAGTTAAGCGACTTTAAAACTACGTGACTGTATATTTCAGTTGATAGTAATTAATTTAACAACTTTACATTGAATCTATAATTCAATAATAAAAACAAATGTTACCACATCATGTCAACATAAAAATTTAAAATGGTTTTTACCCATTATCAAAACCAATTATATTCAAATCATTATACATATTAACTTGATGTAAAGGTAAAATGTAATTTTTTTGTATAAAAAAAGTATCAACTGTATTGGTTTGTACTGTAATTTACCAGTTTACAAACTCCACTGTAAGAATTCAATTTTCTGATTCTTTCAATTTTTTTTTTATCTTTTTTTATTCATTTATTTATTTAATCCTCCTTATAACATCACAATTTCACTGAACATTTATTACACCATGTACATATAAACTGAAACATCACTTTGAATTATGCTAAATATTTTCTCGTGATTTGATGATCTAATATGTTCATTTTTTTAAAAATAATTAATATCCTCCTCTAAATCCCCTCTGTCCACCAAAACTACCACCACGTCCACCAAATCCACCACCACGGCCACCAAAGCCTCCACCTCGTCCACCATATCCTCCTCCTCCTCTGCCTCCTCGCCCTCCAAATCCACCTCCAAAATTGCCACCAAATCCACTACCTCTGCCTCCATATCCACCACCCCCAAAGCCACCACGGCCACCAAAACCACCTCTCTGTCCACCTCCATAGCCACTTCCTAGACCACTTCGTGCTCCACCGCCTCCTCCCATACGAGGCATCTTTGAAGGTGTGGGTCCAAATCCTCTCCTGTAAAAAACAGAAACATTAAATATTGTTAATTTATGCAATTTTAAAAAACTAATTACCAAATTAAAGAAATTTTTTGTTTAATAAATAAATTTTAAAAAATCTCTAATTAAAGACTGTAATAATGGATTGTGACACACTTTGAAACTCTTAACTCATGACAGATATATAACTTTCTGTACTTGTTACAGGCAGATTGAAAATACCTTTAGTCTAGATTCAATTACTATGATCATGATGATGATCTTAATGAAAAATTCTGAAACCAAAACCTAGGGTTTATAACGTGAGTAAAATACATTGACTATTATTTCTGCAAACGTTGCCCATGTGAAACCGAATTCTGTATTTTTCTATGAACAATTCTTCTGAGGAAAATACAAATACTGACAAAAACATTATCTTTAGAGCCCTAGCTCGGTCATCCTTGTAATCAGGCCTAAAATAAAATTAATTAAGTTTGCTGTTGACTGTGTGACCCTACCCAAAAAATTGTATTGCCATCAATTCCAATTATTTTTTTTTACTTCTCATACAACATAAGAACAGTATTAAAGGGCAATAATCGTGGCAAGCGAGACCGCCTGTGAGCAGAATTATACAGTAATAAGGAAATTCTCTTGTGCTTCTCCATGGGAGAAAACACAAGGAGGAACAAAGAAGACTTAAACTAACAAAAAAAAAAAAAAAAATTGTAAATATGTTTTAAAAGTGACATTTGAAACCAATTTAAACTTTTGAAAAAGTGTAATAGATTAAGTTTTCAAAAAATATAATAAAATTCTTTTCCTACTTACCTACCCATATGTAGATAGCATGGGTCGGAAAACAACAAACAAAGAACTTTTTAAGTTTCGCCTCAAGCATTTGAAAGATTTGTAAAACTGATGATAACACAATGAGTCTAAAAATATCTTCTTTCTTAGAAAAGAAACTAATACTAAACATGCCACAGAATATAGGGGTCTCTGTTGTAATGTGGTTTAAGGCACACGTTTACGGATCACAGCTCCTCTTACAGATTAGGTTCCAACTCTGCTCCGGCAATCTCTAGTGAGAAAGTTTGTCACTTTGTTCCACTATCCCAGAACTGACTGCCTAGATATAAGTGAAACATTCCTAAGTGAGTGAGTAATGGTGTTTAACATCCCAGTCAAGAATGTTTCACTTATATAGAAACGTCACCAGCTATAGGCGAAAGTGCAGAAATTTTGCCTGTGCATTGTGCTGATGGCATTACACAACAGGGTTCTTTATTGTGCCACACCTGCCGTGACAAGGAACCTTGTTTATTTTAAGTTCCCATCCGAAAGAACCATGACTTTGATTTCGTGATGCCAAGTGCTTGGCAAAAGAACTACCTATTTTCAAGTCTTGGGTCAGACCTGGTCAGGGTTTGAACCCACAACCTCCCACTTACGGAGCAAGCACTCAACCAACTGAGCTACCGTAGTGGTATTGAAATATTCTTGGCTGAGGCAAAAAAACACCATTTATCCAATCCACAGAACATAATTAACTGTCAAATTGTCAACCATCAAGATGGTGAAGTAAAATCTTCAGCTCTCTGTCTACACAAAGCTTTTGACTTCCTGGAACCCATCCAACTTGAGTAAGAAAGTAAAAAATAACTAATGATGGTTAAGTTTTCTTCCTTTTCATAAATTTTGTAATTTACCATACTCTTTTTTAACAGTATAAAAGCCGGTAAAACACTCTACTTCAATTAGCTACTTAGTGACAAAAAATACTTTTTGCGTATAATTTTAATAAGTTACAAATTTTGCAACTTACTGCATTTCAGCCTCTGGAGTTGTCAGGTTATATCTACCAGCTTTTGGTCTAGACAGAGCTCGAACAGCTTGCAGTAATGTGTTCTCTTGAGGTCCTGGGTTACATACAGAGTCTGGATTCGTAGTAGTTCTAACAATTAATGCTTCCAGAGCTGGTCGTATAGCTACAATTTTTGCAGCTGTGTCGTAATTCATCTTTAGATTTATCCTAAAATAACAAATTTAAAACCTAAAATAACAAAATCACAAAAAAAACGGGGAAAAAACAGACCTGTCAGAAAAAAACAGACATGTCAGAAAAAAACAGATGTCAGAAAAAACATATGTCAGGGAGAGCAGACCTGTCAGAAAAAACAGACATGTCAGATAAAACAGACCTGTCAGAAAAAACAGACATGTCAGAAAAAACCTGTCAGAAACAACAGACATGTCAGAAAAAAAGATCTGTCAGAAAAAACAGACTTGTCAGAAAAAACAGACCTGTTAGAAAAACAACCTGTCAGAAACAACAGACCTGTCAGAAAAAAAGACCTGTCAGGAAAAAACAGACCTGTCAGAAACAACAGACATGTCAGAAAAAAAACCAGCATACATGTATATTGCCTACAGATCTTGCCTATCAAATGTTAAGAGTTGTATATAACATATATATGTATATATATATATCAGGGCACTGGAAAACTTTGACTGGGGTGTCGGACATTTTTTCAAAGCAACCATACCACTGATGCTGTGTCAAGCGAAAAAAAAAAATGTTAAGAGTTGAATATAACACACTGGGGTGTCGGACAAAAAAAGCAAAAAAAAAAAAAATAAATAAATAAATAAAGACGAAGTATTTTAAAATTATTTTAATTTTTAATATCAAATAGATTTTAAAAAGGGTTTAAATACTACGTAGAGGTTATTTAGGTACATGTGGTAAGGCTCATGTGTCCACATAGTGTTGATTTTGTACTGTCGGTTTGATAGCCATCTTTGTTTATTGACGATCGTGCATTTTCTTTTTCCTGAAAGTGAAATAATCTTGACTAGGGTATTAAACATAATTACTTATCTCAACTCTTAACATTTGATAGGCAAGATCTGTAGGCAATATGTGCTGTTTTTTCTTGACATGTCTGTTTTTTCTGACAGGTCTTTTTTTCTGACATGTCTGTTGTTTCTGACAGGTCTGTTTTTTTCTGACATGTATATTTATTGAGGCTGTCAATTCTGAAATGGTGAAGGAAACTGAAGTACCAGAGGGAAAAACCAGACTGACAAACTTTTTCGCACAATGATCTGTCTGAGCAGGAGTTGAACCTAGGCAGTAAAAGTCACTGTGATCCGATCACGTATGATTTAGACCACCTGAGGTATCATCTAATCATTTTAACAGACCTGTTAGGTACATACAGCTCAATCAATTAGATCATCAGTCCATTCAAATAAATGACCTAGCTGGATTATGCTCCAGTCAAGATTCCTTCATTTATACTGAGATCGTCCGAGAGATCCGACATCGATTTTATTCTACTTTTCGGCTTTTGTAAAATCAACGATGTTGATTTTACAAAAGTCTAAAAGTAAAATAAAATCGACGTCAGATCTTTCGGACTTATTCTGAGATAGTTAAGTTGGACAACATCAGAGTGCCTGGAGAAAACCATTGATCATCAACAAGAAAGCTGACAAAATATCTCTAACAAGAATCTTACTAAGTAGGATCTGAAGGGACAGGTGCCATCCATATGTACAGGCACTAGATCAATTGGCCACCAAGTCCCACCAGACCTATTGAAAGCTTAGGTAAATGAATTAATGAATGAAATGGGGTTTTCAATCAAGACCATTTCACTTATATCAAGATATCACAAGCTATAAGTAACAGGTTGAGAATATTGAAGAAATTATAGCTTATATAAAACATTTGCACAAAACTTGAAGGGATGTAATGTTCATGTACTGGAGTCGAAAGCTTTTGAGATATCATACAATACACATTACCTATAAAACAACCCTCGTAATTTTGACAAGCAAATCTAGATGATAACAGGCACTGAGGCCTAACTTACCAATTATCCAACATTATCATATCATCCTGAATGGTGACAAATCTCGACCCAAACATCAGAAGTTGTATTGGTGAAATCATTGTCATCTGTTTACATGAGACAGCTCGTGTTCTGATCTGGAAACGTTAAATGACAAAATATATAATGGACTTTCTAATATACTTTATAGCGAACACTTATTCTTCTTCATTTGTGTTCCATCACAACTGATAGAATATTTCTTAAATTTATATTGTACACGTATGTAGTTTTTGTCCAAAAATCATGTGTTTACTGAGGTAAATTCAAAACAAACTTTTATTAAATCAATTTTTTATTATTCATAAATTGGACTTTTTTATGTGTTAAGGTTTAAAGTTATGGTTCCACACCATTTCTCAAATTAATCATAAAAAGCCCTATGTGAATTTAAATAACTATTTTGGATGGGAAGCAAGTCACTTTCATTATTTTAGCAAAAATTATTGACTTGAGGAAAGGCATACCACACAGCCAAACTAGAGCTTGGAACCAATGATTCTTGAATTATGTGAGTGTGAATGTAACTAATCTGCCTTGCTTTTTAGGCCAAGTGGTATAAAGCATGTACTTACAGTTCACAGCACCTCACAACACCTAGGTTCAAATCCTAGTCAAGCAAATCTGTTGCCAAAGGTAGTGGCTTTCTCTGGGTACTCTGATTTTCATGGCCATCTCTTAACTGACACCTTATAGTAAGTCAAAAAATCTTGACAAGGGTGTAAAAAGTAATTGCTTCACTCTGCCAAGTATCGACACAAATGCTCAAACTGTGAAGTTTTATATGATTTACCTTTTCACCAAATATGAAGAACGGAGATGGAAATTTACAATCTCTATTACTGCAGTTGACCGAGGATTTGTGTACTAGAGCAGCTCGACTTTCTGTGGTCAAAACCTTCCTCTTTTCCTTGTGATAACAAACATTTGGATATAGACCCATACATAACAATGATATCACCTGAAATGATAAATGATAGTAAATTATTTATTTTATTATTTATTTATTGGGGGGGGGGGGGGGGGGTTATAGAGACTACACATATTCATTTTCTAAATAAAAAAAAATTGAGGTCCAGTAAAGATTCGGCACTTTTTTGAAAATATACCAGTAAATCCCTTTTTTAAAGCCTAGGCATTGATGACCCCACTGTCACAAACCACAGTTTTGCTTTCTCGAGAGCATTGTTTGTGATTTCATTAGATAGGAAAAGGTCAAAGAGTTCATGCATTTGTTTGCCAGTGACTACAGAAAGGTATATTTAGTGAGAGTTGTCTTCCTACAGGATCATACATGGAAAAATTGTGACCAAATGTAATATTTTAGCAATGAGTACATGTAATCACAGAGACAAATAATTTTTTTCAGAAGTACAACATGCCACCAAATTTCAAAATGTCTCACACAAACAGGGCCACCAAATTTCAAAATTTATCACATACCCAATGAATCTTACTATAGCGATACATTACATTTTCAGGCTATGTTATACAATGGTCCATATCGCACATGTGCGATACAACATTCCGTATCACAATAGTAGACTGGAACTATTTTAAGGGGAATTCCCTTTTCCAACAACAATAACATTATGTCATGAATACGTGAGAACTTTTTCTATGCAATGTCCTCATTAAGTTGGGAGAATTTTGTCAAGTTGGGAGAATCTCGAACGATGTTAACAAATTTTGATAAATCAGTGTTTGTCTTTTAAGTTTTAACCAGTGTTTACGATAGTAGTAGTAAAATGTTAACAAATGTCATTTAAACGAACAATTATCTGTTGTTTTTAATTACTTTTAGCAGTTTTTTTTTCTTTACCTTTTTCCAGTCGGATATTTGTTTTTTTCCAATCAGATTAAAAATCAATATAAAAAAGCTAATTGTGAATTAGTGGCAGACTAAGTTAGAATGAAAGCTTTGCATTCAGTTTAGTAGGGTATGTGATAAATACAAAACCACACATACATGTATGTGGTTTTGCGTATGTATCACACAAACAGGGCCACCAAATTTCAAAATGTCTCACACAAACATGACCTGATTGGCTTAATTGTCTAAAAGCCTGCACTTATCACATAGCCCCTCAGCACTTAAGTTCAAATCTCACTCAAGATCAATCCTAATCTGGTAAATGTTTCCGTTGGTTTGAAAAGGCCAAGTAGTTTTTTATAGGTACTCCGGTTTTCTCCACCTTACTTGAAATAACTGCCTCAATACAAAATAATTTTGACTGGGTGTGTAAAACTCAATCACTCTAACATACATACCATATCCAAATTGCCATCTGGTCCATTATAATTGTATACTTGTGGTAACAAGCAATCTTCAGGAAAACCCGCATTCACAAGGATATCACGCAGTTGATTCTAAAACAAACAAATTTTTTGTGAAATAAAAAATCCTATATATAAAAGAAATATAAAATATCCAGTACCCTGAATGGGTAGTTAAAGCCTGTTGTTGTTACTGTTTTTCTAGTAATTGTTGGTACATGTGTACTACTGAGCAGTCAAGTGGTCTAAAGAAGGCTCGAGTGAATTTACATTTTGAGAGCAAGTCGCAAAACAAGATGGCGTGAAATTTAAAGTTATTAATTACTCTTTTAATTAGTCAATAGAACACTCATGTTAATTTCAAGATGGCCATTCAAAATTGCATGTAAAAGTTACAAGTAAAATTTTATTTAAAATAAGGTTTTTTTGGCAAATATGTTTACGCCATTTGACGTTTTATGTAATAAGGCTATACTAAATAAAATTGATATGTAACAGAATTACGAAAATCAATCTCTGATCGTTTTAAACAGGGAGAGTTAAAACAGATAAAATATCACTGATTGAAATAATGGTAAATCAGGATTTCACATAAATTTGCTACCAACAGCAAATGCAACAGAAGCTCTTAATACATCCCAATATTTTTTAAAAAGTTTACATGTTAGAAAGTTTTACACAAAACTTTCAATCTTGGGAAATTTGCTTAGAAAATTTTACCAACCATTTGTGCAACATCTCTTTTAAACCATAACTTTGCTGTAATAACAAATTTTAGTGGTTCAACTATATTACCATGACAACAATAAACATATGTACATACCTTGGCCTCACATGTCATTCTTAGTGTAGGTAAAGACAATGATTTCTGATCACAGAAGTACATCTCACTTTGTTCTCCACCCATTCTGAAATTGTAACAATAAAGTTGTTTATCTAATGTAGAAAACCGTTCATATATGAATTCAGATCTCAAGTTTACATTGTGACCATCAATAAACCTGTGTACCCTCCTTCTCATTCATTGGAAAGTTTAACCCATTTCCCTAACTTATAAAAAGCATGCATGCACATACTCTCTCTCTCTCATTGTTTCAATATTAGATGAAGGAGAGAGATTTACCTTGCTTCTTCCCAGAGGTGAAATGCATTTAATAAAGCCACATGGTCACTAAATCTATTTCCAGCCAGAGATTTATGTACCCAACCTAAACGTTTTCTGTCCGATGGTGTGATAAACGGCTCAGGAAATGTTGTACTGGCTGCTATGGTGCACATGGCATCTCCACAACTACGTAAAAGGAAAAAGAAAATATAATCTGGTCCCAGTTTCACAACCATTCCTTAACTAAGATTTTCCTTAACTTATATCTGGCAAATTTGAAATCTTGAAATTTTTTTTATTTGTTAAAATATTCAGTAATTTAAAGTGTCATTTTCAAAATTTTTATAAAGCTTATTAAATCTACATTTAATTTTTATCAAAAATGTTCATTCATAGGTCCAAAACAGACTTCCAAAATTTGCTAAAGTCAAGTTAAGGAAAATCTTGTTAAGGAATAATTGTGAAACTGGGGCCTGCCTGATTATCAGTTCTACTATCCTGCAGTTGAAGTCGATCAAAACACAGATAAAACTGAAACATTTTGTTATTAGATGTCAAGAAGGATATATTTAGCAAGAGTTTTCAAATAATACTAACAAGAACATCTGGATGAATGGCCAATACCCTCAAATTTTAATTTCAAAGCTGCTCATATTTTGTTTTGTGGTTTTGTGACAAAAAAATATAAAAAATTTAAAAAGAATAAAATAAAAAGAAAAAAAAAATTAATTAAAAAAAAAAAAAAATAAATAAAATAAATTAATAAATAAATAAAAAACCAAAACAAGATGGCACCAACATATAATTATTAGTAACCCATGTACATGCAGTTCCAAGAATTACCATTATTTTCTGATGGGTGTTGCACTGTATTGGGTCAAAGCCACGATATAAGTCTACAACTTATAGATGGTATTATTCTTCTTTTGAATGCTTATAAAATGTTTGTATTAGACTAGACTGAAAACAATGAACATTCTCTAAGTTTTCTGGTCCAACAGAAAACAAGGTCAAATGGTGTAATATGTATCTATCAAAAAACTTTATCACAATCTACATGTAAGATTAGATGCTAACTCTTGATACTGTCGTTTTTCTTGTAGATACAAGTTGATACAAGTAGATTGTATCAAAGATGTTAATTATCAAGTAAATAAAAACACCATTGTTAATTTTGAATTTAAACAGAGAAATTTTCACAAATACCTTGGTTAAATATGAACTAGAAAAGAGAAATTTCACGATTTCAAATATACATGTACATTTATGTATACATATATAAATACCGTATATAAACTATAATAAAGATGTTAAAAAAAAAGGAAAGAAAGAAAAAAAGGGGAAAAAAAGAATAGAAAAGAAAGAAAAAAATTCTTACTTACTAAAATATACAACCAAATATTATCATTTTTCCAAGTCTAGGTTCTATGGGTAATCTTGCTAAAATTCTTCCCAAGGGAGTTAACTCATCATTGCTATCAAGTGCTCTCATGTCTGGAATATAAACAAAAAAGAATTATGGTGCCCACCAAAGGAATTTTAAGGTATGATCTAAACCCTGATAATTTTATTTGAATATTTCTATTATCTAAAGAAAATTCTGAGTCTTCAAAAATAAATAATTCCTTCATCTGATTTTCAAATTAATCTATAATTTACAAACAATCAACACTGGAGAGAATAAATTCAACAATGGACTGAAATTTAAATCTTTTCACATTCAGTTAACATGGAAGCTGCTTAAACAGTCAGAAAATTCAGTTCTGAATAGACAAGTATTTCTTTTACAAAAGTTATTTTAGCACGATATCACAACACAAATTAACTAGCGATGATTGTTGGTTGGTTGAAATATTGTTTAATGTCACATCAGCAATTTTTCAGCTATTTGCTATGAGAGCAAATTTACCAATATCTGAGGATTGATCTAAGAACAATTGTGTGTTGGATGTGCAAGTGTGTCTGCATGCACTTGGGCCACTTTAACATGCTAGCTTACAGTATTATTATACAGCAGATGAGCAGTCAAATTCTTCTGACACCAGGTGAACCAGTTGATACCCTGTCCTCTGAATGCCTGAATCTCAAATTCTAAAGACTTATATATGACCAAGCTGGGGTTCAAACCCCTGAATTGTGTTTTACCTTTCAGAATAGCTTCAGCTTCTATGACTGCATCTATCGGAGGGGGTTCCACAGCTTTGGCCAGGAACTGTGGTATCTGACCTAATCTTAGAAGTTTTATAGCCAGGGCCAGTTCATGTAGTGGAGTTCTGAATATTTCTGGTGTAGTATGCTGTTCCAGCCTGAAAGAAAAACAAAAATTACTCTGTTTTATTTATTTTTGTTTACCTATTCCAAAGTGATTCAGAATTGTCAGGAGTGGTTATGGCCATAGACTCATATTTGAAAGGGTTGTGGTTTAAAGCAGGGCTCCAGTCACAGGGTGGCTTAAGAAGAATGCCTAAGGCTTACAGTAACTCTTATTGCCTAGGTTTGAATCCAAATGGGGACAAAACCTAGTACGACAAAGTTTGTCAGTTCACTTGCCAAAGTTTGGTGATTTTCTCTAGGAACTCCAGTTTTTTTTTTCTATCCTTACACTGACTGCCACAAATGAAAGAATCTTGTCTGGGGCAAAATATAACTCTATGACTACCCTCTTTGTTTAAAGCTCCAGCTTGACTGCGTGATTTGTCCTTCAAACAATAAATTTAACAATTCTCCATTCAACTGAGCTGCCAAAAGTATAGGCTCTGGTAAATAAGCTGGAGTTTACATTGCGAAAATAAGGTATGTCCCATCCAAGGGGAGTATCATATTCTCAGTCACTTCACTGATACCAGATTAAACAATGACCTGTCTAATCTTTATAGAATGGACTTTAATTTTAAATTCAAACTTGAATGATAAGTTAAAGCTGCATTAAGTTTTCCAAAGAAAAAATTAAAACGGTGCTAATCTAATTAATGATGTTCCTAATGAACAGTGTTACATTTGGTTCAACGATAAAAGCTCGAATAAATACAGAAATCACAGTAATTACCCACCGAGATGCAGCATTTTGGATCTAATATTAGAAAATGGTTACGTCATCAAAACCTGGGTAATTTAAACACAACTTCAAAAAAAGGTCAAATATGATAAATTAAACACAGAACTTCATTAAACTTGTCATTTGTGACTTAGTAAGGGATACATAACACCATTGCAAATACATCTGGATATTAATTAAGGACAATTAATGCAATTTGTCATGTTTAACTTTCGATTCATGGGTTTTTCCATACATGCGTGCCCATGCTCCAAGCTCATAATTACCATCATTAAACATTGACCAACCAGTCAGAGGATTCCGTTTATTTACAGCTAAAAGAAATGAAATTTTAGAAAATGAATCTCACGGATCGTGGTTAGTGAATATCTATTTTTAAAAATATATATTTTAGAAAATAAAAAAAAATTCAGAAAATTGAAAAACTTAATGCAGCTTTAAGGTGAAATTTATCTCAAAATATCTATGTAATGTACTACTCCTTTAGAGCTGAACTTGAAAACAATTCTGTTAATGCATATAACTTCAGGCTTACCTTTCAAATCTGGATCTGCTGCATAAATGGAAGGCAAAACCAGCTCTAACACGACCGGCTCTGCCTCGCCTCTGTTCCAGGTTTGTCTTTGATGCCCAAACAGTAGCATAGTTTGTCATGTTGTTATGTGATGTAAAAAGTTTCATCTTCGCTCTAAAATATACATACAGAAATTGTAAAAGCATTGTGTCTGGAAAAATAAATGTAAAAATTGCAAAGGGCATGTTTTTTGTTTTTGTTTTTTGGGGGGGTTTCTGCAGTAGGAATTTTTGAAGCTTGCTAAAATTTAGATTTTAAATTGTATGGCAACTCTTGGTATAAATTGTAAACATTTTAATAATAAATGTAGAGTGTTAAATACTGGTGCATACTTATTTTAATGATTTTACTTTACAGCAGGAGTAAAAGCAGTTTAATTCAATTACTGCACCAATTTCATGTACACACACCGAGTCATGTATACTTACTTCTTATAGAAGACGAAATGGCAAAAAGCACTAACACAATTGTTAGAATTTCTCAATTCTAAGTAAATCTTGAATAGGCAAAAAACAAAATCAACTGCTCCAGGTCAGTCCCTATCTTTTATCCTTTATACAAATGTTTCAATTATGTTAAATTTTAAACAAGGACAATAATACATGTATCAACATTAACAGAATATTATTTCTCATTTCTGTAATGAGAGAGAGAGAGAGAGAGAGAGAGAGAGAGAGAGAGAGAGAGAGAGAGAGAGAGAGAGAGAGAGAGAGAGAGAGAGAGTGTGTGTGTGTATGTGTGTGTGTAAATGAGAGGGGGAGGGGGCAAGAGAAACAATATCAATAGAATATTATTCCTCATTTTTGTTATATGAGAGAGAGAGAGAGAGAGAGAGAGTATGTGTGTGTGTAAATGAGAGGGGGGGCAAGAGAAACAATATCAATAGAATATTATTCCTCATTTTTGTAATATTAGGTGTGTGTGTGTGTGAATGAGGGGGGCAAGAGAAACAATATTAATAAAATATTCCTCATTTCTGTAATGAGAGAGAGAGAGAGAGAGAGAGAGAGAGAGAGACTGACTTACTTGCAAGAGTCAATGACATAGACCACATCATTAATTGTTACACTGGTTTCAGCTATATTTGTGGACAGAATGATCTAAGAGAGAAAAAAAATTAAAACAATAAGTACATATTATCATCAATGATAATCATACATAAAACCGTGTAAAACAGGTCAAATTCCTCATTAGGGCTTTATGTTTTTTTAAAGCAGTCATGGAAGAAAAACATTATTCTTGCATTAAATGAACCCCAGCTGGGTCTGAAAAAGAAATGAAAATTGGTAGTGACTGTTCTCTCATCAAGCACTCAGCATTTAGAAATGAAAGTCCAAGGTCCTTGTGAACCAATTCCTATGTCATGGCATGCTAAAGAACCACCCTGCACATTGCCCTAAGCACACTGCAAAGGTAAAAATTTCTGGCACACCACCTATAGCTGGTGACATCTTCATATATGTGAAATATTCCTGACTAGAACATAAAAAAATCCATTTAATCAAACCAAAATCTAAGATCACTTCTAATGAAAGGTAAACGAAAACTACAACGAGCCAGGCTATTTTCTTCAACAACACATAATTGTTGGTATCATTGCATGGAAGTGAATACTAGTATTAATACCTACATTTACACTTAAACTTTTTCACATTTAAAGTTTTCTAAAGGAAAAGTTTACCTTAAAGGAAAAGTTTTACCTTAGTGACACCTTCAGGTACTGGTTCAAATACTTTTCTCTGATCTTCTCTCGGAATTTGTGAATGAAGGGGAAGTAATCTATACCGTGAGCCACCTTAAAATATATAGAAACAAGACATTATACAATTTAAACTATCTATTATTATCCAGCCACTGTCAATAAAAATGGTAAGAATTTCATTTCATACAATTACAACAAAAGTGTTCACAATTGCAGTTTATACACATATTTGTTTAAAAAGCCAAAAACAGAGACTGATTTATTGTGGCAAATTTATAAAACATTTACTAGTTTACAAATTATTTTGAATAAACTTTTAAAAAAATCATTTTTAAAAATAAAACTTGAGTGAGAATTATTTTTGATGCACATTATTTCAAGTTACATGAATTACCAAACTTTGGGTATATTTCCAGCTACATGAATTACCAAACTTAGGATATACATGTATTTCTAGCTACATTACTTACCAAACTTTGGGTATATTTCTAGCTACATAAATTACAAAACTTGGGATACATTTCCAGCTACACGAATTACCAAACTTGGGGTAAATTTCTAGCTCCATGAATTACCAAAATTTTCAGCTACATGAATTACCAAACTAGGGATATATAGCCAGCTACGTGAATTACAAAAATTAGGATATATTTTAGACTACATGATAAACAAAAAACAAACAATTGGAGAGCATTTCTAAGTAAAAGAACATAAATGGCCAAACTAGGAATATACAAAAACATTTTATTCAGGCGCATAAATTCCCAACTAGAGATACATATTTCCAGCTACATGATGCACTTACATGTACATATGTGAGCATTTTAAGCTACATAAATTATCTTACTCTGAGTAAAATTTTAAAGCATCATGAATTACCAAATTTTCAGCATCATGATTTACCAAATTAAAAAAATTTTCAGGCCCCATGACTTACCAAATTCAGGGTGCATTTCCAGATGTTTATGTAAAGCAAATATAAGATTCCATCCAGGTAAAAAGATTAATATTGCACCAGGTATATTTAATGTCTGTATGTACTTAATTAATGCCTACAATAGAAAAAAGGCACATTAAATTTGTAAATTCCAAAAACTACATTAAAATATAATTTATTGGCAGTGTCGAATGGGAAAATTACAGAGGAGGAGAGAGAGAGAGAGAGAGAGTGATGTGAGGCCATCACATTTTCAACTCTGTTGTAATGTCTTTACACTCAAAGGGGAAGGGGAGTGGCCTGAGGTCATTTCTAACCCTGTTTTGACATCATTTCACAATGTCTCAAAAACTAGCCTTTCCAATTTGGATTACTTGAAATGTATCTTCATTCTCATTCATGAAATGAATGCCTATATAAAAGTAAGTAAAAGAATACTGACTTGGGTGTTAACCACCATTATTCCACTCCTTGTTTTATAGGTAAAAATGACTAGACATCCAC
The DNA here is from genome assembly GCA_029721355.1 of Tegillarca granosa. Lineage (NCBI taxonomy): Eukaryota > Metazoa > Mollusca > Bivalvia > Arcoida > Arcidae > Tegillarca > Tegillarca granosa. The sequence goes on along the minus strand of CM056606.1, from coordinate 13,829,536 downwards.
CTTCTATAAAAATGAAGACAATAAATAAAGCTACCAGTTTTTATGATTTATGGTACATATGTACCAGAATGTCTTTTTTTAAACACACATCTGTAAAATTAACTGCAGGCCAAAAAACTTCAAGAAGCAGTACAATATAAGTGATAGTAAATGAACAAGTGAAATGAACAACTTACTTACATGTAGTTGTACATTTCACTTAAGAAATGGTGTTCTATTATAAAACACAAGTGTGTATGTATATATAAATAAAAAGAGAATCTATTAAGAGTTTGAGGTTGAGATGGGGAAATTCCAATACAGTGGTCAGATTTTTTATCTTGACCTTAGTTGAGTAATTGATTATTTTTCTCATATGTAATTTACAAAAAATACCAGAATTGCTACTATTATGATGCAATATTTTGCTAGCTGGTGAATACAAGAAATGCAACAATAACAAATGACATTTCACTCACAGCAGAATGTGAACCTACATGACAAAACAAAACAATGATTTTTCTCTTTTTATATATAAATCTTTTAGTAAAAATAATATTAGTCATCATAAAAAATCTTTTTGTCATTTTCATATCATTTTTCCCCACTAAATTATGACCCTTGCCAATTGAAAAATGTAGTCTGCATTCAATTAAGATATGCTACACATGTGTATGTGGGGTGCGATACAAAAAAAAAAAAATATATATATATATATATACATGTGTGTTACCTCTATCAATTCAAAAGACATTTCTTTTTCATTCATCATTGCCATGGCTCTCTTGGTTTGTTCAGAATATTCAGAGCTTACTATCAGATTACAATTTTCCTGCAAGATATGAATAAATCAATCAAAGTACTGAAAGCACTGATATTCAATTAACAATTAAAATGGGAAAAATGCAAAGCAATTAAGTTTATACCAGTAACAATGCCTTTAATTATCATAACAGCCAAACTTTACCTGAGTGAAAAACCCTTTTTGATGCAAATATTGCAAAAGTTTAAAACTAAAAAACTATATAAATGTGCCAGAAAATAATTGTATAAACATTTATACCAACCTTAATTATGGTACTTTTCAGTGCAGAGGTTCAAATTTAACTGTGACAGATTTGTGTCATAACATTTGTCAATCTGCCTATTCATAGTTGGTGGTTTTTCCTCATTACTTTTTCCTTAACCATCCTAAAAACTGTCTGCTTCCATACAAGTCAAAAAACTAATTGGGACATACCCCCTCTCTCTCTCTCTCTCTCTCTCTCACTCTCTCTCTCTCTCTCTCTCTCTCTCTCTCAAAATTGAAAAATATACCTCACCTCCTGTTCTTCATCTGGTAATTCATCTCTATCTTTACGCTTCTTCTTATCAGATGGCGGAGGTATAAAGTTCAACATTTGTACACAATCTTCCAAATAATATTCTACAAAGAAATTGTTCCAAATTAAACTGACAAAATTTCCTTTTGTTTTCTCAACTCTTTAAAATTTATATAAAATTTTAAGAACTATTTTTATAAAAAAAATTCAAGCAAAATTGCTTGATTCCATCTTTTTATAAGACTTTTGCAGTTGAAATCAAAGTATGAATGAATGGGGAGTTCAATTAATAGTCGTTCCTTTTAAAGGATTTATACTTGAAAATATCAAATAATGTAGAGTCAATATTATCTTTTGTTTACAGTGTTTTGGTAGTAGGGTACTCCTGATGATAGGCAGAAGATACATTAAAGGTAAAAATAAATAGCTATAATACACCCAGGATGTTATGCTGTTTGTTAAACAGAGGCATGACAATTTTTCTGCATCCTGAAATACTCAGTGTCTGAGATCATTAATCATTTTAATAAGTTATATGAAGGTCTAAGTTTTCCTTGGACTGGTATCAAGTAAGTTATCCAGTAAGTCAATCATTTTTCAGTCTATCTTCCAGTAAACTCTGCATCCATAACAATGCTAAACATGAAAGGCGTGGCTTATGTCTTGACCAATTTCATTGGTTGAAATTGTTTGTTGGTGACATTTTCTATGTGGAGGAAAATTAATTTCAATTATAGAACAAAAGAATAATGAAACATTTTATTGGCTAAAATTGTTTGTTGGTGACATTTCCTATGTGGAAGAAATTTAATTTCAATTATAGAAAAAAAAAAGAATGAAAGAAAAATGCAATAAAATGTTGTTTTATGTTTTAAGTCTAAGTGTTTAAATTAAATTATAAGACACAACTTATGTTTTATTCCTTAAATAAAATTCCATCATATTTCACAATAAAATTATTTTTTTTTTATAAATATGTGCCAAAAAGAAGTATAGAGATTGGGGTTTGTTACTGGTATAATATTCTCACCCTGTACTGGATATACTCTGCCATAGATCTCTACAATACTACAGTTCCCAAAATAATCGGAGAACAAAGTTGTATCAACAGTGGCAGACATAAGAATCACGCGAACCTGTGGGTATGACTTCACCATGTCCCTTAACATAACCAACAGAAAATCAGTCTGAAAAAAAAAACATATAAATTATTTCATTGATATCAAGATGTCATCAGCTTTCTATAAACAATAAAAGACTTACTTGTAGTATTTCTACTTACATTTATATCTCTTTCATGGATTTCATCTACTATGACATGCGAGATTCCTCGTAAACCATTTTCTAATCTTCTAAGTAGTGTTCCTGTCAATAAAATAAAAGAAATCATTAAACATAACTTACAAATACAAGTTCTGAAATATAAGGCAAAGGACTTTAAAACAGTAGTCTTCATAGAAAGGTGATTTTTATATACAGGTGACTCTATAACAAAGGCCCGTATCTTACAGTGTATGCATGCTATTGCTTTGGCTTCAAGCTGTTCAGGAGTGATTGTTCGCGCAAGCATACTGACTGCTATCACTTTTGTAAGATTGTTTGCCTTAAGATTCAAGATGGTATCCCTCTGACAAAGTTTACAAGACAAGTTTTAATAAAATCTGAAACCAGCATACATTTCAGTTTATATTTCAGTGCAAGTGTATGGTATCTTTTTAGAAGGGATTTGATTGATAGAATTAGTAAAAATTTGTGCACAGATGCAAGATTTAATTTATATTTTGACATTTTTTCTCCAGTCAAGTGTCCATGTCCAAATCTAAGGGAGATTATTTTAAAGCATCTGGATGATTATGATGACTTAGTTTCAATTTCATTGCTCGTGACTGTTCAATAGACATAAAATTGTATGCATGAGCGCAGTGAAAAGCGGCTAGTCTCTTGAATAGGCCTCAGGTTTAACTGTAATATTGTTTCTGTATTGTATCACATACCTACAGTACAGTATAGTATAGATCCATAGGCTCTGGGGAATACAGACTCAAATCTGACACTGTAACCTGTACTTATACCAAGATTCTCTGATCTCTCTTGTGCAACTCTCTCAGCGATTGAAACAGCACTGATTCTTCTTGGCTAAAACATTACAAAATGGTGCAAATTGTCATTTTTCATCATAAAATATCATTAAAGTAGAAGATCAAGGAATTTCTGAGTGATCCAGAAGCCACTTAATTAATTAATTAATATATATATTAATTAATTTATTTATTTATTTGTTTATTTTTGACACAAGTCAAGATTATTTCAAATACGTGTTTTTTATATTGAGGTAGTAAATTCAAAAAGCTTGTGCAACATGTTCAGGTTTTAGTGCATAAATAAAAAATTCTACAAGCTAATAAAACTTGATCCCTTCTCTCTTCTCTCTCTCTCTCTCTCTCTCTCATCATATTTTACCTGTGTTACAATGATGTTACAATCAGACCCTCTTCCTTGTTCTATCATCTGATCCAATATATACTGTGGTACCTACAATAGAATTCAATATACATGTATAATGAATAAACAAGAGGCCCAATAGGGCCTGTGTCGCTCACCTAGAAAACCCAAATAAAAACATAATACATATCAATAGGAACATAGTAGAACAATGGAGTTTTATGTCTCAGTCGGTCAAGATTTTGATTTTTAATGGAGATGGTCAGTTCTGGGATGATGGAGGAAATCTATGGCAGCCATACTGAAAACTTTCACACCCTCGGGTTTGCCATAAAAGGATTTGAAACTTGATGGGCTGTGATCAATATGCCAGGTAGATGGATGGAACTTCATATTTAATGCTTTCTTTGAAAAGCAAAAAATAAAACTGGAAATGGAGAATGATTACCAATTTCGTGTCAATAATTGTTTAAAATACATGTAGTTCTGAAAGCAAATATTCAAATTAATATAGCAATAACTGAAATATGGGCTGCTGGATTGATATAATGCTGGATACCCAATATACTGTCTACTGCACCAGCAGTCTCACTGTATCAGTATACATGTATTGTCAAAAATCATATGCAAAGTGTGGAAAATGAACCCAAACTAAAACCAAAAACCTGTCTATACTCAACCTTTTAATTAAGTCCTACAGTTACTAGACTTTAAAAAGTCAAATGATATCAGACTAACCTGAGTAGTTTTACCACATCCTGTTTCTCCTCTGATAAGAGTTACTGGACTTTCACTTATAGTTTTCAATATGTGATCATGTGATGCAAACACAGGAAGCTGGCTGCGTTCATGCAACATCTGTGAAATAAAAAATTTTTGATGAAATGGAATTTTTCTGTACTAGTTAATTTTTGCACCTATATTATGTGGAAGGATGTCATAAGCTATAAATAAAGTAGCAAAAAAAAAAAATAGATAAATAATAAAAAAAAAAAAAATAAAACAAAATTTGCAATTGGTTAACTTAATTCAAATTCTCATAATCTGCCACATTACCTATCACGACATTTATTCATTTTGCACATATTTGCCATCTTAGTAATTGTAAAACTGACAAAAATTCCAAAAAAATTTGAACCTCAACATCCACGACATTTATTTACATTTACCATTCAAATTCCATATTTTTGTCACCTTTTTTACAGCACTTATTTAAATTAAAAAAAAAAAAAAAAAAAAAAAAAAAGAATTTGCTAACTTTTGTATTGCAACATTTCACAATGTATGTGACCATCACAGTGGTTTATTATCACATATACAATCCAAAGTTTGTCACCTTGCTACTGCCAAACTTATTTTATTTCACAAAATTTGCAAACTTTTTTTTTTCCTACATTGTTTTTAAATTTCAAATATTTCTCACTATGCTTATTCATTTTTTTTAAATACCTAAAAAAAAAACCATATTGTTTAGTCACATTTTCAAAATCCTGAACACTTTCAACTTGCTCGTTGCTGGATTCATTTAAATTTACCTCACTGATCAGAACAGTTATTCAAATTTTCATTTTTTATTATTTTTTCAACTTTATTCTTTATTCTTTTCTTTTTTTTTGAGGTCATACTCAAAACAAAATTTTACAGATCAAACTGAGACAAACGGTCAATTTTGACTATCAAATTTTAATACAATTTTTTTAAACTTTTGACCTTTTTGAGTTCTTCATCTATATTTCTTTGATTTTCTAAAGTGTTGTATAAATCCTGGCTTATCTGTTCCATGGTTGCCTGAAATTTAAAAAAAAAAAAAACAACAACTAAAATTCAAGTGTATTTTACATCAAACAAGTCATACTTATATAAGCATCTACTGTCTGTCAAGGGAATTATAGATTAAGAATGTCATACTTACATGTATGTAGTAATCTATGGCCTGTACAGCTGTTTCACTTATATCTAGACATCACCAGCTGTACAATGATACAATAACAAAACAAGAACTCCACAGAATTAAATGTGTTGCATGGTTAGTTTGTGATAGAGTAGAAAATACATTACTTTATGTTATGAAATTTCTCAATTTGACATGCCGCCACCGCCAATGATGACACCAGAAAAGTAACACCTAAGTCTGGCCTAATGGCAATGCCAAGCTCGACAAAAAGCAGTAACTTCACAATGAACTTATAGAAATGAACATTGAATGCTTATGTTAGCATCTCAACTACTTTTACATAGTTCATTTGTTTGTAGAATGTTAAAGTGTGGATAGCAGTTGACAAAAGTTGTTGGAAGACAACAATGCTTTTGTTTTGGTAAACTCAATGAAATTGTTTAACTTGGGCGTGTAAAATCATAGACTTGCTGATTTCCCATTCATTATTAATGATATATTTTGAAAAATACTTATTGAGATATTTGTTCCAACATTTAAAGTATAGTGTGCCTTTGATAGCAATAATCAGAACCAAGTAGCCAAGTCTATTCTTAGCTCAGTTGGTAGAGTGCTCACTTTATATGTGGGAGGTCGGGGTTCAAACCCTGGCCAGGTCTGACCAAGACTTGAAAGTTGGTAGTGACTGTCCTTTATCCAAGCACTCAGCATTTAGTAATAAGAGTCATGGATGAGACCTTAAAAACTGATGCCCCGGTTATGGCAGGCATGGCATATTAACCCCCCCCCACCTTCCCAGCACATTTGCCCTAAACACACTGCAAAGGTCAAAATTATTGGCACTTAACCTTTAGCTGCATACACGTGGATTTGTGAATGTACATGGTAAATGGTATTAAATTTATAAGTTTTTGTATATAGTTGTATGTTTATAAGTTTATCAACTTAGAAAATACGACAGCAAGCAAAACTTTTATTAAACCAGATAAAAATGAAAAGAAAATTGATTCTTTAACCCTTTTTATAGAAACAGAATGAAATCCAAGTTTCTGATTCCGTCAATATACATGCACATAAATACAAACAATTTTTTTAATCTCATAATGATTAAACTTTATTAATAAATACAAGGAAAACAAGAGGCCCAATGGGCCTAAATTGGGCCTAAATGGTCACCTAAGGGCATTTAGAACTGTAGCTCACTAAAAAGGATTGAATTTTAACTAATTTCTATCTTGTTTTTTGGTACATGTATTAAAAAAAGAAATGGTTTTCTGTTACCTTGAATGAAGGTCACATTTCACCATCATTGGTTCACTGGTTCTGGAGAAGAAGTTGAAAATGTATAATTGTTTACGACGCATAACACATGATGACAGACAGTGTTACAGGTCATGATGAGCCTTTAGCTCAGGTGACCTAATAAAAACCAGCATCTAAAACTTCACTAAATTTCCAAAACTGACATCACTGCCACCTATTCCTTATAAATTGAACTAAAAATTCCATCAGAAGATTTGAAACCGGAGCTGCTGTTGAAACCAACAATTGGAACCAAACAACAGCTGCCAAGAGGTATGAACTGTTTTACAAATATCAACTTTACCGTGGAAAGTGGTCCTTCATCAATATTACAATTTGCCCATGGATTCCAGTTTGGTTGTGGAGGTGACCATGAAACGACACCACTTATATTGCGCCTAGGAGCTGGTTCAAATTCTTCCAAGGAAGTGTGAGTTAGAATACTGACTGGAGCTTCTGATGGCGGAGGCTGTAAATATAATATACACAAGACTCTAATATAAATATTATATAAAATTATTATTTTTTTATATTTTAACCATGAAAATACACACACACACACACATGTAAGTTTCAAATATGAATGGCAAATGTTGCAATACAACAGATTCTTTTCCATTTGGCATTTCTATGGTCTTAAATCACTTATAATTTGGTAATATCTTTTAAATGCATAAAATTTTTGAACAAAGAATTAGGCAAATTCAACCCCACCCACCCCACCGAAAATGTGCTGCCATCAGATACTTTATTTTCATTTCCTATCTTGGGTGTATTTAAAGGATGGTTCACTTAATTTTGCATCTCACCAGTGGTCCAAAAGAATTACAGGCATTGTGCGGGCAAATATTGCAGACACTCAACAGTTAATGGAGAAGTAAAAATAGTTTAATAAGCAGCAATACAGTCAAAAAGGTCCTAATGTGGCTGCAGACATTGAGCACGCAACTGTGCAAGTTTTCATTTATATATAAAAATAAAACTGTCCCATCTGCCCTAAAAATTTTTTTCAACATGTTTGCATATCTACTATTTATGTTGAATTGGTCTTAAAAAACATTGTTTAAAACACAAGAAGTGTAATTTTTTTTTTTGGCTAATTAAAAGGTTGACTTAATTAACAGGTGGATTTTATGAAGCTTAGTTAAGAAATCTTAATTATTATACATGTAATACAATATACATGTTAAAGAGATTTTAACAAGCAAAACTGAAATATGAACATATGTAAGTGACCATCACATGTAAGTGACCATCACGTGTCACATGTAAGTGACCATCACATGTAGATGACAATCACATGTAAGTGACCAGCACATGTAGATGACAATCACATGTAAGTGACCATCACATTTAGATGACAATCACATGTAAGTGACCATCGCATATATGTAAGTGACTATTACATGTAGATGACAATCACATGTAGGTGATCATCACATGTAAGTGACCATCACGTGTGACCATCACAATGTAAGTGACCATCACATGTAAGTTATCATCATATGTTGGTGACAATCACATATAAGGGACCATCACATGTAAGTGACCATCAGATATTGGTAACCATGATCAACAGAATTCTTTTTATGATTAACTTTAGTATTGTATAAACATTTGCAGTTCATTCTCTGTTAGACCTGTTATAACAACTGTTATAATTGAACAATTGGGATTAACTCCTGTGATTGATGATAAACATGGATTATGATGGACAATAACGATGTACACATGTCTACATAATGATTGTCAGTTATGCTTGGATTACACAAGTGGGTAAAGGTGAAACAATACTTGTTTGTAATAAATTGTACAGGTGAGAGTAGTTTCTTTTTTGAAATGATTAAAAATAAATTAGAATTTTTTGGGGTTTATTTCTTATGAAAAGTCTAACTCAGGACACAAATTAAGTTCAAACAATCGCAGTTATTCGAATTATGAAGTTTGAATACAAAAAGTTTTTTTTAATAAGAAGTTATAGTGCAGGGCGGTCTAGACATACCAAGAACTTCAAATAACCTAAGGTATTCGAATAAAAGAAGTTCAAAAAGGTTCTTCTGTACTCATACACATACCTTAGGTACAGGCTCTATGCCCCATTCCTGTAATGTTCTATCTATCAAACTCTCTGTATCTGGGCTAATAGCTATTTCATATGCTTCTAGCTGTATAAATAAAGGAATGTTGATTTCAAAATTATAATTGTTACTGTAACATTACCATGGTTACCAAAAAAAAAAAGAGGAGCTCTTAATACCAATGAAATATTCACATAGTAAACATATGAGATAAGTATAAAGAAAACATCTCTACAGAAAAAGAAATTCAGTCAAAAATGATATGTGTACTGTTAAAAGTCAAGAGATGAATATTGTTCAAGTCAAGGAAAAAACCTGCTAGTAGAAAGAAAATACTGTTCAAGTCAACTTGGAACTTTTGGGTAAAACTTTGGGTAAAACTAAGAAACTTTGATGCAGAATTGGCAAGTCCAACACACAGAGACTTATTACTTTTGTGAATGGTTGGTTATTTTTTAAGCAGAATTGGTCAGCTCTCTATCCTCATACTTTTGGAATGATCTATTTAAAGCATAATTTTTAAAGCAGTTATTTGACATAAAAAGTGCATAGATTTAGAAAGACTTATAAAAACAAACCTTTTTCTGCAGGTTAGTTTTTAAGCAGTATGATCAGTTCTCTATCCCTGTACTTTTTGAAAGAACTTTTTTTATGCAGAACTTTTAAGAAGATATTTGACATAAAAAGAGGAAAGATTGAGAAAGACCTAAAATAACAAACCCTTTCAGCATCCTTCTTCTTTGTCTGTCCTGTGTAAGCTTCTATAACGCCCATGTGGTACAGCTGTCTAACCAATGACAGAGCACATGACTTGGATGCCACCTGTTTATTAGATCCATGTTCCCGAGCAAAAATATCTGAAACACAATAAAACAGATAGCTTGTTTTGTCAGTCTTCAAAGAAAATTGTTCATATAACAATAGACAAACTTGCCAGGGTACTTGAAAATATGTTTATAAACCTGTCAGAGTACATTTAACTCACACAAAGGTTAGCAGTATAAGGGAAGTAACTCTTACATTAAGATGGACTTATTTAATGAAGTTTTATGTCCCAGTCAAGAATAATTCACTTATATCGAAACATCACCAACTATTGGTGAAGTGCCAGAAATTTTGACCTTTGCAGTGTGCAGGCAGGGTTCTTTAACATTCCACACCAGTCCTGACATTGGACATTGGTTTTCAAGGTCTCCTATGAAGGACCTTGTGACTTTTATTTCTAAATGCTGAGTGCTTGGTGAATGAACAGTCACTACCAATTTTCAAGTCTTGGTCAGACCCGGCCGGGGTTCGAAAATACACTCTCCATGAAATTGACCTTTAAAATATGACATTGGTTCAAAGTCAAATCATTTTTATAAAATTCCTCAAAATCAGTAATGAGTAATACCTGTGTTTCCTTTTCAAACACAAACTTCCTGACACTTGATGAAAACTCAAATTCTATGGTTAATTTAAATCCCAAATAATATAAGATAAACAAGTTTTACTGTAAACCATTTTGGTAGATTGAAATAATGGTGTTTTTTACAGAAGTTCACATGTACAACTAAATTTGCCAGTTTTTAAAGTTTTTACTTTGTTTTTTGGGGATTGTGATTTTGACATGGACTGGTATGTTTGTGTTTTATTTCATTATTTCTTCAGTCTAGATTTTCCCTCACATCAAGGAGTCAAGTTGTGGTTTTCCTTTACATTGAAGAGTTCAGTTCTGGGATGGTGGAGAAAACCAAAGTGTCTGCAAAAAACCACTGACCAACAAAAAAAAAAAAAATCTATTTTTCAAGAAAAAAAAAATTATTGATTCATTTTCTTTTAAAAATATACATCACATTATATATTGTTCAATATTTATTTGGACAAGGTTATGACACACCATTGAAATCATTTGTGTGGAGTTTCACTGAATCTCTACAAGGCATTATAGAGTTATCATACCTGACAAAAATTGATACACATTGGCAAACACATGATTTCTATACATATCCCCCTAAAATTCAGTTTGCAAGGTGGGAAATAAAAAATTCTTCAAAATGGAAGTGAAAGGTTCCAAAGTTTTGCAAAGCAAAGCACAATGTAATTTACAAAGCAAACGGCTAAAAGGCCTATACATTTTATAGTTGGTCAATCACACAAAAAAAGGAGGAGCTTAGATGTTAACCACTTGGCCTTGAATGCTTCTTGGTTATATATATATGGTTATCACTTGGTCTACTTACTCTGTCGGATCCTGTTCACAAAGAATCTCATTTCTGCTATAAAGCTCCTGAAATAAGTACAGACATTAACAGTTTATACAAATAAATATCTATGCAAAATTTTCAAAAGTCATTGAATAAATGGAACAAAAAAACTATCAGAAGAAATTGTACCTCTCCTGCATGTTTATGTAACCAAGAACTTGAACATCAGACCTTGGCTATGACTGGCGTGGAGACAAGCAATTGTGACTTATGTCCAAGCTAAGATTCTTTCACATATTGTGGCTGTCAGTTGAGGGATGGTAGAGAAACCTTGAATGCCTGGAGAAAACCCAAAACCTTTCGCAAACTGACAGACTTTCTCAAGCTAGGAATGTACTAAGTGGAATTTGAATTAGGGAGGTGAAAGGCAATATCATTAATGAAACCTGTACTTTAGACCATTCAGCTGCTGAACCCCTTGACAACAAGTCACACACATAAAAATACAAGGTGCATATGTTAATTTTTAAATAAAATAATAACTGCATAGCTGAAATTTTCCATTTTACTAATTTTTCAATGACATAAGTGTGTAGCACTTGTTAAATTACAAAAGAAATTTCAAAAGAGTCTATTAATAATCTATCAAAAAAGGCCTCTTCAAGTGCTGAGAATGCAAATAAATAAATAAATAAATAAGTAGGAAAAAAAAATAAAAATAAAAAATAAAACCTGGCTTGGATTTTGTGAAACTGATAATGGCAAAAAATCTAGAACCAATATAATGAGATTTAAAACTTTTTTCAACATATGTTTCATCAATTTTTTAAGCACTATTAAACAAGTTACAAAAAATAAACACTTGGTACAGGAATGAAATGAAACACCATTTATGCCCCTATCAATGAAAACATGAAATATATAAAGATTCATTCAAATAAAATAACAAAATATAATTATGGAAGTTTAATATATACACTATACATGTACAAGAGTTTTAAAAAAATTACTCACCATTATCATGTTCCTTGTGTAGCAGACTGCAGGGGTGCAAATTAATTTGGAAAATGACCACCAGATGGCTCTTCTAACTTCTACAAGGGGAGATAACAAACAACTTTTTGTTTAGTAGAATTATCATGATATCAGATGCAAAATTAAATTTTTCCCATTGCTCCAATGGTGTATATCCACCAAGCAAGCAATGTGTAAACTCTACACAATATGGCTTTGACAACAAGAGTTGTCTTTCATTTAACTCAAAATATAGTTTATCAGCAAGAGTTATCTTTTCCTTAAAGAATTTTTGTTGAAACAGAATTTAGTTTGACACATGTTTCAACTGAAGTTTTTTTTAAACTCTACATAGTATTCCAGCTTCAATACAAAGGTTATTTCATGATTTGTAAATGGAATTCCCCAGAACTCTACATGATACCTCATAGTAATTCTGTGGGACAATTATTTTTATTGGAAATGGAATGGCAGAAAGTGACATTTTCCCGTAAATGCTATCCATTTCATTTCAAACACTGAAAGGTATTGATCACGTGAAATGTTGGCGAGTTTCATTACAGACTTAGACAAAAAAGCCTCTAGCCCATAACACTCTACTTCTACACTCAGTCAGAAAAAAAAGTTACATGTATTAATTACCTATATTATATACCAAGGCATACTTTTTAGGGATTATTTTTTCCAAAGGATGTTTTTTTTTTTTTTTTTTTTTTTTTTTTTTTGGGGGGGGGGGGGGGGGAATGACTACATGTTTATCCAATAAGTATGGAATTACATTATCAAATGATATTTTCCACTTAAGATTTACACCTAGAAGCAGTCACATTTTTATATCTAGTGAAAACAATAGGTCCAAATAAAAATATTGGCAGGTATTATTCCTTCAGTTTGAATTTCGTAAAAAAAAAAAAAAAGTAAAATTCTGAGGCAAATATCTCTTGCTGATAAAATTTGTAAAAATAAGCAGTTTAGTTTCATAAGTTTTCTGATATCATATTCTACTTTGATGTATTGTAACAAAAAGTTGTTTGTTTACTTCCCATAGTTACCATGTAAACAATGCACCCCAACAGTCTACCAATAATAGATATATTTTCTCCAGTGTTTTAACATTATACCATCTTTTATTATTCCATTATGTAATTTCTAAACATTGTCTAAGGGGACAAAAGATTTGACAATCGACCTTGACCTCTGACCTAAACACCCGAAGTTAAAGAGATGGTTAATGTAGATAAACATTGAAAGAAACTGTATATATAATACATAAATACAAGATATATTCCTAAATTTTAATACAGAATACATCTTGTATTTAATTCTGTTATTACCAACACACAAAAACAAACATTACCCAACAGGTGTAAAATAAATCACCACCACATAAGGTAATGTTGATAATTAAAGCACTGATGGTACTGACAGAATAAGAAACTTTAATGAAAAAGAATATCACTGACAAACATTACCAAACATGTGTAAAATATACCACCACATAAGGTAATGTTGATAATCAAAGCACTGATAGTGCTCACAGAATAAGAAACTTTAATGATAAAGAATATCACTAACAAACATTACCAAACAGGTGTAAAATATACCACCAAATAAGGTAATGTTGATAATCAAAGCACTGATAGTGCTCACAGAATAAGAAACTTTAATGATAAAGAATATCACTAACAAACATTACCAAACAGGTGTAAAATATACCACCACATAAGGTAATGTTGATAATCAAAGCACTGATAGTACTCACAGAATAAGAAACTTCAATGATAAAAAATGTCACTAACATTACCAAATAGGTGTAAAATACATCATCAAATAAGGTAATGTTGATAATTAAAGTACGAATGGTATTCAAAAAATTGAAAGAAAGCTTAATGAAAATATTATAAAGTAAATTACATTCCCAAACATGTGTTTAGTACCACCATAAATGGTTACATTGATAATCAAGGCACTGATGGTACAGACAGAATGGGGGTAAGTTTTAAAAATTATACTGAAAAATTGGGTAAATCACATTACCAAACAGGTATTAAACACCACCAAATATGGTAATGTTGATGATGAAAGCAATGACGGTACTGACAAAATAAAACTTTATTGATAAAGATTACTAACACACAAAATCAAACATTACCAAACAGGTGAAAAATATACCACCAAATAAGGTAATGTTGATAATCAAAGCACTGATGGTACTCACAGAATAAGAAACTTTAATGATAAAGAATATCACTAACAAACATTACCAAACAGGTGTAAAATATACCACCACATAAGGTAATGTTGATAATCAAAGCACTAATGATGCTGACAGAATAAGAAACTTTAATGATAAAAATATCGCTAACACACAAAACAAACATTACCAAACAAGTGTAAAGTATACCACTAAAACAGGTAATGATGATAATCAAAGCACTGATGGTACTGACAGAATAAGAAACATTAATGATGAAGAATATAACTAACACACAAAAATAAACATCACCCAACAGGTGTAAAATACCAACAAAAATGATAATGTTGATAATCAAAGCACTGATAGTACTGACAGAATAAGAATCTTAATTATAAAGAATTTTGCTTACACACATAAATAAATATTACTACATAGGTGTAAATACCACCAAATAAGGTCATGTTGATAATCAAAGCATATATAAAACTGACAGAGTTGGGAAAAACCTTAAGAATATTTACTGATAAAAATATGTTATACACTTAAAAAACAGGAGATGATGACAGATTAACTTTTGGATTTGAAGAAAATTTGGTGATAGATGGTACAGTAGATTCCGCTTAATTGCATAGTCTGTGTGTCAGAAAATTTTATGCAATTAAGCGGAATATGCAAATAACCGAAAATGCCCCTAGGGCACAACTGATTGATGGATACATTGGTTGGGGCCATTTTAGTACTTGTGTGACATCATAGAACACTGTAGAAACAACAGAAAATTAGTTATTACTTTGAAATTAAAAAATGAAATAAATAATTCAGAATAAAAAAATTTAAAAAATTATTTTATTTAATTTGTATATAATGTTTTAAAATTCTAGCTTATCGATTGACGGATACTCCCGGTGAGGCCGTTTTTTTTAGTAAACATCAAAGTCGGTGTACTGTAGAAACAGCAGAAAATTTGTAATTCCTTTGACATAAAAAAATAAATAATTAAAGATAATTGAAAAAAATATTTAATTAATTAAAATCTCAAGACTTGTAATATATTTTCTTTACTAAATAAAGATTTAAAATTCTAGCTGATCGTTTTAAACCTCGTATTTACATGGGATTCCAAAATGTGGTTTTGGTGGACTTTTCTTTCAGACCATCGATCTGTGTTTAATCCTAGAAAATGTATGTAACTAGAACATCTGTTGGTATTTAATTCATTGTTGCTTAACACTCGCGATATTCGTATTTCTTGTTTATTTACTTCTTTTTAAAAATCCACGTGTTCGCACATGGCACTGAGTTATACTGTTCGAGTTATCTCCCTTTCACGGTACGATAATCTATTTTTAAATGTGACATAGAAAAAATCCAGTTGCTTGACAACATGCACGATGTCCGGTGAAATTAAATTTCAAACAGATTTTGTGTAAATAAACTGAAAAATGTCTTATCTTGTTATTAATTTTATACAAAGTTATATTTTAATTGTTTATTGACCAATTATTCGATCAGTCATAAATTGGAAATTCCCGTTGTTATGTGTAACTAGGTCTGATCCAATGAAATTAATGAATAAAACGTCACTTCCTTATGTGAAAAAATGTCTTTGATGTTGAATCTGTATACCGACAAAACTTGCTACATAAAGGGTTTTTCAGCCGTAAACGATGATTTCAACCAGTTTATCTTAATGAGGAAATAATAAATAAAGAATAAAGCATTTGATTGAGGTATGATTGATTGAGTTTACCCAAAAAGAACTGTATATACGCGTTATTAAACTTGCTATGGGATAACAGTCAACGTACATACAATGATACACATTCCTTAACCATGTTCACAAAAACATTAATTTAAAAAATGTTTTTGGCTTTATTTAATCTTTGTTTGAAAAACCCAACACCGAAGTTCCAGTAAAACCATGTCTGGGTTTAGAAAATGTAATGGAAATACATTTCAGTTAAAAAAAATCGTTATAAAACTTGTGTGACCCGGGTACAAATTTTTCGACTGTCATAGCCCTTTTTAATTGGTTTAACATAATTAATTACGTTTCCTGACAAACGCATATTGACAGACCAATTGGATGACTACTCTACAAAGTGAACACTAATTAACTGGCTTCATATCTCACCTGGTGTTAGCTGTACACATGTTTATATAATGTAAACATCTGTCGAGGTTACTTTTGCATTGTCGGCAAATATATTTTGTAATCATGAAACTTCAGACCAAGATCGCATAATTTTCAGAATTTTTTATGCAATTAAGCGGAATTTGGACTTTTGTTTATGCAAATAAACGGAATTTTTTACATTGTTTAAATAGGAAATGGTTTGGTGCAAGGAAAAATTATGCAATTAACCGGAATATGCAATTAACCGGTATGCAATTAAGTGGAATCTACTGTATACCACACATGATGAATTAATTACAAAAGAAAATCTTGTGAAAGATGGTATACCACACACCATGAATTAATTACCAAAGAAAATCTGGTGAAAGATGGTATACAACACACCATGAATTAATTACCAAACAGGTGTTAACTAATTAAACCTTTAAGTAAATACTGATTAAATAATAAGGCATTATATTTAACATCAATATAGAATGACACATATTTAAGCAAAACAAAATGGTAAAAGCTGAGCAATGAAAACAGTTTAAAACCCCAGTCAAGATAATTTTACTAATATTGAGGCTTCAAATTCTGGCATTACAGAGGAAACTGGAGTGTCTAAAAAAAAAGCTGAATTTTTTCTTTAACAATACTATTTAAATTTGGTTATAAAGTTTTAGTCAGGATTTTTCACTAAAACCATCTATTCTAGTTATTCTTGGATGATAACAATATACCTGTTGTGATCTGGACCAACGATTGTATATTTATAGTCAGCTTGTATTTTATTTTGCTGTAAAAACTGATGAAGTCGGCTTTTGGCATTCTCTACTGTCCAAAATCCATGAATATCAGCATTCATATCAACATCTTCTGACTACATAAAGTAAAAAGTATAGAGTTAATATGATATTTGGTTTACCAGCATTAAATGTAAAATTTAACTAACAGTGATTTTGCTATGGTTTTAAAAACTACCTTCCACCTTCAGATTGGGAAAATTTTGACCCTTTTTATGTCACATATTATCCTCAGAATTTTGAAATTCATTGCAAATATCTTATGTTGTGACAATATCTAATATTTTTTGTCTGTCAGAACAGTTTTGGACAACTGGATATAACTTAAACTATTTGATTGTGTGTCACTGTTGCCTTTTGGGGAATTTTAGTTGTCAAATTGGGGAATTTTAGTCTTATTTCTCAAGTGGAAACTACCTTTATTCGGTAGTAACTTTAGTAATTAATGTTTTCTCTGAAATTTGGTGATTTACACCCTGTCCATATTTTTTCTTATGTGGATGGAGATGGTCAGGCCATGAATGGTGGAGGAAACCAGAAAAAAAAAAAAAAAAAAAAAAAAAAAAAAAAAAAAAAAAAAACCAACAACAAAAGACACTGATTTTTGGGGATGACAAACTTTCTCACATTAAGATCTACTCATCCAGTAATTAAACCTTCATCTAGGAGGCAAAAGGCACATCAGAATTAAACATTTTTGTTAAATATTTACTACCCTTGGGCGAGTATCACTTCTGGTGGAGTAAAACTCCCCGAGGCTATCCATAACTCAGTAGGTAGTGTTTTGTACTGTCAGAAAATGTACCTTGTAGCAAATTTTCAGTTGTCTTAATTTGTCAATTGATTTAAAACTAAGTTTTGTTCCCTCATGCAAAACATTTCTTAGCTAAATTTTGGCCCCTAATGTCACTGATGAGGAATGAATTTTCAAAATATGCACATATGACACATCAAAATTAAACAGGTTTTTTTTTTTTTTTCAAAATATTCAACTCTGGCTAGGAATAAATCATTATAGAGATCGGTGACTTGTTTTATAATATTCAGGGTTAGATCTTGGTATCACCAATGTTGCCAATTGCAATTTAAAAAAAAAAAAAAAAAAAAAAAAAAAAAAAAAAAAAAAAAAAAAAAAAAAAAAAAAATGGATGACCAAAATTGGCTTCTGGCAAAGTTTTTTTTTGCATCATGTGTAATTTTGTGTCAATCTAAAAAAAGGACACAAATAGGAGCATTTAGGCAACATAAAAGATAAACAGACGATAAAATTTTGGTTTATGTTGATCCTGCTAGTAAGAAGAAATTGAGCTAACCCTTCAATATTTTACAAGTACCTCTTCCAGTTTTCTTTTTTCAGCCAGTCTATCAATATAGGATTCGGGAGGTCCCCTCTGGTATGGTGAAAACTGTCGATCTTCTTGTTCCCCAACCTGCATGGCATGAACACCTCCATCTATAAGACAAAAAATATTCAAACTTTCTATAAGATTTTTAAAATTATTATTTGTATGGCACACTTTGTATTTATTAGCATTCAAAAAACCCTTTAAAATTATATACAAAATCAAAAATAATTCATACATGTTCAGTGCATACAGTGCAAATACAAGTTTTAATTCAATAGTAACAAATCTACTGTTGATACTTAAATATTCACCAAGTACTGTGAACTAATGAGATAAGTTTTGGAGATTAATCCTATACAAGTGTTCTATTTAAAACTTTAAACGGCTATAACTCCAAGGGAAATTGAAAATACTAATTCTGGTTGGTTAAATGTACATCTCCTTTTACTGTTGAAACTTTCTACCAAGTTGTGTAAACTTCCGATAGATAGTTTTGGAGATTTTTACTGGACAAGGATTTCACCACTGAACATTTTAAAGGGCCACAACTCTTGTTGTGGAAAAATGGCAAACCAACTAAGGTTTAGGTATAATATTTGTATCTCCTATTACTATTGATGATTTATGCCAAGTTTCATGAAATTGTGGTTATAGTTTTGGACATGACTCCTGACAAGAACTGAAACAAAGGGCCAGAATTTTGAAATAAATATTCCCCTTTTTTGAAAGATGGGAGATAAACAGCACTGGTAAAACAGTGTTTGTGCAGTTAAAATAATTTAGACTCTGCTCAATTAGGAATAGTTAGGTTTTTGTCTCTTGAAGCTTGTATAAAAAGGCATTGCATGTTTGTTGTTCAGATGTTTAAAATTACATGTACAGTTAAAGGCCGGGGTTTGACCTATTTTTTTACCCACCGGTAAACAAAAGATAAGCTCCTCCTCTTATTTTATATATAGCAACAGCACATGTTACATAGGTCACCAAAGCATGTGTTATATACACACTGTGTAGACTGTTTCTGTAACTGAATCATACCTATTTAACAACTGATTAAAAAAATCCAAGAGATTTATTTATTAAAATGTAAAACTCTTATTCTATGCCAGTAATTTCTAACTAGGGGTAACTTTTGATATACATCAAAATACTGCTAAATGTCAGTATAACCTATCCACTAAATGGTTCCAAACATTCAGTCTGTATTCATATGTGCATTTAGCATATACTTTTTTGCCCTTTTGATTTCTGGGTGCATTAGGATTGTTGGGAATCCAGACTGAGGTGTATTTCCTATCTACATTTTCATTCTAGTGACAGCAAGCTAATTGCTCCCGAAAACGATATTGTTCATCACCAAAAGCAACACGCTTGTCTTGAAATGTGTTCATGACATTGTTAAAACTTTCTACATATGCTGTGTTTTTTCTTAATACATAATCCTGGGGATATTTATATATTGTTGATTTTTCTATAACTGATTTGAGCAATTTCTCAGCTTTGGCACCAATAAGTTCCCTAGATGGTTCATAATTTGAATCCTGTTTACACCTGGATGACTCATGGCACTGAGAATGATTATTTTTATAGTGTTCAGTGATGTTGTCCAGGTAGAAACGCAATTTCTCTGGTTTTTCTTCACAGTTATGTACTGCCCAGTAGATATGTGTAGCTATCGGTTCTATTTTATCAACTATTTGTGAGCTCCATTTTACACCTTCATATATTTTAGCACCACTTGATATGTTGGTCAAAGCTTTCTTCACTTGCTTCACTGCATGCCATAGATCATTTTGATTTTGAGTAAATCTGGTGTCCTTAATGAACTTATTGATGGACAAGTTTCTATCATGAATATGTATATTAATGTCAACATCCTTTTCATTTAAATTGTTGTAAATGTGCAGTGTTCCAGTGTATTCATGTTTTTGAGAAACTCTTTCTTCAGATTTTGTTACATGAACACACTGAATTACTTTGTGCATATTTTCTCCTAAGGCTACAACTGAAGTATCCTTGGCATTTTTACGCCACCCATGTCGTGCATCTGTCATTATATTAATTCCATCTAACTCCTCGTAAGATGCAATTTCCTCATAGAGAGCATCACTCACAGACTCGGTAAATTCAATTTCTACCATTCCCTTGTATAAATTAAAAAATTCTTTCCTTCTTTCTTTACTTATAAAGCGAAGTCCTGCACCATTGCATAATCTTTGATAATGAACTGGTAGCATTCCACTACAAAGAAAGCCGTTATTTACCCTATAGTTAATAAGGTACTCATTATTAGGTAGGTATGGTGATGATGACCACAAATAGGAGTGGGATCTCTCATGTTCACATTCTAGGCGCAATGCTACAACATGACCTTTCTCTGTTGTTTTCTGAATTTTTAATGTTCCTTTGCATGTTCTTGCATGGGCTGTACAAAGTTCACCAAACGTAGACAATGAAGATCCAACTGTCATAAATATTGGTTCATTAACTTGGTCCCTTCTCACTTGCTTGTAAAGGCATGGAAACACTTCAGGATCGCTTTCATTTAATTGGCTCATTTTGTTCTTTAGCCAGAATTCTAATAATTGTTCCATTACAACACCATTGTCAATTCGCTTCTTGTTCAAATTTGCAGTTATGTAATTCTTTACACGTTGAAACTGGTTTTGAATTTTTTGTTTGAATTCCCCATCACCAGGAATTTCAATTCTAAAATTTACTGGTCTTTTTTGTGTCGAGCCTTCCATATTTGTCATCAATGAATTTTATCTTGTAGTACATGTAGTTCATGTGATATATTCTGTTTTCCTATTGTATGTATTGTCTTATATGATATTTTACAGATAAGAACAGAAGGCAATGTAAAGGTGTAACTTATTTTTTACTTGTACTTTTAAACTTTTTATTTATTATTTGCAGCCTCTTAAAAATATTTAATTAACTTTTTATTGTTTTCGTGAACTTTTGTCATTTAAAATCTTTATTATAATATGTTTGTTAGAATTAAAACTTACACCCTTGATTATTCCCTCTCTAATGACAAAAACAGCTGAGGTCAGCTTCAGTATCCCTGCATATCTGGGACATACTTCTCTTATCAGAAGCAGAGTTCACTGACTCTCAGAATATCATAATATATTTTCTAATTTTTTGTTCATTGTGTATTTTAAAACAAAAATGGAAGAATCTGAAATACATCAGAAAATTGTTTTAAATCTAAGTGAAGTTCAAATAGAAACCATAAGGAATTTATTTGGATTTTATAACTGGGATTTTGATAGTCAACTTGATCAAAGTTTTGGCGGGAACTTACAAAATGTGGGAAAAGTGACTGAAGAAAAAGGTGTACAAACAGACGATCAGACTTTACAAGACGAATCGCGTGAAGTAACCGAAAACAATGTCTTTTTTGTTGAACAAATTGAAGAAGAGGAAGAATGTAGATATTGTTTGTGCAGACCTTGCATAACAGATGAGAGAAACAGACAAATGTGGTGGGAAACAACATCAGTCCCACCTCACTCTAGAAATAGATTTTTCAGAAAGGACAAATTTAAAAGATTTTGGACAATGTTATTACACCGAGGCGCGTGGAGCGATGAACGATATCTAGCAGCCAAATCAGACGCAATGAGACTAGATGGTCGCCGGACGTCATATGAGTGGCACAGAAGGGACATTATGCCAAAATGTGTTCTTTCACTAGTGAGGTCCTGGTATCCCAATTTACATGGGGTGCCATATATGGGGCATTTGTGGGAATGATTCTTTATGTTACATACATCATACAATGTATTTTCTAAGGATACTATATTCATGATATAACCAGTGTTACCATAAATAAATTTAAATAATTCACATGAAACAATTAAAAAAAACATTTTATACTTATTAAAAGATGAAAATTAACAAAATTCTTGGATTACAATTATAAAAGTTTGGAAATTTCTCAACTGAAGTAAGTACATTACTTTGTGAGCATGGCAGCATGATTTAGGGACCCGCTGACCTATATTTACTGAATGTAAACACAGAAACTGGAGTTTGTTTTGCTTCAATCTGTCAATCAAAGCACGATATTAGTGAAATATTCATCTGCTTCAGGTTTTAAAACTTAAATTTTAAGGTAATTAGACATATTTACACACTTAAAATGATACATTTTATTCACCAATGAGTAAATTATATCCATGCCAATTTTCTATGTTTAAAAAAATTACTGTAAAGAGATAATTATGAAAAACCTTCCCAAGTATGAAAGGTGCAAGAAAATTTAAATTCACCACCATTTCTTTGGATTGGCTGCTATTTATAGTCCTCCTCCGGCCTTTAAACTATGTTATAATGTCTTTCTTTAACTTTGCCACATCACTTTTTGCCACAGTATCTTTAAATCCAAAAATCCATTTTTTATGTTTTTTTCTTATATGCTTCTATCAATTTATGGCGACACCCTTGATGTCGCTGAAAGGTGACAAAACAATTGGTGAAGATGATTCAAGATTTTACTATATTAAAATCATACCAAAATTATGGAGACATACCTAGACCAAGTGACTGATGAGGTGCATTTCCTCCAGGGAGGCCCATAAATCCTGGACCACCACCACTAGAATCAGCAACAACTTCGGGTTCTGGCTGAAAAACCAAACAAGTAAGATTATGTTGATGTGATAGATCTCAAATCCTTTATTATTATTATTTTTAAAATATCACATTATTTCTTAAAAGCAGTTGAGTTGAGTTGAGTCCAATAAATGTGGTTTTTTTTTGGTTTTTTTTGCCCAAGTCAAGATTTTTTGCCCAAGTCAAGATTCTTCCACTTATATTAAGGCAGTCAGTTCTGGGATGGTGGAGGAAACCAGGGTGCCTAGAGAAAACCACTGACGTTCAGCAAGCCAACTGACAAACTTTATCACACTAGGACCTCTCTGAGCAGGATTTGAACTTAGCGATGAGAAATACTGTAATCTGTAAGTGCATGCTTTGGGCTACTTGGTCACTGAGTCCCTTTTCCTGCAAAGGAATGCAAGATAAATACGGCTTGAATGTTGAATACTGTGTGTAAATTTTGTCAGTCATAATATAATTACCAAGATAAAACTCATCAAACAAAATTAATGACTCAATTCTAATTATTATGAAAACTCTTGGGTAAATCAAAATGACATGTATTAAAGTAACGTATTGAGGTATGTCTATTATCTATCTTACAAATTGTATGGGATCAGCTCTACCTCAAAAAAAAAAAAAAAAAAAAAAAAAAAAAAAAAAAAAAAAAAGAAAAAAATTAGCCAAGTTGAGTTCTAACATTTAGAAGCTTTTCTATATGTTAATGATGAAGTATAAAGTATTAGACTCAGAAAACAACAAAAAAATTAATTTCAAATGTAAAATTGTTAATTTCAAATGTAGTACTTTCTCTAGTACAGTCCTACGTACAAGCCTTTAAAAACTGCTCAATCTGAGCAAGAGTCTTATGTCATTACAATTACTTTTCATCTCCTTCAAAACTTATAAGATACAATGGTATTGGTCATTTGTAAATAGAGGAAAACCACAAATTTTTAAATCCAACTTCAAGTCTCATTTACCTTGGATGACCATTAAACATCAACAGATGTCCTGTCGATTTTTTAAATGATTGTTTTTAAAAAATTAATTCAAAGTTTGAAATTAAAGTTGTAATTACATTTCTTCAGGTAAAACTTCAGATTTTCACTGATCATTTAATTGATGGGCTGGACAACTCAATATTTATTTATCTGATTAACGACATAACACTAAGAAGGTGAATTTTCAGTGATTTAAAGCTTATCCGTAGAACTGAGTATCCAATCCAAAATTTACACTTTGCCAAAGTTTATTCCATGGCAAAGTATATTCCATGAGAACATTATATTACATAAACAACTTTTTCACACACCATTCATTTCATTATTTCAAATGTACAGGCACACAATAATGCATTTGCATTTATTAACAAATTCAATTTGGCATCAAGTCAACTCTTTCAGATTGTTTATGTTCAGCACCACCTAAGGAAATTTTAATGCAGCCTCAGTGGCCGAGTGGTCTAAAGTGTGCACTTACGGATCACAGCATCTTTCACCACCTGGGTTTGAATATCATCCTAGTGGAGATAGTTTGTCATTTCGCCAAAGGTTGGTGGTTTTCTCCTGGCACTCCGGTTTCCTCTAACATCCCATAACTGACCGTCTCGAAATAAGTTAAAGAATCTTGAATGGGGCATAAAACACTGTTACTTCACTCCACTACCAAAATTTTAATTATCAAGAGGGTTGTTTACAGCTGTCAAAAATAAATTTTGAAGCATGCAAGAGATAATGAAACTTACTGCAAATGTTGGAACTTCTGATTGCTGCATTAAGCCTTGTCGTACCAGAAACTGTATAAAGTCTTTGGCTGCGTTAGACTGAGCATCTTTCTTATTTGTAGAATTACCAACTCCAACATAGTCAAAACCTTCTACAATAACCTTAAATAAAATTGAAATACTATACATATGATTCTTTCTAAATTCTATCATTATTACCAGTAATTACAGAATGCACAAGACATATATCTCACAAGAAAAATTTAAATTACATCTGAAAAGTGCAAAATTAATAACAAATAATCTCATATTTTATCAGTCTGTTTTAAAAAATTAAAAAAAAACAAAAAAAAAAAAAACCCCCAAAAAACATTGATTCACAGTAAACAATTTACCTGTAATTCTGATTCAGTTTTTAGTATTCAAAAGAATAAGTGTTTTACAGTAATATATTTCTTACCTCACATTTAAATCTTGGTTTGTGTTTGGCTCCTGTTTGTGAGAAATCATAATTAGGGGTAACTTTTCTCTTTCCAAGCCAGGCATATAAAAACTGTTTGATATCAGACATAATTCTGAAATGTCAATAATAAAAAAACATAAATTTGATAAATAATCTAAAAATGAGAACACTATCTTGTATCCTATCTTATATTTAATGTAGCAGTCTGGGTAGCTCAGTTGGTAGAGCATTCGCCTATAGTGTGCAAGGTCCTGGGTTTGATCCCCTGTCCAACCCTGCATTTTTTCTCCTTTCTGTTGGTTTGGTGGCCAGTGTGGCTTTCATAAGTGGTGGAACTGGCGATTGCCGGCCAAAGAGAGTCCAACAGAGGGAATTTAGGGTGAGATTTCCCATAGGACCATGGGAAACTCAAGAAAAACAGGGGAAGAATATAGCAAGCTGGGTAGCTCAGTTGGTAGAGCACTCACCTTTGTGTGAGGTCCCCAGTTCGATCCTCGATCCAACCCTGCATTTTTTCCCTTTCTGTTGGTTTAATGGACAGTGTGGCCCTTGGATGTGGTGTACTGGTGATTGCTGGCCAAATAAAGTCTATCCGAGGGAATTTTGGGTGAGATTTCCCATAGGACCATGGGAAACTCAAGAATAACAGGGCAGGAATGAAGCAAGCTGGGTAGCTCAGTTGGAAGAAGACTCGCCTATATGCAAGGTCCCCAGTTCGAATTTAGAGATTTTGTGATTAAGGTTTCAAATGGATTTAGACCATCCAGTTTTTAAAAAATTTTAGCGTCATTTTCAGCACTACCTTGTCAATTGAATTGTCAATACTTATTTAATGATGGATTGATTGGGCCTACTTTCATTTTCACTGAGAGAGAGAGAGAGAGAGAGAGAGAGAGAGAGAGAGAGAGAGAGAGAGAGAGAGAGAGAGAGAGAGAGAGAGAGAGAGAGAAATTAAATGGATACTAAAAAGATGAAAATATATTATTTTGAACATGCAAAAACATTTTTACCCGGTTTCTGTTGGATGTTTCTGTTCATGCCTTGTAGAGGCTTAAAAAGGTCAAGGTCGAAACCTAAACCCGGAAGTTTATTTTCGTTAGACGTAGTTTTGTTCTTTATCAGGAGCACCGTTTTAAGAACAACGATGATTTCAGGTACAAACTGACAAAACCCTTGTATTTAGACTAAAACACAAATTCTCTATCAAAAATTTGACGTGTGTGTTGTAACTTAACAACCAAGCATTTGAGTCTTTACTGTATTTCATGTTTTCGTATTTTTAACTTTACTTGAAACCCCGTGCAGTATCACTTGTTTGAGGGTATTTTTGTTGGAACACAATATTTTTTATTGAAATAAAATATTGCATATATAACATTTTTATTACTTTGACATAACTTGACCTTGAAGAGTTTATCGTTTTCTAGTTTCCCATCAACCTATATTTTTACTGCATTTTCGTTGTGGCTCGACTGAAAAAAATGCACAAACGTACCTGTCTGAAAGAGCTAAAGTGGCCTTTTGCTCTAACAAAATGATAAAACTGAGTCTGTTTTCAAGCTTTTTATTATTTTTTTAAAAATGTCTTATATTATATTATATTTTACCTTATTTTATTTTATTTTATTTAATTCAAGTTATTCAAATATTTATTTTTTAACTCTTTTTTATTATTTTATTTATTTATTTTTTGGCACATAAAACTCTGGTTGCCTCCTGACTGCAAGAAAGCAAATGTAGTACTCACTCACCAGAATCTTATCCTTGGACGACACACGGTTTGTTTTACACATTTACGACACCAAACTTTCGACATTAATCGCAGTGACATTACCACAGGGCAACTTTATGATTCTATAATTTACAACCACACTTTTAAAGTATAATATTAATAAGTTTAAATGAAATAACTCAATTATATTTTTTTAAATTTTATTTAAAAACCAGTAAATTAAAATCGGTTTTTAATAATAACCTGAATAACCTACTTATCTACCTGCCCACCTTTCTAACTTACCTACCTATCTAACCAACCTCCTCCCCCCCACCTACCTACCTACCTTCCTTGTCTACCTACCTGCCTACCTCCCTAACCTACCTACCCACCTCCCTAGCATACTGGCCTTTTTTACCTACCTACCAACACTTCTACCTACCTACCTTCCTACTATTCATTGTGAAGTTTAAAAAACTATGTTTGGAACTTTTACATGCGCATCATTGATCTTCGAAAAGTGACTATGTCACAAACCAGTTTTATGATCCGATATCTTCTATAAACACTTGTTTTAGTTTGAAATCAATTCAAAAACTTATCTTCGGGTTTTAATTTTTTGAACAGCAAAATTGATTAAACAAAATATGAGTATAAAATACAACAGTAGACAACATATGTTTCATACATTATAACATGTTGTTGGTTATAACATATAACACTTTTAAATTTTTATTACTACTATATATTAAAAAAAAAATTATATGATTAATATTATATAACATTTTTTTAATGTGTGAAATATAAAAATTCAAAAAGTGTAATTTGATGGTACGGGCCCAACTGTCACGATTGTTTCTTGTATAAGATTTTCCGTAACTTAAATTTAGAATTTTTCACAATACGCGGTTCCTTTGAAATTAGTAAAAACATATATGTCAAAACAAAATGCTTGAATTGATCTTCAAAATCACACCCCAAAGTAATCATTATCTTCACAATAAACTAAATCATAAAAGTAAATTTTTGTGGGGGGCATTAAACTCTGATAAATTCAGCTCTTGTTTATTCAAAACACTTTATCATTTGAAAGGACTTTCGTATTATGTACTTACCAAGTTTGAACATTATCTGTCAAGTAATACCGGAGAAATAACTGTTTTATAAAAATATGTTTCTGAAATGGACATTAAACTCTGATAAATACAGCTCTTGTTTATTCAAAACACTTTATCATTTGAAAAGGACTTTTGTATTGTGTACTTACCAAGTTTAAACATTATCTGTCAAGTAATACCGGAGAAATAACTGTTTTATAAAAAAATATGTTTCTAAAATGGACATTAAACTCTGATAAATAAAGCTCTTGTTTATTCAAAACACTTTATCATTTGAAAAGGACTTTTGTATTGTGTACCTACCAAGTTTGAACATTATCTGTCAAGTAAAACCGGAGATATAACTGTTTAATAAAAATATGTTTCTGAAAGGGACATTAAACTCTGATAAATATTGCTCTTGTTTATTCAAAACACTTTATCATTTGAAAAGGACTTTCGTATTATGTACCAACCAAGTTTGAACATTATCTGTCAAGTAATACCGGAGAAATAACGTATAAAAGTATGTTTTTTGTAGCGGACATTAAACACTGATAAATATAGCTATTGTTTATTTAAAACACCCCTAGTATATAATTTGAAAATGATTTTTGTGATATGAACCTATTGATATGTTTCTGGGTGGGGGGGGGGGGGCATTAAACACCGATAGCTCTCGTTGCCATTTTGAAAACACAAATAGCAGAAGGCACCATGGCACCCACTATTTATCATTCCTGTGAAGTTTGAGAGAATCAGACAAGCCATCTCTGACAAACGCTCCAGACAAGGGTTGAAGCTGCAGAAGAAAAAGAAACAGAGCAAAATCAATATGCCCCTTAAATATATAAATAAATAAATAAATAAATAAATAAATAAATAAATAAATAAATAAATAAATAAATAAATAAACAGAAAATATTTGACACGCCGAAAATTGATTAATGGCAGAAAAATAGAAATGTTAGGACACACACCTTCTCATCAAGGGGCCTCGGTGGACGAGTGGTCTAAAGCGCGCGCTTGTACAGATCACAGTGCCTCTCACCGACTGGGTTCGAATCCCACTCGGGACAGATCTTAGTGTGAAAAGGTTTGTCAGTTCGCTTGCCGAAGGTCGGTGGTTTTCTCCGGGCACTCCGGTTTCTTCCACCATCCCAGAACTGACCGCCTCGAAATAAGTGAAAAAATCTTGACTGGGGCGTAAAACACCATTAATCCACTCCCTTCTTCCTAATCAAGTTGCACAAGTATGTCAGGTTATTTTAAAATCCTTTGACTCATAGAAAAGTTATGACCCAGACAAGGGTAAGGGACACAAGCACACATGGACAGACAGACAGATACCCCCATATATGTATAATGACATTTGTTTAAATCAATCTATTATGACGTTTAAATTTTTTAAAAAGGTGCTTATTGAATTTTATCTACATGTATACGTGTATAATGTAGGTGTTACAATAATAGGTGGGCTTCAGTGCTTCAGTTGGTATTACAAGCGGTTTTCAAAATCATTACTGGTAATTTCAAGATGGAAAGTTTGGAAAGTCATTTGGATGACTTTGAGTTCTTGAAAGATGTGAAAAGTTTTCTGATCAATATTTTACAAAATGGTAAAGGAAAAGACACAACAAAACCGGGAAACGCCATATTTGATCAATTGACAGGTGAAAGATCGATCCGAATTATTTTCCCACATGGCATGGAAATCTTAAAACCATATTTAAATGGAATGTCTTTATTTTTTGTTGGATTTGTTGGCGATCGTATTCCCGACACGACGGATGAATTAAAGGAGGAGGTTTGGAAAACTGATTCTGTTTTGGTCAAAGAAATGATGCAACTCGCGAACATAATTGGTTATACTTCTGCCGAACGTATTAAAGATGGTGAATGGGGAAATCTGGTACTGTTTAAATCAGCATTAGGTATTACAGAGTGGCGAAATTCAGAAACACATTCAAAAGCTGTAAAGTAAGTCATCAACTATTTCCCATGTTTTTTTTTTTTTTTTTTTTTTTTGTTTTTTTTTTTAAATATCGATCAACATTAGTGTACACCAAATTTAACTTAACACTAGTTAACCACAGTTGAATATTATGCTTGTTAATCGTAAATCAACATTAGTTAACGCCAAGTTTTTAAATTAAAATAAATTACCTTGTGGTAAAAAATTCAGCCGTGTTAATTTTTTTAAAAATTTATTTAAAACTAAGCTTTGTCTTCTCATGTAAAGCATTCCTTAACTGGATTTGGATTTGTATAATTTTGGAACTTTGGATTCAATAATTTTCAAAAGTTTGGATTATCTTTTTAATCTATTAACCAGTGTCACTGATGAGGATTGAATTTTCGAAATGTTCACACATGGCACATAAAAATTAAACATGTATTTTTGTTAAATATTTGTCAAAAGAATTTTATTGTTATGACATTGGCTCATTTGCATATAGCTTAATTAAAATAAACTAAAATATCTCATGAGAGCCAAATACCCCCGCCCTAATATCTTCATTTGGCAATTCAATCCTTGACTCTTGGCGTACACACCTAAAATTTGGTGAGCGAAGCATCGTCTTATTCTGGTATATATATTTGTACCAAATTTGAGCAAAATCCATACAAAGATGTGAAAGTTTTTGAATGAACACGGTTTTATACGCACAGACGGACAGATAGACATCGTGATTCCTATACAATCCGTAAATACCAGTTAAATTATCATATGAGAATTATCTAATAAGCTAATTAAAGTAATTAACGATTAACTTTAATTACGCAACGGTTCATCAATCTGTATTTCACAATTCTAAGTGGTTGTAGATAAGGCCTTATTTTCAGACTGTTAAGCTTTCATTTTTGGTTAAATAAAAACTAATCGAGTTAGTGTTGAAAAAAAATTAATGCTAAGTTTTTTCTTTAAAAAACTTTTAAAATTGTGTTAAATAAATTTAAATATTGTTGAATCCATTTCTTTAAAACTGTTTAGTCATTTCATGCATTTGACGAACCGGGGTAATGTTGAAAATCTTAAATAATTAAGAATTCGTAAAATAAATTTAAAATTGGGTGTACATTAAATTTGATCAGTGATTAGTTCTACATTGAGACGCGCTATTCACATTCTACAATAGTACACAAATGCAGTTCAGTGACCCATCAGTTTGTTGTGAATTGAAGGACAATCAACTCGTGTATATTTAAACTATGTTGGGGTCCCTTTTTTATACTGTATATTTAAAACGACCTTGTATAAACTCACGAACTACGCAAAGATAACCTGTTTAAATACATTACTTTTCTTTAAAACACCTGAAGATTGATTGGTTGGTTAGTTGAATGTTGTTTTTCAGCTATTCATGACGAGAAAATTTTAATCAATCTCAAGGATTAATTTTAATGTGTGTGTGTGTGTGTGTGTGTGTGTGTGTGTGTGTGTGTTGCGTCTCTCTCTCTGGGTCTGTCTGTGTGTTGCGTCTCTCTCTCTCTCTCTTCTCTCTCTGTGTGTGTGTGTGTGTGTGTTGTGTGTGTGTGTGTGTGTGTGTGTGTGCGAGTGTGTATAATCTGCATTGTTGTAGTGCGCACTCGTGACGAACTTAAGTGTGCAAATATACTCCCCGAAATACCTTAGATAAACATTACAGATTTTTATATTGGTTCAGAGCCAATTAGTAAAGCATAACCTCTCTCACTTATGGTCGACCGGGATCGAACCTACATCAGTGAGACACACTGAGTTTGAAAGCTTATGCCTTGACCCCTCGACCACCACGGCACTTATAAAACCGATGAATATTGGGTAACATTTGGTTTTAAAATGAAACTTACACGGAGCAAAAATTTAGATGTAAAAATATGCTAATCTAGATTTCTGTGGTGGGTGAATTGTGGGTGAATGGAGCGCTATTTTACGTCCATGCTAAGATTATTTTACTGATAATGAAAAAGTCTGTCCCGGAATTGCAGAAGAAACCACAGTATACTGAGAAAAAAACGATATGGAACTCTCAACATTTCTCACACTTTGTAAATGATTCTGAAAGATATTCCGAAGAAATGCAACAAAATTAATGATATTTAAAAAAAACTGAAAAGTAAACTTTTCCTGTAAAAAAAAAAACTGCTACGTACTTTGGTACCAAATCATCTGCGGATTATATCAACTTAGTTGACGCCAAACACTTATGTAGCCACAAGTTATATCAAACTTGCCTGTTGATTCTAGTTGTCACCAAGCATTTGTCTAGCTACTTCTCGGTGTCACAGGCTAGAACACCAGACTGGCCTTGTGACTCTAGTTATTGCCAAACACTAATGTAGCTACTTGTAGGCATCGCAGGCTAGATCAGAATGGTCATTTTACTCTAGTTGTCGTAAAACATTTGTGTAGCTACAAGTTAGCATTAGCATTACAGACTGGCTTTTTTACTCTAGTTATTGCCAAACACTTATGAAGCTACTTGTCGGCATTACAGACAAGAACAACAGACTGGCCTTGTAACTTTAGTTGTCGCCAAACACTAATGTAGCTACTTGTCTGCAACAGCCTAGAATTATGACTTTAGTTGTCGCTAAACACTAATGTAGCTACTTGTCTGCAACAGCCTAGAATTGTGACTTTAGTTGTCGCTAAACACTAATGTAGCTACTTGTCTGCAACAGCCTAGAATTGTGACTTTAGTTGTCGCTAAACACTAATGTAGCTACTTGTCGGCATCACAAGCTAGAACAGAATGGTCATTTTACTCTAGTTGTGTAGCTCCAAGTTAGCAATACAGACTGGCCTCGTAACTCTTGCCAAACACTTATGTAGCTACTTGTCGGCATCACGAGCTAGAACAACAGACTGGCCTCATGACTTTAGTTGTACTATCGCCAAAATTTTATACAATAGTGAGAATACACGGTGGTCAACTGGTCAACTGTCCAGTGTATGTATCAGTTAGTATCAAACACTGACCAAAGTTGTTGCGAAAACTTGAAAATAGTTATTTTATGTGCAAAATTTTGAATTGAATATATTAATTAAAAAATTAATAAAGTTACTCAAATTTTATGCACTAATTCTTTTTCTCTGCATTTTAGTGAATTATCGCCAAAGTTTTATACAAACGTGAGAATACACGGTGGTCAACTGCCCAGTGGTCTTAAAGAAGAGTTTGACGTTGAACGGACATTATTTCTGGAATATTCTAACAACGTTCTTACAAAACGTGTTCTACGTCGATGGAAAAGATCACAAAATAAATGTGAAGACGAGTAATATTAACAGGTTCCGGATTACGTTAGAGCAGATCTACGTCATCCTTATCCGGGTTTTATCTACTATGGTGCAGAAATCGTGAAATAAACAGATTCCGAAATATGTTAGACCATTTACGTAATCCTTATCCGGGTTTTACTTAAAAAATGTCAGAGTTGAGTTGAGTTGAGTTGAGTTGAGTAATGTTGTTTAACGTCCCAGTCAAGAATATTTCACTTAAATCGAGACGTCGTAAGCTATAGGCGAAAGTGCAGAAATTTTGCCTGTGCGTTGCGCTGATGGCATTATACAGCAGGGTTCTTTATCGTGCCCTGCCTGCCATGACACGGGACCTCGTTTATTTTAAGTTCCCATCCGAAAGAACCTTGACTTTCATACTGGCGTAATGCCGAGTGCTTGGCGAAAGAACAGTCACTACCCACTTTCAAGTCTTGGGTCAGACCCGGCCGGGGTTCGAACCCACGACCTTCCACTTACGGAGCGAGCACTCTACCAACTAAGCTGCCGTAGTGGTCAAAAAATGTCACAGCAAATACAAATAATAATAATATAAAATTAAAAAGAAAATATATTTTAAAAAAATTAACCTGCGCATAATAGGTTTGGCAATAGGCAGTAAATGTACGATCTAAAGGCGGAGAGAAAAAAAAAATTAAAACCTCCGTATATTAGTATTAAACATGCGAAACACACACACACACACACACACACACACACACACACACACACACACACATAGATGACATACATGTACGGTATGATATAGCTTGTAAGGTCTGCATTCCAAAATTTAGTGCATGCTTTCATACCATATGAAAGTGATATTTATTACAAGTAGCGATAGGATAGGATATATTTACCGTTTGAACGGTTTCTAAAATATAGATGGGAAAATGATTAAATATACTTGCAATCTGTACCAACTGTTCCAAGCTTTCTTCACTTTCTTTACTGCATTCCGAATGTAAAATATCCGATTTAATGCCATTTGGCTCTAAAAAGGAAAACAGGGCTCTTAACTTTACAGCCATCTTGGCTCTCATTCCGGAAATACATCGCTGTAATAATCATGCGGGTTAGGGTAGAAAATTCTGGAATAGTTCATTCAGCCGTAGATAAAATCGCCGTTGTTAGACCTACATTGTATACTCCTTTTGCTGTCAAGTTGCAGACGATATTACCTGGCCAGCGAAAATGTGACAGTCGGTCATGCGCAATTCTATTTTCTTAACCCGCATGATTTTTCAGCGATGTATTTCCGGAATGAGTGTTTGTGTGTTTTCCCATATTAAATCCCCGTAAGGATTTTAAAAAGCTCTGCATTTTATACCCCAGCTAAGATGGCATTTAGTTTGGTTTCAGTTAATTACGACAAAATGCATACGTCATAACGGTATGTGGCATGCTACAAAATTTTTTGATATCTCTTCTAAAACCTTGAAAAACTAGTGCTACGGCAGACGTGAATCAGAATGTAGATAATTTTTTTCACACTAGAATCTGTCGAACAGGATTCGAACCTAGGTGATAAACGGAGATGTGATTCGTTAGCTCACACTTTAGGCCATTCGCCAACCACTCAGAAGTAAGAAAAGACAATACTCCAGTGCCAGTAAAATTCTATGAGGATTTTCAGCTATATCGGAGGTGAGTGTGGTAAGATCACAGAAGTCACCAAATGTCCCCATTGTATCAAAAAGACCAGATACACTCGCATAAAACCAACTATAGGAGAAATGACAGAAATTTTGACCTTTGCAGTGCGCTCAGAGCAATTTTCAGGGAGAGGACTTTAGCGTGCCACGTGACATAAGTTTTTAAGATCTTCTCCAAAGAACTCCGTTATTTTCATGAAAATTTCTAAATGCAGGGTGCTTGGCAAAAAAAAAAAAAAAAAAAAAAAAAAAAAAAAAAAAAAAAAAAAAAAAAAAAACAGCCACTGACCTATACCAACTGTTTTCATTAAAATGTTTGAATAACTCATACTTTACCTGGTAATGATTTAAATCATAAGGTTCATTTTCAATATTTTACCTATTTGTTAGAGTTGGCTTTAACTATAAAAAATTAAAACGAAACGCTTCTTCAGAACCCCAGTTAAAGCTGCATTAAGTTTACCAATTTTCTGAATTTTTTTCGATTTTCTAAAAATATATTTTTTTAAAAGTAGATATCTTCTAACCACGATCCGTGACATTCATTTTCTAAAATTTCATTTCTTTTAGCTGTAAATAAACGGAATCCTCTGACCGGTTGGTCAGAGTTCTACGATGATAATTATGAGCTTGGAGCATGCGCACGGATGTAGGGAAAAGCCTAGAATCGAAAGTGAAACATGACAGATTGCATTAATTGTCCTTAATTAATATCCACATATATTTGAACTGGTGTTATTTATCCCTTACTAAGTCAAAAATGACAAATTCAACGAAGTTCTGTGTTTAATTTATCGTATTTCAATATTTTGAAAGTTGTGTTTAAATGACCCGGGTTTTGATGACGTAACCATGTTCTAATAATAGATCCGAAATGCTGCATCTCGCTGGGTAAATACTGTAATTTCTGTATTTATTCGAGCTTTTATCGTTGAACCAAATGTAACATTGTTCATTAGGAACATCAGTTATTAGATTAGCACCGTTTTAATTTTTTCTTTGGAAAACTTAATGCAGCTTTAACCCTAGTTTAACCATCCTGTAACTTTAAACTTGCAGTTGACTCCCTCCATCCTTAAACTGAAATAAACTTATAAACTTAAAAGCAGGCCGTTCACACACACACACACACACACACACACACACACACACACACACACACACATATTCATTTGCCTTCTAAATTTCCCATAGCTGCAAGCTTGAGAGTTGTTGCGTTCATGAATTACAATGAACGACAAAAACCTTGTCACTCCGTGTTTATATACATAAAAATGCAATACACAATCCGGAACTACATTACCATAGGTAAACAAACATGGCTATCACGTCAATTTTGTCTATATTCGAGACAAGCTGGAAAAACGCATTTTTATGAAATTTTACAAGAACGGTACAATTGTTGAGAGGTACAAAATAAAACAAAGAAATTAATCAAATAAAATTTTAATAACATATATAGGTACCTGGCTGATATTCACCGTAATATTGGCATTGTGAGTTTAAAAAATCAAATGGTGTTTTTGAAAGAACAGACAAGAACTCATCAAACCACAATCGGATTTTATAAAAATTTCTTCCTACCTTGGCAAAACTGCTATATCACCTATTATTTTGAAGCAGTGTGTAATGTACAACTTGTCAATTAATTTTTTGTTTCGCGGGATGTTAATTTCAGGTGATGTAAATTTCACTTGGTATTAGATTCACGCAAGTATGCAACATCCAGTGAAAATTGTCTGTTTCACATGCTGTGTTTGTTGAACAGAAAAACTGTAAAACCAGCTAATGATTTTTAATCAATATACTAGGGATACATTAGCAACACCTCAAAACAATAATACATGGTTAAAGTACTACAAAACTCTTCCGATCATTTTCTAAACTTTGAGAGATATTTGTACCGCATCAGACATAGAGAACAAGTATACTCTTCACTGTTTTGCTGCCTATATTTGAACGACACCGTGTATGAATATCGGCACATAATGGTATGTATAAATCTCAACCTAACAATATCGACTTTTTAGAAAAAAATCTCTCGGTAAATCCCTGTCTACGCTCATATATCCCCGCGCAGATTAGAAAACAACCATGATGCTTTGCCATTGAAAATTATCCCTCTGCTACAGTTTCCTCCGTTTTCAGATTCACAAATTTCACTTCCGACATATAGCCAGAAATCTTTTACTCCAAACTTCTTTGCAACTTTTTCCATAAATGAAATGGGGCCACACAGGTGCACCTGATTTTCGACTGAAATATAGTCAACAAATAACAACGCATTTATCGTTGATATTCAATTTTTTTTCATAGATTCTTTTATATCCAGTGTTCTCAAAAAACATTATGTAAATGGAAAATCGACAAAATACCATCAAAATACCTGATAACACTATAGTTTTTCAAACCAAAACCCCTGTGTTACATAATAAAATTCAGCTGTTGCGTCTACTGAACTCCCCCGATGTGCCTGTGTTATGGATGGGAATTGATTCTTAAAATCAATGAATAATTTTAAAAAATAAATTAAACTAAAATATAGCAACTTGACTGTTTCAAAATGATGTTCACCGTCAGTATGAAGGCAACAACTTTGCAAGCAAACGGAATAACGCGCGATATATATATATATATATATATATAGAGAGAGAGAGAGAGAGAGAGAGAGAGAGAGAGAGAGAGAGAGAGAGAGAGAGTTTCTCAGTGTCCGGTAGAATATTAAAAAATAAACAAGTACAACACGATTTTGATTACATCTTCAGACGCTTTAGATGTGATGAAAGCGCTAATGCTTTACAAAATCGTGTTGTACTTACTTATTTTATTATATATATACCGGTCTGAGTTGTTGACATCAAAACATATTTTGCCATTAACTAGTACGTGACGCGCCTTTAACACTGGACATCGAAACATTCATGACATTTAAATATAAATGTTATCTACTCAGTTGACCTTTTATTGATTCTTCTGATATGGAGAAATTGGAAAATTATTTGGATGATTTTGTATTTTTAACAGACGTTAAATCGTTTGTGATGAAATACTGTACAAAAAGCAAGAGAAAAGAAAATTCAAAAGATGCTGTACATGATACAATTATAAATGACTTTTTAGCAGACGATAGAAAAATCCGGATTATTTTTCCACACGGTACAGGAGTATTGGAACCCTATTTAGATAAAAATCTTCTATACTTTGTTGGATTCATCGGAAATAGTCGCCCATGGGAAACAATTGAACCAACATTAAAGGATCAAATTTGGGAAATTGATTCTGATTTAGTTGAAGAATTAAAGCGATACCCGAACATTTTAGGATATTTTTCAGCCGAACGTACAAAAGAAGGCCAATGGGGAAATCTAGTCTTGTTCAATTCATTGGTGGCTGTTTCTAAATGGCGGCATTCTGCTGTGCATGTTACAGCTGTCAAGTACGTAATGAAATTTTTCATTCATTCATTCATTCATTCATTCATTCATTCATTTCATTTATTCTTCATTTATTTATTATTTCATTCATTCATTCATTCATTTCATGCTAAATGCACCTTTCGTACAAACCTCTTATAAACAGCAATCTGGTTGCCGCGCTCTGTTTGAGAAAAGTGCGCATGGCGATTGCGCCAGAACCAAAAGCAGTTCTTCAATTAACTCACATGACACCGCAAAACGGCAGGCATGGTAGACAATGGATTTCTAAGTAATAAAGCTTTCGTGTTTTCTAGGCATTAGTAAACAAAACCAAATTACAACAACAATACCAGAAATACAAGATAAAACCATAAAAAGACCACAGACTTTAAAAATTAAAATTTGGACCTGTACATCAAATGTTACTGTTGCAATTGAAAGGATTCATCCCATTTATTTTGGGTCAACCTGTGGTGAGTACGAAAATAGAGCACTACGGGTTTAAAGACGTTCGTTGTCACACAGCATCTTATTTTTTCGAATCGGCATTTAAAGAGATAATTATAAAATACAAACAAAATCGTTTAAACACCAATTTGAACCTTCTACTTAAATTTTTAATTTGGACTGGACTGGCATAAAATTTGACGGAATCAATGCTGAAGATATTTTCAAAATTAACAAATAATGTTATCAAAAATCACAAAAAACTGAATAATGGGCATGATAGAACTACAAAAAAAAGTCTTGCGATTTTGATTGTTTTCTAGTTTGTTTGTTTTTTACCGGAGAGGAAGACTGTAAAAAGCTGTTGTAATTAAACCGGATATATGTGTTTGTTGCGTTTTCCGCCTCAGTAAAATATTTTAACAGGAAATGAAAAGTTGTTTATCATTGAAAGTTATTGTGTACAAGTTAAAATAAATGCTAAATAAAATTACATGTGTAGTTGATTGCATTGATCATTTCCTTATGAGACATTAAAACTTATGTCATATGCGAATTTTTGAAATTTTTATAATATGACACTTATTAAAACGCGTATCATTTTTAGGTTCTCCTTTCAGGGGCCTCAATGGCTGTCAAAGCGTGTGCCTACGGATCACAGTGTCTCTCACTGCCTAGCTGGTTAAATTCCTACTCTTTCAGAGTACTTCAGTTTTTTCCATCATATAGAACTAACAGTCACTATTTTTATATGCGAAATATTCTTGACTGGAAGGTGTGTTTAAAAACTATTCCTGCCAACACTTAACCTAATAAAACTTTTAATTTTTTTCAGCGAGATTTCACCAAAATATTACACAGATATCAGGATTCATGGAGGTCAATTATCACGTGGTCTGGATGGCGACTTTGACACAGATCGCACCATATTTATAGACTATACCGATGAAAGAAATACAGTCAGGGTGCTCCGTAAATGGAAGGACAATGAAAACAATACCAATAAAAACTGAACATGTTAAATTGATTCCTGTTATGTTCATAATTGAAAAGGTTTTGATAAAACCTTTTACTGACCAGAGACATTTAGGTACCGACGAAAATGTGTACCATTTTGGTAGCATTTATGTAGCAATTTCAAATGCCAATTTCTCTTCAAAGAATACATATTGTGTCTTTATATTCGGTACAAACATGTAATTTTACCTCTACTTTTATATTTAGTGATTGATTTATTCAACACAAATATTTTAATAAAGAATGTTTACGATATCATCAGGGTGATCATCGACTCAAGTTCAGGAAATATATCGTTGGCCGACCGTTTGGGTACCATTTTTAAGCATTTTCTAATGTTTATTTTTCTTTCAATACTGAGAGTCACGTCTTTATATTTTGTATAAATGTAAAATAATATGTCTTTTTTAGTATCAAAATGACGCTTTTAATAAAGAAATTGTTCGATATCGCCAGGGTGATTATCGACTCAATTTCAGGTAATATATTGTTGGCCGACCATTTGAGTACCATTTTTGAGCATTTTCTAATGTCACTTTCTGTTAAACATACAACTTGGCAATAAATTTGATATCATTGTTTTTAAAATTTTTACAGTTATCCAACGTAATATTTTTTAAAATAGAATAAAACAATGATTTTGTCACAATTTTTCTGATTACCGCAATAAAATTCATTGATTTTTATTTTTGTAGAAAATGGAAATAACATGAAAAAGTGATTTGTAAAACAGATTTTTTTAAAATTAATAATTTTTTGACTGAATAAAAAAATTTTAAAAATGGATCCTTAGAGAACCACGTCCCCGTCGTAGGATCCGAAAACGTGCTTTTAACTTAGAAGCATGGCTAATTCTTGAGTAGTCATTTAAGTTAGATGGTAGCTATTGCCCTTGAGTCAAACTACAGGTCTGGAGTAACACCCCCAGCAAATTCGTTTAAATGATCATTATGATAATTTGTTTTTATATATGATGAAAAATATAAAGTTATACAATTTAATAAAATATAAAGACATGACATGTGGTATTTATAAGTAAAATAATCATTCGAAAATGCTTAGAAAATGGTACCAAAATGGTTGGACAAGATAGGTATTTCCCGAACTTGAGTCGATAATCACCCTGACGATATCGTACAAATTCTTTGTTAAAAGCGTCATGTTGATATTAAATGTTATAATTTTTGTCAAAAAGACATATTATTTTACATTTTAATAAAATATAAAGACAAGGCTTTTAGTATTATAAGAGAAATAAACATTAGAAAATACTTAAAAATGGTACCCAAACGGTCGGCAAACGATATATTTTCTGAATTGGAGTCGATAACCACCCTGACGATATC
Source organism: Tegillarca granosa (assembly GCA_029721355.1). Taxonomy (NCBI): domain Eukaryota; kingdom Metazoa; phylum Mollusca; class Bivalvia; order Arcoida; family Arcidae; genus Tegillarca; species Tegillarca granosa. The sequence continues at coordinate 13,788,093 of CM056606.1, read as the reverse complement.
GTAAAAATTCTTTATTAAAATATTTATTTTGAATAAATCAATCACTAAATATAAAAAGAAGAGTTAAAATTACATGTCTGTACCGAACATGAAGACACAATATGTATTCTTTGAAGAGAAATTGGCATTTGAAGTTGCTACATAATTGCTACCAAAATGGTACACATTTTCGTCGGTACCAGACATTTAGCGTCAGATTTTATGCAATTTAATGCAATGTACAATAACTCTTGTTTTATTGTCGCTTAAAATGAAAGTCTTGGCCAGAACATAAATTATGGTGGCTTATTTCTGACATCGACATAATTTTAGTCGACATAGAATTATCTCGACATGTCGACTTAATATCTTGACAAATCAAGATATTATCATGGAAAGTTGTGATACCAAAACGAAAAGTTGAGATAAGTAACATGACATGCCGCGATACTTATGTTGACCAGTCGGGATAATTATCTCGATTTCTCGACTTATTTTTATCGCGGCAAGTCGTGTTACTTATCTCAACTTTTCATTTTGGTATCACAACTTTCCATGATAATATCTTGACTTGTCAAGATATTCAGGTGACATGTCGAGATAATTTTATGTCGACTAAAATTATGTCAATGTCAGAAATAAGCCACCATAATAAATAATATATTGATTGTTAAAATTCATGTAATCCATCACTTATAGGAAAAAGATCTAAAGTAGGTTTTAAAAAAGTAAAATTTGATGACATTTCCATAAATAAACCTATTTCGGAATTTTTATTGCCATCGATGTCATTTTTATGGTGGCTTATTTCTGACATCGACATAATTCTAGTCGACATAAAGTTATCTCAACATGTCGACATAATATCTTGACTTGTCAAAATAATATCATGGAAAGTTGTGATACTATGGTGGCTTATTTCTGACATCGACATAATTTTTGTCGACATAAAATTATCTCAACATGTCGACTTAATATCTTGACATGTCGACTTAATATCTTGACAAGTCACGATATTATCATGGAAAGTTGTGATACCAAAATAAAAATTTGAGATAAGTAACACGACTTGCCGCGATAGAATTAAGTCGAGATATCGAGATAATTATCACTATTGGTCAACATATGTATCGCGGCATGTCGTGCTACTTATCTTAACTTTTTTTTGGTATCACAACTTGTCATGATATTATCTTGACTTGTCAAGATATTAAGTCGACATGTCAAGATAATTTTTTGTCGACAAAAATTATGTCGATGTCAGAAATAAGCCACCATATGATACCAAAATAAAAAGTTAAGATAAGTAACCCGACATGCCGCGATACTTATGTTGACCAATCGTGATAATTATCTTGATATCTCGACTTTTTTTATCGCGACAAGTCGTGTTACTTATCTCAACTTTTTATTTTGGTATCTCAACTTTCCATGATAATATCCTGACTTGTCAAGATATTAAGTCGACATGTTGAGATAATTTTATGTCGACTAAAATTATGTCGATGTCTATGATGGCTTATTTCGATGTCAGAAATAAGCCACCATAAACTTTCATAAATACCAAGCACTTTCTACACAACGTCAACAAAAGGTCAACGTCCTGAAGATTTAGATAAAAGCTGGTTATCAAAAACACAAGTTCAACATTAAGAACACAAATGTCTTATCTACAGTCGGTTATAGCCTGCGTTCGGAATTCGAGCTATTGATACCAATTCTTATCGATGGTTACATTGGTAGAAATTTAAACTACCCATCGATACCGACAACAAACGTTAAGAACAAATAGAAATAAATAGAAGTAATAGACGTAGGCAAAAGACAGGCGTATCAACAAACACATGTTAAAAACAAAAAGGTGTTGACAACAAACAGACATTGACAACATACAGATGTTTAAAACAATCAGATGTTGACAACAAAGTAACGTTTACAACAAAGAGAAGTTTACAAAAAACAGGCGTTAAAAACAAACAATGATTTACAAAAGTCGGGCTTTATAGCTGCATTAAGTTTTCCAAGGAAAAAATATTAAAACGATGCTGATCTAATTAATGATTTTCCAAATGAACAATGTTACATTTGGTTCAACGATAAAAGCTCGAATAAATACAGAAACAACAATAAATTCGCAGCGAGATGTAGCACGTGGGATCTTATATTAGAACATGGTTAAGTCCTAAAAACCGGGTCATTTAAACACAGCCTACAAAACGGTGAAATACGATAAATTAAACAAAGAACTTCACTGAATTTGTCATTTGTGCCTTAGTAAGGGATATATAACACCAATGCGAATAATTCTGGACAATTAATACAATTTGTCAGCTTTCATTTTCGATTTATTGGAGTTTCCGTACATCTGTGCGCATGCTCCCGGCTCATAATACTTATCGTTAAACATTGACCAACCGGTTAGAGGATTCTGTTTAGGAATAAAATTTTAGAAAATGAATCTCACGGATTTTGATTAGAAGTTATCTATTTTTAAAAAAATATATTTTTAGAAAATAATAATTCAGAAAGTTGAAAAACTAATGCAACTTAACAACAAACACATGTTTACAAAGCATGTGTTAACAATAAAAATACGAGAAATATTATTTACAACAGACTTTTAAATTTAAATTGTGAAACGCTTCGATGGCTAAGTCGTAGAGCGTCCACCTCGAGAGCGAAAGGTCGGGGTTCAAACCCCGTTTAGACAATACTTGATACTTTAAATTTGAGATACTTCTTTCTCGTCTAGCAATCGAATTTAAGAGAATAGAGTGTTGAATCGATTCACCTGGTGCTAGGATTAAGTGACTGGGGGAGTGGTTTAGTTGTTCGAGTTATACTGGATCGGCGAGTTAGCATCTCAGTTTAAAGTAGTTCTAAGTGCGCGCTAATACAAGGCAGACCATAATACACACGTTCTATATTATTTCTAAGAGACCAATAACCTTGCTCTCGTCGCGAAAGCTAAAACAATTGCTGATGTGACGTTTAGCAACAATAAAATACAAAAAATTTAATTCATGTCAAAATCACAATGAAAGCAAAAACTTTGAAAACTTGACAATTCAGTTACACACGTAAACTTCGGTCAAGGAAGTGAGACCGGGTGCTCCGGAAATGTCAACCTCTTCCTGTCTCGTTAGCTACACCCGTCACGTGGAAAATCAAATTTAAGAATTAAAGGAACATAGAACTATAGGACGTCAAATATATTCAGTATAAGTTTGGATACAGTGGCTACATACTTGTCAAAAAACTTTCAATGGCCTTGATTAGCCAAGGCTTGCAATATTACTGGGTAAAAAATTTAATTGTAAGCAGCTTACTTCGTTATAGAAAGTCCCCTTAGTGGAAGCAAGTTCTACCATCCCGACAAATATACCATATGCAACTAAATAATTGTATTATGTAAAAGGTGATAAAGACCTCTAAATCTAAGGTATACATTCTTGATGTTAGTTAATTATCACAAAACCAATTGAACAAAAAATCCCGATGATTACCACGCGAACAAAAATTAAAGCGGATGGAAGCCGGAAATCAGGAGATCAATGTTATAGATTATTGAATCAAACACAAACAAACCGGTCTATGTACAAATCACAATGCCCAAAAGCAAAGTAAAAACTAAAAAAAAATGATTAATTCACGTTAACTTCCACAAGGGAAGTGAGGCCGGGTGCTCCGGAAGAGTAAGCACCTTCTGTTTCGCTAGCTACACCTGTTTATTTCCATTCAACCAATCAGATTGTTATTACAAAATCATTTACGTCACAGCATTGGAGGAACAGCTTTACGATTGATAACGGAGATAATGAAGAACTAGGTCATAACTAACCTTTATTTGTCTGAATGCTCGACCTGACAAAAAAGGTTAATAGAGTTCAATAAACCATGGCAGCTCAAGTGAAGAAGTATCTGTTAATATGGATAGTTTTTATAACAGGTAAATAGTTTTTTTTAATAAAAAAGGGTATATTCGAGCAGGAACAGATTTTGATTGGTTATTCGAGGGTTAAATGAATTTTTTATATTAATCTAATATTTAAAAAAGAGAGTTTTAGGAAGGCTTAATTATTGTTGGTTCTAGAACGAGTAAATCGCCTCTTTTAATTTAAAAAAAAGTAATATTAGACCAGCCAAAGCTATGGATCGGTTAAAATGAGTTTAAAGAGAGAGAGAGAGAGAGAGAGAGAGAGAGAGAGAGAGAGAGAGAGAGAGAGAGAGAGATGGGCAAGTTATACCTCTTTTCAATATTGCGTCAATAGTGTTTGAAAAAAGTTTGTCAGTTGCTTATCGAAGGTCAGTGATTTATTTCGGGTACTCCGGTTTCCTCCACAATTCCCGAACTGACCGCCACAATATAAGTGAAAGAATTTTGACTAAGGCGTCAAACACCATTTCTCCACCCCTTTATATACTAGTATCAGTTTGTTTGTTTGTTTTTTTTTTCTTCTTTTATGTTTATATCATTCTTATGATGTTTCATATTTTTGGATGTAGTTTCGATTTTCACGTACCTGTAAATTTTTTTACTTTTATTTTTATTTATTTTTTTTAATTGTTATTTTTGATATTTATAGTGACAATTGGCAAGGACCCATGTCAAAACTTTATGGTATTAAATGAACCTCACAGAAGCACACAGTTTCAACTTGCTACAGGGGACGCATTTATATGTGACCATGCTTTACCCATTGGATGGTACAAGTTTAATGGGGGTGATCAGATGCCAACGTCTTGTGTCCCATTGAACCACTGTGGCACACAGTCACCAATATGGTTCAAAGGTCAACATCCGACGCAGAGAAATGTTGTTGTACAGGGAATGGGTTGTATCAATCTTGGATTTAATACTTTATTCCAACCCTCTTGTTGTCAAGAAATGGTGGGTATTCGGGTTATGAATTGTGGAAATTTTTACATTTATCATCTAGGACGTACACCAGGGTGTGAGATGGCATATTGTGCAGGTAAAAAAAATAACACGCACACACACAAACTAGTATACATATACATACATGTATTTTCATTTGCCTTGTGAAATTGCCATGGCTGCAAGTTGAGAGTCGTTGCGTTCATGATTGACAATGAACGATAAAAACCTTGTTTAAATACATAAATAATGTAATACACAATCCGGAACTACATTACCATAGGTAAACAAACATACCAATCACGCATTTTTTACGAAATTTTACAAGAACGGTTCAATGGTTAAAATGAACAAATTAAAATAGGCACCTAGCTGATATTCACCGTAATATTGACATTGTGAGAGACAGGGTTTAAAAAATTACTTCTAACTTCTACTGGACTCCCCCGATGTGCATGTGTTATAGAAGGGAATAACGCGGGTTATTCCGTTTGCTTGCAAAGTTGTTGCCTTCATGCTGACAATAAAACATCATTTTTAAACAGCTCAATTGTTATATTTTCGTTAAATATTTTTTAAAGAAATTGTTCATTGTTTTTGAGAATCAAAAATTCCCATCTATAAGACATGCACATTGGGGGAGTCCAGTAGACGCAAGATCTGAATTTTAGACCGAGAAGGACACATTATTAATCCGCACTATTTTTGATGTGGGGTAACAACGGGGGGGGGGGGGGAGGAGGGGGGGTGGGGGGGGGGTTGTTTTCAAAAATTAAAATGTTATCAGGTATTTTGATGGTATTTTTCTCGATTTTAAAAGAGTTCAATTGTTACACACAATTGTTTTGAAAAATTAAAATGTTATCAGGTATTTTGATGGTATTTTTCTCGATTTTAAAAGAGTTCAATTGTTACACACACACACACACACACACACACGCACACACACACACACGTTTGTCTTACTTATTGGTTTTCTATATTACCTTTCAACGCTTTATGACCAAAAATCATACACAAATACTGACGCACTACAAAAATTGAAGTTTTACTTTTAGTAATAAGTGAAAATAAGTAAATATTCTTTAATTTGACTTTAAACACCGTTCATAGAGTAATGAAATGCTTTTCAGGTAATAACACAGTTTGTGGCATTGGCGAATACAAAGGACCGAATAATACTTGTATCAGTACGTCTCTCTCTCTCTCTCTCTCTCTCTCTCTCTCTCCGAGTTTTCTTCGGTGCAGGATTTTTACTTGAAAAATGCACATACAAAGAGCAAAAAGCCATCAGTTATTTCGCACGCATAAAAATACCAATAACGGCAACTATCATAAAGCACATTTTTTCAAAAGTAAATTATTCTATAAGAAACTTGATGGGTGAGTTGACCGAGTTGCTTGCTCCGACTTCGAAAAAAATGTGAGTCTAAAATCTAGTTAAGTCTGATCTAGACTGAAAAAGGCAAGATTAAATGTACAAGGGAACAATATTTTTTAATTAAGTAGATATATATGGTTCGATGAAGAACTCACATTACTTTTTGTCACAGGTGACTTGAAGTGTTATGCGTTTTAGCAAATTGATATAAAAAATCAGTGTTAAAGCGTGAAACATCAATCTATCAATCAATCAATCCATGAAACTATATACAAACTGTAATCGATTTCTCTATTTATCAATAGGTTTTTAAATATTTATGTAATCTTTAATATTTTGTTCACAGAGCTATATCCGCATATGGTCGGATTCCCGAAACTCAAGTTACCAGAGACTGTGAACGGTGACCATGTCAGGTTCCCTTGTATAGTTCCATTTAATAAAACCGGTATAAAGGATGTTGCGTTCGAAGTGGGTTGGACAATAGATGATGTTCCTATCACTGACCCACGTAATGGTCAACCAGTTGAGACGATTCTAAAAGGGGATGATAGGACAGCTTATCTGAATGCTGACTTCCTGTACAACCATTTAGGAAAAACGGTTTTTATATAAACGATTTCACTGTAACGACATTTTATCTGATTTGGGTTTATGCAACAAGTTTACGTTTTCCCCTTTGAATTGTCTGTATTTTATTTATTGTTAGATAACTTTAAATTAAAACACAACACACACACACACACACACACACACACACACAGGTAAAGCGGTTTTTTTAATTACAATACTTAAATTAAATGGATGAGCTGTTTTCAATCGATTTCATATTGAATTGAATGATTTTATGTTCCCTTAGTTCGCGCCTATACCACTCAGTCAACTTGATCCTTCTTTTTTTCACAATGGCCATTGACCTCAGAACAATATGTTTTAAGTAAGCTTTATTGATATAATTTCCGCTTTTTATTTGTAGTTGAAGTGCACAGTTAGATCATACAACATAAACACACCATTACTAAAGAGCAACGTCAGACCGAGTGCTGGTTACTTTGTTGGAATAAACGTAAGCCAATCAAAAGTTGAATTTTATAAGCGTCGTTAGAGTTTAAAAAAATTGAACATGTTTCTAAATCTTAATATATTTGAATGTCATTTTTTAAATTTTTCTTAAATAAAATATATAGAATTTTAATACCTTCAAAGATCTGTACGTCCTTGACAGTATGACGGTACAATTTTTATATTTTATGTGTTAACCCTTTTTCAAAATACCTAGCCAGGCAAAATGCATTAGGAGGACAATCTATCGACTGGTTTTCCCACTGTCAGAATAATGTGACTTGGGGAGTTGTATGCTTCTCATCATAATGACTCGATGAGCTAGCATCTTATCCAGTGGTCGCCTTAATGTGTACTTATACATGATAGACCATAAAAAAACTATTGCATATCTCATACATACGCGGACTTTCATTATTGTCTTCAGATTTAATAACATGCTCTCGTCTTGAAGTAATGAAACATTATCCATGCTACGTTGACATTTCAACCAATAAACCAACGGATAACCACCCAAACTTTTAAAAATGCAAATGCATGTATCAAAGGCCCTCTAAATTCTAATCTTTACGGATACTTCTGCATTTGAATGTTACTGTTTTATTCTATTCCAATAACTATGTTTACTTAAATTGCTGACAAAATATTAATTAATACACAACAACCATTAACTCTTAAAAAGAAATTTCAAAAATATTAAAAAGTTCACAAGTGCAAATTCGCTAACTATTTTCGTTTAAAAGAAATTTCAAAAATCTTAACCGCACAAGATGCAAATTCGCTAACAATTAACTTTTAAAAAGATATTTCAACAAAAATTTTAACTAATACACAAGAGATGAATATTAACAAATACACAAGATATGAATTTGCTAACCATTTACTTTTAAAAAGAAATTTCAAAAATATTTTTAAAAATTACAGAAGATTCAAATTCACTAACCGTTAACTCTTAAAAAGAAACTCAAAAATATTAATAAATACAGAAGGTGCAAATTCGCTGACCATTTACTCTTATAAAGAAACTTCAAAAATATTGACTAATACACAAAATGCAAATTTTTGCTAGCCACGTGGTTAAGCTATCAAACTTTTTAACAACTGGACCCTGATCTAAAGAATGATTCTAAAAAGATTGTGATTTTATAAGTTTTTTAGCTTAACGGAAGAGATGGTTGATATTATGAAAAAGGTTTGTTTTTAAACTTTACATTTCTTATCTTTCTTTAGTATCAAGGCTAGGGTAAAAGTTGTTTGGCGAGAATATCATAGCTTTGTCTATTTTTTGGTTTTTATATGCTCTAACATAGCTTCAAATTGAAAAGAAAGTTTACAGAATTTTTTTTTTTTTTTTTGCAAGAAACGACTTATCTAAAGAAAAAAATTGGATTACTTATAAGATATTTTTAACTTGTTTAAAAAAATATAAGACAATTTTCATTTAATAGTTTGGTTTTATTATTAGGTATCAAAATCCGTGGTAATCGTAGATGAGAAGGGACCAGAACAAGAAATTACGTTAGAGTCAACGATACCAATACCATGCCATGCTAACAATCCCACACAGTGTAAACTTTCTGTGGAACTGAAGGCATCAAATAATCCAAACGGTATGTAGTCGAGAAGAAAATTTCACTGTACATGCCTGTCTTATATCAAGCATATGTTTTTCATTATCCAAATTTATTTTTCGGTCTTTGTTTTTATACAACAGTTACAAAGAGAAACTCGTTTATAAGCTTGAAATCTTAACAAATACAGAGTTCAGATAAAACCTAACATTTACCTAACATATTTTTTATCTGTAAGTGCAGATAAAAATAACATTTATCGAACATATTTTTTTTATTTTTAAGTTTACATAAAAACCAACATTTACTTAACATATTATTTATCCACCACGAGTTCAGATAAAAACCATATTTACCGAACATATTATTTATTCCCGAAGTCCGATGAAAGCCCACATTAACTGAACCTATTTTTTATCCATGAGTTCAACCCCACAATTACCGAGCAAAACTTTTTTTTCAGATATATCTACGAGCAGCTGCATCTATGATTTAAAATATGACCTAATAACTGGTAAATACAAAACTACCATTAAGGTAAAAGCAACACGTGATTTCGTAAAGGATAACGACAAAGTGCACGAGTTGGCTTTTCGACCAATATTTAGTACCAGTCAACAATTATGGACTCATTATAAACCTCCAACTGTTCAGGTAAAGACGTTTTTTCGTATATTTAACAAAAATACCTGTTTAATTCGCTGAGCCATATTTCGGAAAGTCCTTCCCCGAAAAAGTCTATAGATAAAAAAAGATAGTCAAAACATTAAAAATTTATGAATCCAAAGATTCCAAATTATATATATCCAAATCCAGCAAAGAAATGCTTTGCATAAGGAAACAAATCTTAGTTTTGATTAAATTTAAAAAAACCAAGAAGACTGAATATTTTGACACAAGGTGTGATGTTGCCCAAAAAAACTTTTTAAGGGCCATGATTTGCTTAGACTTGCAGTATCCTCTGAGTCAACAATTTAGTGACAATTAGCTTGCTTCGTTGTAGACATTGTTAAACATTAATACACAGTTATGACACTACCTTCTAGGAATAGATTAAGATGAATCAAACACTATTGACACTGTAATGCAATGTATTTGTTTTATTTATGCGTCAATTGTTTTAGATCATGACAAAAGATCAAGAGAGTGGATTGTGTGTTGCACATGCTGATCCTCATTTTATTGGGCTCGATCACAAAAGGTAATTATGATAAACTATTTAAAGACTTTGTATATGTTAATTTTAAACTCTTCGGCCTATTTTTCTGTATCTATCAACTTTTTCGGCCTTTAGTGTCACTAACGAGGAATGGGGTTCCAAAAATGTGTACAGATGGCACATCAAACAGGTATTCATTTTAGATATTGACATGTTTTAAAATTGCCAGCCTTCTATTAAAAACTGCATCGTGAGAAGTACTTTTCCTCTTTGATGTTTCTTTTATTTTCCCACAAAGCATAATATTTGTGCTATTTTTAATCTTCGTTTTACGCTGTGTTGTGGATACTGACAAAGATACAAAATGTCAATCTTTGTCCCAGAAACTGAAAACTAGAAATATAAAGCATTTTACAATCTTACTCCTCCGTTTAACGTTCATAACGAAAATAGAGAAATGATTTTTTTCACTAAATTAGTAGCAAGTAAATGAAAGAAGTGTTATATGTTATGTTCACAGATCTTATGATGTATATAAAGTTGGTGATTTCACAATGTACAAGAGTAAAAGTAGAGAATTTGAGGTTAGTTATTCATGTTTTCCTTTATAAATTGCATGTGAGAACTTTAAGGAATTACTTTAAGCACCTATAAATAAAACTGAGTTTTTTGCTTCTAGTTGTAACTTTCAATATATCTTTCGGAATTCAATGTCTGTCTTCTCTTTTCAGTGCTTACAAATCAATGCCTCTTTCTCCCTAGGTTCGATTCCTTATCGGGCTGAGCCTTGCGTAAGTAAGGTTGTCAGATCGATTGACGTAGGTTGGTGGTTTTTCTCCGTACTCAGTTTTCTTCTTTCATTCCTGAACTGACTGACTCGATATTCGTAAATTAAATATTGACTTGGCGTAAAACAACATAAATGTAATCCGGTCTTTTTTTGAATCGAAAAAAAAATTAACTTCAGATCGTATGGTTAAATACAAGAGTTTCCTATTCCGTACTAAATTACAAAATATTAAAAAATAAACGTCATTTCAGAACAAGTAATCATGTTGTATGCAAGTATTTGTTTAAGTGTTTAACATCTGCTAGTATTCAATTAAAGAGACCTGCTAGTACAAACGATTATTGCAGATAGACAGGAGCGTCCATTCTGTCAATACTCAAAGCTGTATTGTGTAATAAGTAGCAGAAAGAGTAATCATTGACTTTATGATAAACAATAAACCACATTTCATCGTATCAAATGTGGCATCACTAACCAAATACTCTTTTTATTGATTATCAGAGCTGTAATTTTCTGTTTTTAAATTCAGGTACAGATAAGAAATTGGGAATGTGGAGGCCCATATCACCCGTGCATTTGTGCTGTGGTTGCACGTGAAGGAAATGATGTAATACAAATTGATATCTGTGCCAAAAGGGAAAACGAACCAGTTGCCCCACAATTCAAAGTACTTTCTAAATCACCATTAGATGGAACTAGTATCAACAGGGATCCAACCGGTAAAAATTTTTATGTAAGTTACAAAGGTTTTTTTTAAAAATAATATTATACATCGTAGAATCACATAAAATTTTGTAACCTACATCATTTAACACTTTAGTAATATATATGTACAATTACAGTATTTCTGTTTCAATAAAATATGTAACGTCGACTATATTTTGCCACTTCATAAAGACAACGCTCCACGTGCGAACAGTGACGTCATAGACTTTTAACCGCGGATTGCGGGAAGTGCTTTTTAAATTCATCAATGGAATTTCAATGGCAACCATTCATCCACCTTTTTTTTGACAAATTCATCTTTTGATAATTGTACATTCAATTTTCACCTGAAAATGTTATTCACGTTTGTTGTTATTTTATCAAATTTAATTCATTATTCATATCTAGATTGATCAGTGGGCGGGGTCAGATATCAAATGCTTGTTACATGTGGGCGGGGTCAGATGTCAAATGTTCTTTTTGAATGACAGGGGGCGGCCCATTTTTCTGAGAAGGTGCACCAGCAGTGCATTTAGAAACAGTTTTCAAAATTACATGAAAAATGTGAGTCGGATATAAAATTTTTTTAATAAATATTGTCAATATAAGAAATAATGTAATTTTCCAATGTCTTTATGAACTTGCAAAGTATAATGGGCTGTCTTAAATTTTTGCATAAAAGGCTTCGCCTGCAATTTGAGACAGTCCTTTATACTTTGCAAGTTTATTAAGACATTGGAAAATTACTTTATTTCTAAAAAAAATATATAAGATTTTTTTTCAAGAAATGAAAATACTTTTAACATGTAACATTTGTCTTTTTGGTATATGCTTTTTATGAAAACAATTCAAACAATTTTTAACCTAATTTACATCATTTTAATAACATAATTCTAAACCTTAACGAATAAAGGAATTAAACTTAAATCTGCATCACAACTTTTATTAGTCGTCCAGAAAATCAGTGTGGAAACTGACAATCATGATATGTTACAAATAATCAAATATCATAAAAATAATTATTAAAATAATAGACAAATATTACAACAAATATTACATATTATACAATTGAAGGTAAAACTCCAAATTTTCATTTGTTTCTCTACAAATATTTCTGTAATTGGCTCTTGCACATATCTGTTAATTAACTATCAGAAAATCAAATTAATAAGATAATTATATTTTAGATGTTTCGATTCATTTAGAAATTCAATGGATAGAAATATTATAATTGTGGACAATATGCAGAAATACTAGTATCCCCATTGAATTAAAAGTGATTTTTCGAAATTAAGAATTCAAATGAGAGACTTTATCATGGTATATTAGCTTATAGAATGAAATATATCTCCTAAATCTCTTAGCGTTAGTAACAAGACTTTCTGAGAAATTCAAAGATTAAAAACATTCCTTTAAAGCTGCATTAAGTTTTCCAAAGAAAAAATTAAAACGGTGCTAATCTAATTAATGATGTACCTAATGAACAATGTTACATTTGGATTCAACAATCAAAAGCTCGAATAAAAACAGAAATTACAATATTTACCCAGCGAGATGCAGCATTTGGGATCTAATATTAGAAACATGGTTACGTCATCAAAACCCTGAGTTATTTTAAACACAACTTTCAAAACGGTGAAATACGATAAATTTAAACACAGAACTTCGTTGAATTTGTCATTTGTGACTTAGTAAGGGATACATCACACCATTTCAAATACATCTGGATATTAATGAAGGGCAATTAATGCAACCTGTCATGTTTCACCTTCGATTCTACGGTTTTTCCGTATATCCGTGAGCATGCTTCCAAGCTCATAATTACCAACCGGTCAGAGGATTCCGTTTATTTACAGCTAAAAGAAATAAAATTTTAGAAAATGAATGTCACGGACCGTTGTTAGAAGATATTTATTTTTAAAAAATATATATATTTTTAGAAAATCAAAAAAAAAAAAAAAAAAAAAAAAAAAATCAGAAAATTGAAAAACTTATTGCAGCTTTAATTATGATTGTGTAGTATTGTTTACAAAAAGATCAACATTATCCTTTCAGATGTAAATTGAGAATTATTTTTCTTTTCGAACCTTTAAAATATAAGACGAGAGAGAATATTTCTTTCTTCATAAATTCATAAATTGAAATTTTTTGTTGTTGGTTTATTACGTTTTAAAAATCTAGTTCTAGCCTTGATTTCATAAATTTTTATAGATAAATTTTCCTTCTGGTGCAAGATTGAAAGTCTCGGCCTTCCCACTTGGAACACGTGGCTATCTGAACGTCGGTATACAAGCTCCTACAGATGATCTTGAGAGCACTGAGGGATTATGCGGCACCTTTGATCATAATCCGGGGAATGATTTTAAAGGTTCAGATGGCCATTTTTATAACAAACCCAATCATACTCAATTTAATCAATTCGTAGGAAGTTGGTCGTAAGTATGCACTAAAAATACTTAAAACAAAACAATGAGAAAATGTCACTAATGGTTTTATGAGAACGAGAGATTTGGGTCCGCTATATTAAATCCACTACATTCGGTAAACAGTTCTATTTTTATTCGACAAGTGTTTGTATACATGATGGGGTTTCAGGTCTTATGACATTTACATCTTCAGCTTAATAACAAGAGTCCCGAGGGCCAGTACTATGTCCAAAAACTCAAACAATTGGTATAGATTTGGTCCAAAAATGATGACATTTGCCTCCCCCCCCAAGAAAGCAAAGGCCAAAATGCCAATTCAACGTTTTTATAATTTTTTTGGAATATCTTACTTGAAAATTAAACAGGTGTATTTGGAAATTATACATGCAATCTCATACAACAGATAGAGAGAAGGGCTGAAAAGGGAAAAAATTAGAATATACTTAATTTTGTTCGGAAGAAATTTACTTAATGTGTTGCATGCATGTTTATTTTGTTATGTTTTTTTCGTTTCGTTTTTTATGCTGACATATTTTAAATTTCTTGATTTTTTCCTTATAATCTAATGACAGAGTTAAGTTGTGTTAGAAATTACAAAATTATAAAATTTTTAGTAATAATTTTGAGGAAATTATAATGGCTTTGAAGCAATTTAAAAGTAAAAGATTACACTTTCGTATAAGTTCACTGTTAATGTCTTACACATTGTAATAATAAGAAGCATGTTCTGTTGCAGTAGAAATAATTCTATATAATCCAAACTATATATCAAAAATTTGATTTTGTCATGGAATTGATTAGTGTATTATTTATCGATTATAATTTATGACTTAATGACTTGGACAAGATGCCTTATATAAAAATCACATGATGATGTCATTGTTACCTCCAATTGCAAAACAGTCCTTACATGAACATACTTTATTTGTATTGAAAATTAATATCATATGAAATAAGATTTAATTGTATGTTTTAGCTTGAAGCCTATCAGAGCTTGTTTGATAAAACGCCAGTATATAATCCGGCCTTCAAACATCAGCATCAGTATTGCCAATGTCATAACCATGTTGCAGTATGTGGAAAAACAGCCGCTAGAAACCCAAGTAAAAATGTATGTATGATAAAATTAACTATGACAAAAGCGTAAGCGAATGAACGTTGACGCCCTTGTCAAGAATTTACATTTATTTCAAAACGCTATTAGATAAATATGGAGAAAAATAAATTGCAATAATGCGTTTTTCTTTAGATTTTACGGTGCGTCACTTAATAAAAACCTCTAATGCCACTATTAACTTTAGAATAAAGCTCTGACTGGCAACCTTAATACAACGATTTTACGCAATTTTCTATAACGCGTTAATGGCAATGATAAGTGATTCAAGTCATCCAACCCTGTTAATTATAGGGTCAATTTTTAAATATCGACATTTCAAAAATTAAATGACACAAAGTCGTTTACATAAAAAGATAAAAAACATTCACTGCATTATCTGTGCAGCCTTTTTTATAACATTCTGTACCAGTTATTATATGGATAAATATGATTTTTTTGTATTTGGAAGTATATCTTGTGAAGATTTTATCGTCGTTTACCCGCAACTTGTTATAAATAGCACCACCATGGTTAATTCATATCTGTGCTACATTTTACAATCCTAGCAGAGTGAGTCACCCTGACAGCAGAATGTTTTTAAATTTTATGTGCGACCTTGTAAACTATATATAGATATATATATATTCAAGGTCTGTGGAAAGAAATGCATACCCATTGTGCAAGGCAATGCGAATGGTCGACGTTCAGTGTATGACTTTTACTATAATGATGATGACCATGATGAAGATATACCTTATGAATTATCATATAAGACAAGTAAGAAAAATTTAATTGAAAAATCTCAAATAAAAATTGTTTAATAAAGAAATCTTAGGGTTGTTAAATTTCATCTTTGAAACTTCCGACAATTTAATTTTTTTAATGCTTTATTTTTCTAAAAATTGAAGTGAACGCACATGAAACCAGTGGGATAAGCGATTCAAAATTTACAACACAATCAAATGAAAAAATAGTAATATGTGCTGTTATGTTTTATTTCTTAAACCTGCATAGCAAGTAGTCGTTTTCCAATAAAGTTTTGAATTTGTAATGTAATGTTTTGTTTACAAAACGTCATAATTTGTGTACTATTAGCATCAGAAACTTTGAAATTTGCAAAAAAAAAAAAAATAAATAAATAAATAAAAAATATGTGTCTAGCAGCGATAAAAGTATTAATGAATGGCACATTATACAAGTTTATGACCAAAGTAAATAGCGAAATAAACAATTTGTGGGAAAAATGAACACTGTGTTAACCGTTTAGTTTGGCGTAGGAACATTTAAATGACAACACTTCTTTAATGTCTGTATAATAGGCCTATAACACTACTCGAGTTGTCGCCCCCTGATCCGCTAGAGGGCTACTACTTTCCGGGGAATTCACATTTGTAAACAACTTGGTTGCTACTATTATGTATCTATTAAATGCCCGGTGTATTATTTTAAATGCATCGATTCTTTCATGTAAAGAGTTTTACATAGACAGGACTGTTGTTTTAGTACATCTATTACTTAAAATAATTATCTTTACTTGTCATTGAAATTTTACAGTGTTAAAAATCGATTTTTTACGATTTGACGATGCGTATGTTGACCTTATTTGGACACGTGCTCAGTTAATCGGGAGGGTTAGCCCATAGAATTATCCGTAACAAAATGGGGAAAAAATCATCATATGTTGCAATTTTAATAGTAAATAGTGAATTTTACTTTGTTATCGGTCCCATACACGCGTAACCTGGATATAAGTAATATATGGTTGACTTGGATTTTGGTGTATATAAAAATGTTACGGAATTAAACGTCGAAAATCTTTTTGTATTTTTTTTTCATTTTCAAGTATTGAGAAATATTATTCACTTATTGATGCCATAGAGATACAATATGTTATATTAAACACGAAAACAGTTAAAAATTATAAATTACAGAAAACAAAACACTTGTGTCCTATTTATTAACACGATCCATAGTAAGGAAAATAGTACTTAATTAAATAAAATCAAAAAGTAACGAGTACATACAAGTAATTTTTGCATTTAATTTGATTTATTTATCTTTCGCTTTATTATTATTATTAATATTATTTTAAGTTTATGTTAACCCTTGTCAGCACAAGCGATATGTCTAAAACGACATGCAATAATTATTATAATCACAGTTTTTGAAAACATAACCATTGGTATTCAAAACAAAGTGAAAACGTTTCAAGTAAAACAAACAGAATCCAATTTATTACTATCGGAGAGAGAGAGAGAGAGAGAGAGAGAGAGAGAGAGAGAGAGAGATTTAAAACGAAAGCTTATTTTCTGAAAATATTCGAATATAGTGAATATAAGTGATAATAGAAAAAAAGAAGTTCGAAGTAATTATGAGTGATAGAGAGAAAATGCTCGTAGTGATTATGAGTGATAGACAGAAAAGGGCACGTACTGATTTTAGTGATAGAGAGAAAAGACTCGTAGTGATTATGACTGATAGAAAGAAAAGGACCTGTAGTGATTTTTAAGTGATAGAGAGAAAAGACTCGTAGTGATTATGACTGATAGAGAGAAAAGGACCTGTAGTGATTATGAGTGATAGAGAGAAAACAGTAATTATTAGTGATAGAGAGAAAAGTCGTAGTAATTATGAGTGATAGAGAGAAAAGGGATTGTAGAAATTATGACTGACAGAAGAATAAACGTAGTGATTATGAGTGATGGACAGAAAAGGACTCGTATTGATTATGGCTGATAGAGAGAAAAGGTTTCGTAGTTGATTATGACCGATACAAGGATAAATAATTATTGTTTTTTTTAAATTATTTTTGAATTTTTATATTATCAATAATTTAACATGGCTTGCGTAATTATCAAATTTGTCTCAAACGGGCTCTGTGAAATGTGTTCAGATTATCTCAAATTGAATACTAATTATGGTTGTTTACTGTAAACAATTTCCTCCATTAAATATACAAGTGTAAAAAATTTTCAAGGTATTTTGGGAAAATGAAAACCTTTAATGTATAGAAAGTCCGGATAAGTGTGTATATTAGACTATGTCAAGGTGTGGATATACACAGGTATCTTCAAATACCTTGTGTATATTCACCCGTCAATATACATGTTAATTAAAGATCAATGGTTGGATCCTTGTACCTGAGACGATCTTGTATACATGAAAAGTTCTAAGCATGCAATATGTGTTCAATTCCATAGGTCAAGACCTCCCCTATTACCTGATCAAGTGTCAAAATTAAGTCAACATAGAAATCAACTCTGATTGCAAAACAATCGGTTTTTTTTACACTGTTTGATTTAAATGACAAGCAGAGAAAATAAAAATAAAATACTTTTAATAACAAAAAATCCTCAAAGTTCATATATATGACCGTTTTATATAAGACAATCGATGTATTTTAAGTGAAACACCAGATAAAAGATAGTAGCAACCAAGTTGTTTACAACTGTGAACTCCCCGGAAGTAGTATTCCTATAGCGGATCAGGGGCCGTAACTCGATAGTGTTATCGGCCCATTCTTAGGTCAACCCTAAAAAATTGTATGCTGTGCAAATTATTATTATTTAAATGTGCACATATGGCACATCGCAATTTGACAGGTATTTGTTTTTTATATTTACTACCCCTGAGCGGGTACCGCTGCCGGTGGAATAAACTCCCCGAGGGTATCCATAACTCAGTAGGCAGTATTTTGTGCTGTCAGAAATTATACCGTTTAGCAAAATTTTCAGCCGTCTGAATTTTTTAAAATTTGTATAAAACTCAGGTTTGTTCCCTCATGCAAAACATTTCTTGCTGGATTTGGATTAATATAGTTTCGGAACTTTAGATGCATTAATTTTCTACTTTTTCGCTCTTGTTTTTTATCTATCCAACTTTTCGGCCTTTGGTGTCACTGATGAGAAATGATTTTCTAAAATGTGCACATCTGGCACATCGAAATATGACAGGTATTTGTGTTATATATTTAAATGTCTTCCTGTAATTGATGTTTCATTTTTTTGGAAAATTTTCATTTCACCTAGGATAAGTTTTGGGATTTGAAACTTGTGTATATTTTTATATGTTTATTTTTTCTTTCATTTCAGAAATTATTGAACGTAAACAAGCAACTTCGAGCAGGATAACAAGAGAATTTGCACAAAAAACATGTGTTGATGCTTTGAAAAGTTCAAATCTGTATCAACATTGTGGTTCAATTGAAAATTTAATTTTGCCCTCATTTTTGGACGCTTGCGTTAAAGATATGCTGGTAATATTTTTGTCATTTTTTAGAATTTATTATTAGAGTTAATATTCTGCCTGGTTAATATTATTAACTGTAGTATTATTAACCGATTACATAGTATTCCAACCTCTGACAAATTTCAAACTAGTGTCGTTATATATATATATATATATATATATATATATATATATATATATATATATAGATAGATAGATAGATAGATAGATAGATAGATAGATAGATAGATAGGTAGATAGATATATATTATAATTCTTATTATTTTTCTGTTTTTCATCAAAACAATAAAGTATATCTTTAATTTTTCTGAAAAAATGAAATCAATGTGATATCCTTCTATTTATATGAAGATACTTTTTAATACTTTACAAAATTGTTTTTACAAAATAAGAAATGTCGTTTTATTTTTCCTAAAGGCTACTAATAGTGATCAATTTGTTTTGAGTGCTTTAATGGCTTTGGATGATAACTGTGCCAACGAGATATTAAAAAATACAAGCTATTATACAATTGGACCAAACCATTCGTTACAACCTCCTGAAATTCTTACGACATTTTATTGCCCAAACAACTGTAACATGCAAGGAGAGTGTGTCCAAGGGGTATGCCATTGTCATCATGGTTTCACCTCCTCGGATTGTTCTGTAAAATCGAACGTTGTTCCTAACATACGAAGGATAAGAGGGTAAAGTAAATTATTTATTTAGCAAAACTCCTTTTTCGTCATTTTTGTGATTTATTCACAATTTTTAACTTACAAATGTAAATGTCAACAAATATTTATTTTATCTGAGATATTAAAAACCAACCTCGGGAAAATGCAATTCAGTTTATGTTACTTTTTTGCAGGCACCAGTGTCAAACATAATATTTCTATACTATTCATATTTTTCATAGTTTCATACTTTTGATGGCACACCAAGCCATAAAAATTAGGAGGTACATAATATAAAAAGGGATTTTTGAAATAAGATTTACAGACCGTGTCATAAATCTATCGACCAACACATGTAACATGTCTGATGTGATTGAATTTGTTCATTCGGTCGATCATGATAAAAAATTCATATGGTACAAAGTGTTCTTACATAAAATGACAAGCACAGCGTTGTGTGCGGCATTATAAAAAATAAAACGAAATAAAGTTTTATATTTTTAAACTAATGCTTAAATAACTGATAGGATACTCAATCCATTTTTTAAATAAAAAAATCAGTTTAAATTATTAAAGGATTAAATGCAACCTACACTTGGATGTAATGGGTTTCTGGATGAAAGCCTAGGTCAGGGAGCGAATGAAATAAAAGAATAAAACAACGTGTATTGTGAAATTAATTTATTTGATTAAAAAAGGGAAACTAAACTCGTTAAGCAACGATCTAGTATTATCAATGTCTATGTTAATAAGTTTAAAGTTAATCATTCCCCATCTCTCCCCTTCCGTAAACAAACACTACTGCTAGTGTTTTTCCTGTTCTTGTAAAACTTTTCTTTTTGATCACCTTTGCAAATAGTAAACTAGTTATGCTGTTCATTCGCGAGTTTTCAGTTATCGTTACCGCCTGTTATATATACTGGTGATGCCATTTAAATGGTACAAGTCAGTCCATAGAATAATCCCCATGATATTAATAAAATATTGTTTTTAAATTTAAGTGTTTTATATTATTTTGTTTTTTGTTTTAGAGATTCACTTTGTGATGTTCGACGACATCCATGTGAGAAAGCCAGTCTTATAGTGACAAACGTAATGGACACTCCATCGCTTACATGCAGTTACAGAATGGCTAATGTAAAAAAAAATTTAGTTTCATATTTATTATGTAGTAGAAACATATCTCGAAAGTCTAGTGAGAAAGAAAAATAATTTATATATATATTGTCGCTAAACGATCATAAATATTACTATAACATATTACTCCGTGTTGCACGTCCAAGGCAATTTCATTATTTTTATATCTAATCCGTAATTTGAATGTAAATCATAATTTTTTAAAGTTTTAACTCTTATATATTGATACTGGTTTTCTAAGATTTAAATCGGCGATCTTATTTGCGTGTATCATACGTAGATGCTAGAAATCTCGGTAGTATTTATAATCAGTGTCATTTACCTGTCCTTGTTTCTGTTGCTAAAATAACTTTATATATATTTGTTATTTATTATGCTCAACATGCTTACAAACCTTTACATTTTGAGTTGTTTGGACATGGAAGCCCCAAGTACATGAACTATACAACGGTCGCTGCCGAATTTAAGAGCTTTATGGAAGTTGCATGCCCGTTGCCGCCTCCATTGATATATTCGGGTAATTAACTGGTGCTTGTTATATTTCAAGATAATTGTTAAACTTTTAGTAATATAAGGCTTGTTCTTTTTAAGCGAAGATGTTAATGTCAAGATGAATGCTTTAGAATCCCAATGTTACTCGGATCACACGACTTGTAATTTTTCTTGTACCAACCCCAGTTTCACAATTATATCAATTATTTAATTAAAGAAATGTACTGGAAACTTTGTCTTAACCTTTTTCTTACAAGTTAAGCTTTAAAGTAAAAAGATCTGAGAATAAACATTTATGAAAACTACGCCTTTGTAGGCATTGGAATGAGATCATTACTTAGTTATCGAAACGTCACATGAATATAATTAATTCAAGACACAAATGTGTTAAAACAGGGACATTTAAAGCAAGACAAATGACGAAATCAAGGCAGAAAATAAAACAAAACATTTTATAATTGGTTATGTTATTGTAGGCATTCCTGTTCATGGTTATTTGATATCGATATCAACAGACAATATAGTGTATAGTACAGAAAAAATGTTTGTTGTATATGATGGAAGGTGTCAGGAATGCAACGAATTTGGTAATTGCTCAATTAAGGTACGTTAATACAAATTTAAATTGACTGTGCTCATAATGTTTTTAATTGACAACGTCAAGATATGGTGAAAACTGTGACTTTCAAGAGTACTTGTGAGTCACATCGCATGATATCGCTTATGCCCGAAAAAGATGGGGAAGATTCTGTTGTTATTAAGTCTATATTTTTGCTAATAGGTCGGGCACTGCTTTATCTTTCTGCATCCCAGAAAAAGGCGCTTCAGCAAAAGTATTGACTAACGCGTAAACACCAGATTTTCAAGACACCAAGTCAAATAAAAAAGCAGTAGCTTAATATGTCTTCAGCTTAAATACAATGTTGTTTTTCTTGCCGAAAAAGTAATGAATGATGTTACTTAAAGTGTATTAATTTTTCTACTAGATGAAATTGCTCTTATTATTGAGATGAGTTATAAAAAACTTGTATATCGCTAGAAATTAACAGCACATACCATTTTATCACTATACTTGAGTGACCTTTGTCAAAATTATATTTTGCTATTCAACCAATTTTTGAATTGAAATTGTTTTTTTAACATTTTACTTCTTTCATAAAGTTCCATTCTAAATGTACGAAAATTAACATAAAATAAGAGGTTGATAAAACATTTTAAAAACTGTGTAGCGATAAATGGTGATCGAAACATAGATTTAACACGAAGTCAAATGTCAATTGTTACCTCTAAACTATTGTTTCATAATGAGCGCTAGCTGTAAATTAATTGTAAAGATAACCAGAGATAAGAACGCACCACTTCCATTTCCTGGTTTATCCGACAAAAATAACAGACTAGATGTCCTTGGTTTTGATAAACACAAAAAAAAAAAAAAAAAAAAATGCAAAGTTTATGCATTCCACAAATCCGCATATAGAACAGTGTTTTAAATATATACTTACAGAATGACACCTGTTTAATTGACGGAGTTTGTCGACAGGTAGGAGAAACGGGTGAAACTGATCAGATATGTGAACCATCAATAAATCAAACAAAGTGGTCTAATAACACACATATACAAGGTAATTTTAAAAATATTTCTTTAGAAATATGTCGTTTAAAGCATGGAAATGATAACAGTGACAAAGAACAGCAGACTCTTACTAATAAACAAAATAAAAGTACGTTAGATATATGTGTGTGTTTGTGTATGTGTTTGTGTGTGTGTCGCATTAGCTGCTTACTAGGTATCGAAACCTGTAGGTTAATTTCTTTTGTTACTTTTATGCTTCAGTTTGTTTTATTTTGACGTAAGTTCCGTCGAATATGAACATGGAAATTATATATTTTGAAATATATATTTTTAGAAATTAACCTATATACGGCTTGGTACACTGGATGTCCCTGTGAGGAGGGAAGTGACGCTTTCAATTGCGCATGCTGTATTGACAGCGCATGTCCATGTCCGTCTCCAAGACAACATCAATGTACATCGTGCGAAAATCCAAACTGTGATAACTATCCCATTGCATTTAGACCACGCTGGCGTCCAAGTGCTCAACCCAAATATGCAAAGTAATTTGGTTAAAATCAATGAACACATTGATATCTAGTCGCTATTTAACATTTGAATAAAATAACTATTGTATAAAAAATAGTTTTTGTTATTTTGGTATATGGATATATTTGTTTTTGCAAACGTCGAAATAAATGACATAGTAATTCTGGAAGTATATCAACCAGGAAATGAAAGGATGAACTTACTTGTATTTAGGTACAATGTATCAACATAGAACAAGTCTGTATCAAAAATTTTTATGGTATGGTTGAATATTCAAAGTTAAAATGGTATTAAGGTCTTGGTCTTTGTGGAACAAATTATAATACATTAATAAAACCATTTATTACAAACAACTCAAAAAAATCTGTTTATATAATAGTATAGAAGATCTTTTTTTGTATCCTCCGGAGATACTCAAATACTACTTTCCAACTATTCACTCTCTTAGAAAAAATCCAATGGGACAAGCTTAACTATTTTTTGTAAATTTTTATGAAAATGTTTATTTTTATAGGAAGACAACAAACTTGGCTGTTGGGGCTGAACACGTTAGATATTCAGTAGAGGGTTTCACAAAACAATAAACTCTAATGTTTTCGAAACGATGTTAAACTTTTGGTAAGGGCTGCTCTTGTATATACAATTCTCTTATGTATCAGAAATTAATAAAAAATAAACTATTTAATAGACAAAGACCCTATAAAAAGCACAAAAGAAACAAAAAACAATGATCCGAAAACTTTAAAAAGACATAAAAAATAAAAAAGACAATGGATTTAACACTAAATTTTTAAACAAAATTCTGAAAATGGATGACAAAAAAATCCCTATATTGCATAATGACAACATACCAAAATTTCTAAAGCGTATTTAAACCAGTTTAAGTATAGAATTTAAAATTCAAATCCATCCAAACTTTTTAAAAAAAATCCTTTATATAACAAAACCCATTTGATTTTCAATATAAAGTCGTGTGAAAGATAAAACCTCGGCAATATATAAAGTTTATCGAAACATATGAAATCTATGAGATTTAGCTTAAAACGAAAACAAAATTTAGTTCAATTTAATTTAAACAAGCAATTGTCTTTATCAGATTAACATCATTTTTGAATTGATTTTATTATTTAAGAGTTTAGTTAATTCAATATCATAAAAAAGTTACATAAATTAAAAATGGTGTTATAGTTTTGATATAAATATACACATAAAATCTTAAATTTGTGTTTATGTAATATTAAAATTATTAAACTCGTTGAATAAATTATTCAACTCGTTTAACAAACTTAATATTACAGAAACACTAATGTAACACGCTCTATATATAATATACATTTATATTTTTAATATCAAGAAATGTCGTTTCAATAATTGATTTCTGTACACTTAAACTTACCTTTGTAGAAATTAATTTAATTCTTCTAAACAGCTTACGAGTTATGTAAATATTCAGTGCGGATAATTTGTCTCTACTTAGTCCATTCTACACGCACTTGCCATGAAAACGAATGCTATTTTTTGTTTTTTCTCAGCTATCAAAAATTGATTGTGACAATTTCTAATTTAGAAATATGTGTTGTTGAGAGGAACTGGCATTCTGATATTTAACAGCTGTTTGCTTTAACATATATCTATTTTTACTAACCACCTTAACCTAATTGCGACTTTAAACAATTCTTTCCCTTAAAAAGATATAACAAATATGTGTAATGTATATTGCTGCATAGCGCTTGTATTACCTTTCGAAGCACCACGTAGTATTTTCTCTTCAATGTTTACGTTTGTAGATCGTACTATCGTACTATCATTGAACGTTGTCAATGTCAACGTTTAGTAGCAGCTAAAGTTAAACAATTTCTTAAATCTTTATCCAGCTGTATAATTTATTATATATTGAAACTAAGAAGTTATCATTAGCTATGTCGGTATAAATAAACAAAATCGCGAATTTGCATTTTGAAAAATGCAAGATAGGAACAAAATAGAATTGAAAACAAATAGAATGATTATTACAAAATATTTATAACTACATGTATTACAAGTACGTTTTTGCTCCCATCTTAAGCTAAAAATGGTGTTATCCTTCCGGTTGGATTGATTGCGACCAGCAAACCTTCCGCGCAACAAGAAGAAATAATTCCATCCATGTCGTCTAATAAAATTATCATAAAATTATTTTTTTTTTCAAATGGTACGTTCTAATTCAATATGAAATGTCGACATAAATATATCTTGATATAAAATAAAAAATAAATGTATTTTTAGATTTTAGCACTTCGGTTTTTAGGTTGTTTTAGTTCTTTATATGTGACGCCCAAGAAGGCGGCGGAGCGTATGCTCTGAAAGGATAACTGGTGCTTTTCCGTTGACAAAACCAGTAGATGAGAAATGAAAACCGTAATTCTAAGTATTTAAATGACCTTCCGCAAATTGTAAGCTAAGTGTAAAGGTTAAAATTTAAAATATAAGAAATAAATTCCAATTACTTGTGGTTTACTAGAGATTAACAAGGTTTTGGAAGTGACAATTTAATAAGAATTTTCACCCTCAAAATCAAAACAATTTTATGAAAGAATTGTCATTTGAAAAAAAATTATACCCAGTAAACAACAAATTGAAAGTTATTTCTATAGAATACTTAAAAAGGTATAAAATTAATTTGTACTGTTTTATAACGTGATTTTCAAAGACGCTGACGTCTCGATATAAGTGAAATATTCTTGACTGGGACGTAAAAACCACATTAAATCAAATTAAGTCAATCAAAAACTTTTATAAATAAGTCATTTAGAAATCCATAATTTCAAAATATAATTTCAAAATGGTTTTATATTAAGTTCTGCTTTTTCTTAAAGCATGTTAATACTCATCTCCTTGGTACCCGTGTCTAAGAATAAATGCCTTCTTTTAATTTAAATTTTTTATTAATTCATATATTTATTTTTATTTATTTACATGCATTTGTATTTTTATGGTAATCCACTTAATTATTGGTTTTTACGGTGTAACATTGTTACAATTGCTAAACAATACTATTCATTATCTTGTATTTAGAGTAAAGGAAGAAAGTGATAGTTTCTAAGGGGACCAAATCTATCTTAAATCGATAAAATAAACGAAACCTTTTTTCCGACAAATTACAGTTAACGTCATGCCATCCAAAATTAATCTCGCACACTAAATAACCAGTACTTGTAGCATAGATAGAACGTCATTTTAAATTTAAACTATAGGAGAAAATCCTTTAGACAAGGTTTAATCTGTTATTGAATTATACATCTTTTTTTCCCCTGACTATACTGACTTTCGTAATTATTAATTATCTGAAAAAATTCATGGTTATCTGGTTCGCTGTTGTAATCTCTCTCAATATCGTAAACGATTTCGTCATCGTTAGTGTCCTGAATCTCCTCATGGTTATCTTCTTCGCTGTAGTAATCTTCCTCAATATCGATTTCGTCATCGTCAAATTCCTGTATCTCCTCATGGTTATCTTCTTCGCTGTTGCCATCTTCCTCAATATCGTCATCAATTTCGTCATTATGGTCATCTTCCTCATTATTCTCAACAACATCGTCCTCGATAACTTCATTTTCTACGTACTCTCTATCTTCACTTTCGTCAGGCATTACAACTTGAATAGGTGCTATCTTGCAATGACTATTGTAGGTCCCACACTGATATTTACCATCTACAGCTTTCTTCAAGCAAATGAAACAAAACTTCTGTCCACAGATACAAACCATGTGCTTACAAGCTCTGGTGTGATAAATCAGCATACCACACTTTGGACATGCTCTTATGGATGGACAATCTGCCAATCCAACTATCTTCTTCTTTTCTGCCTCTCGTAATATCTTCAGTCGAGGATCTTCACCACTACAAGCAGCATTTCCACAGCTTGACGTGCTTCTTGGATTAGACCACTTTCCTAAACAATACCAACAAAATTCATACGTAGAACCATCTTTACTGCAAAAAAGACATTTTACTCTGCGGTCTTTTTTATTTTTGCGAATACAATACGATGTGCATTTCGGACATTCTTGAATGCCTGATGCTTTTCTCATAAAATTTTCACTTAACTTTCGTTCAAATTCCTCTTTTTCTTCCGGAGTCAAAACTGCTAATTTTCGTACGGTGTAATATTCCCATATCTTCCCACAATAAGTTCCATTATCTCGATCAATGTATGGACAGAATAACTGACATTTTCCTGCTGATATAAGACTTCTGCAGTATGCAGTAAGTGATTCAGGACCTGAAGTTCAAAAGAAAGTATTTGATTGGAATTAAATGTAACATTCTTTATAGTGAAATTTAATTTGCGCACACAAAGCATTGTTGTAGCAACCCTTCTACTATGTATTTCTAACTTGAGTGTAAAAAACTGAGACTTTTCTAAGCCGAAAGCTTTGTCATGATCATTGATATCAACATAGATGCAGACTTTAGGTTTAAGAACCGATCTGTTTAGCATCTCTTTTGGTACTCTCTTAATTTCTAAAACTTATTTTAAACTAAGGTTTATACTTTCTTGCGCAGCATGCCATAGCTGAATTTGGATTAAGTAAATTTCAGAACTTTGGATTCATTAGTTTTCGAATGCTCGACTTATTATTTTTATCTATCACCATTTTCGGTCCCTATTATTGCTGATGAGGAATAAATTTCCGAAATCTGCACATATTGCATATACGGCAAATTTACATAGGTATTTTGATTAAACGTATCTATTTTGTCTTGTGTTGATGAGCTTTTTAAACAATTAAAACCGATGAACAAAACTAATTAAGGTAAGTTAAATAAGTGAAATTGATATATAGCCACTTGCGAAAAAAAAAATTCAGGATGTGAAAATTGAATTTATTAATATATTATTATTATTTTTCAAAAATCATTTTCATTTCATAACATCATCTTTTAGTAAAAACTATCTAACTATTGTACAGAAGACAATTACATATATACAAAAAATACAATAAAAAGGCACAGGGTAACGACTGCCTAAAAATATAGATCTAGATCTATGACGGGCACTCCATTTTATGGAAAACTGTGTGTCGTTATAGTACTCATTAACGACCAAAAACAATTTGTTTACATTTTAGAAATGTTTCTTAAATATGCATTTTTAAGAAGCGTTTAAATAAATGTCTGTATTATCTTGCGAATTTTATTTTCAAATTTTTCTTATTTCCTAAAATATTCCAAATAAAAGTTTCAGCTTAGTAAACACTGGAACAAAATTTTTAATTACGATTTTTGGGACCACCTATTAAAAAGTGTAAAGGTTAACGCGCTCTAAAATAGCCTAAATATTTTGTTATCATAACTTGCCAATAATGACCCTAAAAGAAGGAAAACTTTCCAATCGGTTGTCTCAATATGCAATGTTTGATTTCCTATCTTTTCTGTTCGTCATGTGCTACTTTTGAATTTTTTATAAATATATAACAAATACCTTCTAAATTTTGATGTGCCATATTTGCACATTTCGGAAAATTATTCCTCATCAGTGGCACTAGGGGTCGAAAATTTGATATATAAAAAACATAAGCCAAACAGTTGAAAAATGATGAATTTAAAGTTCCAAAACGATATAAATCAAAATCAAGCTAAGAAATGCTTTGCTTAGTTTTAAATAAATTTTAAAAAATAAGAGTAAAAATTACAAATTAGACAAATTTCCATGTGCTACCTTTGAATGCATTATTTAATAAATTCAAAACTAGCACATGACAAATTGTTTATTACCATGTTCATTTGTTTCAGCTTAAGACTACATGTACTTTATTTCTTGTGCTATTCTAGTACTCACCGATGGCATGTCCACATGGCATTTTTGCTCGTTTATTTTCGGGATCGTCATCCCACGTGATCATATCAGGGGCGTCAGTTAATTCTACGTCATCATCAAGAACTTTCTCCGTTTGTTCTGTCATTGCGGACTGTTCTCTCAAACTTTTGAACTGCAAAATATGACAATAATTTTTTTTAAAAAAAAAACAAAAAATATAAAATAAAATAATAAATAAAACTTTATGATCAGCAAAGACATTATTTTGTTGCGTCTTTATTGTAATTATTGGATTTTGAGACATAAAGTTTAAGCAAAGGTAACACAGTAAGTAAAAATGTGTTCATGAGATGATGATATAAAGCTTAAAAAGGAAGGTTTTAATATTAAAGTCCAATGTTACCGAGTTTTCAAGAAAATTTTAAAAAATAATAATATAATAAAAAAATATATAAATTTATTCCATTTTCTTAATTAAAAAAAAACTAAATAAAAAATACATTTCACATTTCAGGCCCCTGTTTCAAAATCGTTCCTACACTTAATTAAATCTTTCAAATTTTGGCAATATCTTTTGAAACTACAAATAAGTATTTTAAATAAAAGACAATACTAATGCCATTGGTTTTAAACACAAATTGCCGAATATTTTAATAATTAAGAGAATTATTGAGATTTTCAATTTCGATAAATTTAAGTTAAGGAAATATTAGTGAAGGAATGATTGATAACGTTTGCCTGGTGACTGTACACTCAACTCAAATTAGGAAATATTCCAATTAAAATTTTTAAGACATTACAGAGTTAAATCAAATCATAAGGAATGAATTTCCTGAAATGTGCACATCTCGAACATCATATTTTCAACTGGTATATCTTATGTTATATTTAAATTATTTTGTGTAGATTTGTTGAACAAAACCAAGCAAGGTCTCATAAACCCTAAAAAAGTTGAGTGAATGATTGTGAAACTGGGACCAGATTACCTTGACTTTTAATCTGTGTCAAGGTAAACCAGTTTGACTATCATTTGACATTCTTTATTCTCTGACATAATATATATATATAAGTTTGAAGATTGACTCAACGACAAGATATTAAAACTGCTGCACTACTTCAGGTGATTTTAAAAAGATACGGTCAACTAAAAAGATTATTATTTATGCGTTTATTTCCCTTGTGTAATGTCAATAATATCTCAATTAGCTATAGAATTTATTTATGTTATAAAATTTGTTTTGTATGTGAATTGTATTTATATACGAATTTACATGTATACATGTCCTCATGTTCTACTTCCAGAGTGGCTGAATTGTATTATAGTGAAATAAATTGTATTGAAAGATTTAAATGATTTAATAAATTTTAAAGCTTCTAGTTCAAAGTTCATTAAAATGATCTTAAATACATTAAGAAGTGGTGCATGTATAATTTATTTTGTTTTGTTTTATTTTCTTCAAAGTAAGAGTAGATAAACCACTTGCTTTTAAATTCACGTAAACATAATAAAGCTTGTTACTTATCTTTTAAAATAAACTAATTTAAATTTTAAATTGATTTCACGAACAATTTCAGAATTGTTCTGCATTTTCAATTTGTTTTGTGGTCTAAAAGTTTCTACAGAACTTATTTGATTATTTTTTAAGAAAAACTAGTTTTATACGAGTGCAAAATTATTACATTAGCCGCTAAACAGTTTGGCACATCTTCTAAGCAAACTGCTTTTTGTCAGTCTTTCGAAAGAGCTAGAAGTAACTATCATATTGATAGTATTTGGATATACTAAAAACGAAACTGAAACCGTAAAGTAAAAGTACAATTTCGATTAGGAAAAATTACATGCATGTCGACCTTTCAAATAAGACCATTAAAAGTAGAAAAATCACAAAAGACAATTTTTTTGGATATAAAAATTAATTTAAAAAAAAAAGTTTTAATGAAATGAATTTCAAGACAAAAGAAATCGAAACTTAGACATGCAGTCAATTTTATAGGTCAAAGAAAGACTTCAAAGTAATGTAAAACTAATGTAAACAATGAAGAAGGACTGTTGTATAAGACAACACTACTTAACATAACTATCTCTTGAGAGACATTTTAACTTGACCTTGTGCCCTTAACCTTTAAACTACACGTCTTAATTTGGAGCGCGACTTGTTGTCTTTTAGTCGTTACCATGTGTGTTAGAATTGTGTTTACATGACAGACTTTTGAGAGCCATTTTAACTTGACCTTGTGACCTTAACCTTTGAACTACATACCTTTAAGTAGTACGCGACTCGTTGTGTTTTGGTCGTTAAAACATGTATCAGAATTGATTCATATCTTATTTTACAATTATTTTCCGAGTTAAAAACATGGAATAAAGCGATTATATATCAGCTGAAAATAAATAACAATACATGTATTGTCGAGTTAAAATACCGATAAAATGATATACATTCATGATCTAATACATGTAATAAAATACATACAAAAATAATCTAAAATGTTTAAACCTTTCAAAATCTGACAAAATTATAAGATTTTTCAATTTTGTCGTCAATTCATTTACATTTAATGAAAATAGGTATACCTGGTCATTCTGTAGTATTACTAGAAACTGAAACTACTGTTTTTGTAATTTTCAAAACGAAAATGAAACAAACTTTAAAACAGAAAGTACATTCTCGATTCTGTATACCTGATTTATAGACAAGTTAACTTTCAACTATGTACGTTAACTTACATAAAATAACAAAAGATATTTAGCAAAAGTTAATAATAACAGTCAGGAAAGTCAAGGGACAAAAAAGAATTGAATACATGTAATAATTATGTTTTGTATGATAGAGGTCAACCCTTAAATGTGTCCATTAAATGTAGATAAAGAAACAAGAGGCATTTTATGTAAAATAGTTTTTGTAAGAAAACAAAGGAATAAAGATACAAATTTATCAAAAAGACACACTGATTATCACACACACACACACACACACACACACACACACACACACACACATATATATATATAACAAGAGATAGTCAGATCGTCGGTCTCACCTAAAACGTGTACCTTGGTCAATAAATAAAAATACATAAATGACTTAAGTAATTTGTATTCTAATACAAATGTAGAAAAACTCAATACTGAGATATATACATTTTGGAATGTTTATCTAAGATATAATTTTCATGGCATTTCTCGTAACGCCAACATTATAGCTCAAATTCTGCAAATTCTTAAAAATAAGATACACATGTTGAATAACTATGTAAATGGATGTCATATATCTAATTACTAGTTATGATATGAAAAATACTTAGAAATGCATTTATAAGTCAATTTTGCAAAATACTGAATGTTAAAGGTAAAAACAATAGCTATAAAATGATGTGTAAAGGACTTGATTAAACTTTCAGTTTTATCATTCAAAATATAAAAACCATATAAAATTCATAAATTGTTTCTTCAATTAATTGAATTCGGAGGCCTCGTGGGGCGAGTCGTCTAAGATTTTGGATCACAATGTCTTTCACTACCTAGGCTGATATTCTAGTGTATGAAAGTTTGTCAGTTCGCTTGCCAAAGACAGGTTTTTCGGGCACTCCGCTTTCCTCAACTATACCAGAACTGACCTCCTCGACGTAAGTGAAAAAAATATTGATCGGGGTGATGTTCAATTTTAAATGTAATATATAAAGAAAACTTAGTGGTCATTATTTCAACATATTTTTATAATAATGTCATTATGTTTGTGTTTTAATACAGATCATAATGATCGATATCCTAACTATGACAACTTTTATCAATCATAAAAATAAGGTTAAATTTTTTAAAAATCGGATTTCATTTTTTGATTTTTCAAAGTCAATAAACATTTTTTAGATAAAAAGCAATACCTGATCGATTTGTATAAAACTAGTCTTCGAAAGTCTCACCAGTAATAATTAGTTTGATAGTGCTTCGATATATCCAAAACGAAAACGAAACTAATTGTAAAATGTAAGTAAGGTTTTCGGTGATGTAATGTCTAAAATTAGAAACATGTTATTCTTATTATAAAGATTGTAGATAATTATAAAGAGGGCAGGTTATAATTTGTTTGTTTATATTATTATTATTATTATTATTATTATTATTATTATTATTATTATTATATCACCGGGCATTTTTTTATCACATCACGTCTGAAAATTCTGATCAAGAAAAATATCAGTATTTATTAATTTATCTATTTACGCTTTATTTATTTGTTTGTTTATTTATTTATTTATTTATTTATTTTAAATTTATTTACATGGTAATATGATTGTAAATGATAATTGATAATATACAATTTATTTAATTGTTCATGCATCATGCTTTCCTCTCCAATAGATTTTTTAGCTATAATTACTAAATCTTATTCATACATGTAAGTAAGCTTTGATTTAAGTATATAGATAAAATAACAAAAGATATTTAGCAAACATTAATAATAATAGTCAGGAAAGTCAAGAGACAAAAAAGAATTGAATACATGTAATAATTATGTATTGTATGATAGAGGTTAACCCTTAAATGTGCCCATTAACTGTAGATAAAGAAACAAGAGGCATTTTAAGTAAAATAGTTTTTGTAAGAAAATAAAAAAATAAAGATACAAATTAATCAAGAAGACACACTTTGATAATCACACACACACACACACACACATGGTTTTTATATTTAAATGATAAAACTAAAAGTTTAATCAAGCCCTTTACACATCATTTCATAGCTATTGTTTTTACCTTTAACATTCAGTATTTTGCAAAATTGACTTATAAATGCATTTCTAAGTATTTTTCATATAACTAATAATTAGATATATGACATTCATTTACATACTTATTCAACATGTGTATCATATTTTTAAGAATTTTCAGAATTTGAGCGATAATGTTGGCGTTAATTAAAGGGCTTAATTAACCTTACAATTTATCATTCAAAATATAAAAATTATATAAAATTAATAAATTGTTTCTTTAATTAATTTAATTTGGAGGCCTCGTGGGGCAAGTGGTCTAAAGCGCACGATCACAATATCTTCTACGACCTAGACTGAAATTCTAGTGTATGAAAGTTTGTTTTGTCAGTTCGCTTGCCAAAGATAGTTGGTTTTTTTTCGGGCACTTCGCTTTCTTCAACTATTCCAGAACTGAAAAAAAAATGATTGGGGTGATGTTCAATTCTAAATGAAAATTATAAAAAACAACTTAGTGGTCATTATTTTCAACATATATATTCATAATAAATTTTTTGTATTTATGTTATAAAATAGATTATAATGATCAATTTCCTAATTAAAAATACTTTTAAATCAATCAATGTAAAATATTTCTCTTTTTCAAAACTTCGGACTTCATTTTTTATTTTTCAAAGTCAATAAACATTATTAAAATAAAAAGCCATACCTGATCGATTTGTAAATTTTTTCGCTATTGTTTTTTATCTATCAAACTTTTCGGCCTCTGGTGTCACTGATGAGAAATGATTTTCCGAAATGTGCACATCTGGCACATAGAAATATGACAGGTATTTGTGTTATATATTTAAATGTCTACCTTGAATTGATGTTTCATTTTTTTGGAAAATTTTCATTTCACCTACGATAAGTTTTGGGATTTGAAACTTGTGTATATTTTTTATATGTTTATTATTCTTCCATTTCAGAAATTATTGAACGTAAACAAGCAACTCCGAGCAGGATAACAAGAGAATCTGCACAAAAAACATGTGTTGATGCTTTGAAAAGTTCAAATCTATATCAACATTGTGGTTCAATTGAAAATTTAATTTTGCCCTCATTTTTAGACGCTTGCGTTAAAGATATGCTGGTAATATTTTTGTCATTTTTTAGAATTTATTATTAGAGTTAATATGCTGCCTGGTTGATATTATTTACTGTAGTATTATTAACCAATTATATATAGTATTCCAACCTCTGACAAATTTGAATCTAGTGTCATAATATATATATATATATATATATATATATATATATATATATATATATATATAGATAGATAGATAGATAGATATATATATATACATACATATATATATACATACATATATATATATATATATATATATATATATATATATATATATATATATATCTTATTATTTTCTGTTTTTCAACAAAGCAATAAAGTATATCTTCAATTCTTCTGAAAAAATGAAATCAATGTGATTTCCTTCTATTTATATGAATATACTTTTTAATACTTTACAAAATTGTTTTTACAAAATAAGAAATGCTTTTTTTCTATAGGCTACTAATAGTGATCAATTTGTTTTGAGTGCTTTAATGGCTTTGGATGATAACTGTGCCAACGAGATATTAAAAAATACAAGCTATTATACAATTGGACCAAACCATTCGTTACAACCTCCTGAAATTCTTACGACATTTTATTGCCCAAACAACTGTAACATGCAAGGAGAGTGTGTCCAAGGGGTATGCCATTGTCATCATGGTTTCACCTCCTCGGATTGTTCTGTAAAATCGAACGTTGTTCCTAACATACGAAGGATAAGAGGGTAAAGTAAATTATTTATTTAGCAAAACTCCTTTTTCGTCATTTTTGTGATTTATTCACAATTTTTAACTTACAAATGTAAATGTCAACAAATATTTATTTTATCTGAGATATTAAAAACCAACCTCGGGAAAATGCAATTCAGTTTATGTTACTTTTTTGCAGGCACCAGTGTCAAACATAATATTTCTATACTATTCATATTTTTCATAGTTTCATACTTTTGATGGCACAACAAGCCATAAAAATTAGGAGGAACATAATATAAAAAGGGATTTTTGAAATAAGTTTTACAGACCGTGTCATAAATCTATCGACCAACACATTTAACATGTCTGATGTAATTGAATTTGTTCATTCGGTCGATCATGATAAAAAATTCATATGGTACAAAGTGTTCTTACATAAAATGACAAGCACAGCGTTGTGTGCGGCATTATAAAAAATAAAACGAAATAAAGTTTTATATTTTTAAACTAATGCTTAATTAACTGATAGGATACTCAATCCATTTTTTAAATAAAAAAATCAGTTTAAATTATTAAAGGATTACATGCAACCTACACTTGGATGTAATGGGTTTCTGGATGAAAGCCTAGGTCGGGGAGCGAATGAAATAAAAGAATAAAACAACGTGTATTGTGAAATTTATTTATTTGATTAAAAAAGGGAAGCTAAACTCATTAAGCAACGATCTAATATTATCAATGTCTATGTTAATAAGTTTAAAGTTAACCATTCCCCATCTCTCCCCTTCCGTAAACAAACACTACTGCTAGTGTCGTTCCTGTTCTTGTAAAACTTTTCTTTTTGATCACCCTTGCAAATAGTAAACTAGTTATACTGTTCATTCGTGAGTTTTCAGTTATTCGTTACCGCCTGTTATATATACTGGTGATGCCATTTAAATGGTACAAGTCAGTCCATAGAATAATCCCCATGATATTAATAAAATATTGTTTTTAAATTTAAGTGTTTTATATTATTTTGTTTTTTGTTTTAGAGATTCACTTTGTGATGTTCGACGACATCCATGTGAGAAAGCCAGTCTTATAGTGACAAACGTAATGGACACTCCATCGCTTACATGCAGTTACAGAATGGCTAATGTAAAAAAAAAATTAGTTTCATATTTTTTATGTAGCAGAAACATATCTCGAAAGTCTAGTAAGAAAGAAAAATAATTTATATATATATTGTCGCTAAACGATCATAAATATTACTATAACACATTACTCCGTGTTGCACGTCCAAGGCAATTTAATTATTTTTATATCAAATACGTAATTTGAATGTAAATCATAATTTTTTAAAGTTTTAACTCTTATGTATTGATACTGGTTTTCTAAGATTTAAATCGGCGATCTTATTTGCGTGTATCATACGTTGATGCTAGAAATCTCGGTAGTATTTATAATCAGTGTCATTTACCAGGGGCCAGTTGTTCGAAGCTTGATTAGTTTAATCAGTGATTAACACAAATTTAAAACAACAATTAAAATCAACATATCATTATCAAATTGATAGTTTTAGAAACACATATTTAGTTTGTTGAAAGTAAAAAGAATTTAATCATTTTCAACATTTATTTTGTAACACATTTGAAATAATGCAAAATTCAAAATTTGACTAATCAGTTGATTTAACTAATCGAGCTATGAACAACAGGGCCCTGTTCTTGTTTCTGTTGCTAAATTAACTTTATATATATTTGTTATTTATTATGCTCAACATGCTTACAAACCTTTACATTTTGAGTTGTTTGGACATGGAAGCCCCAAGTACATGAACTATACAACGGTCGCTGCCGAATTTAAGAGCTTTATGGAAGTTGCATGCCCGTTGCCGCCTCCATTGATATATTCGGGTAATTAACTGGTGCTTGTTATATTTCAAGATAATTGTTCAACTTTTAGTAATATAAGGCTTGTTCTTTTTAAGCGAAGATGTTAATGTCAAGATGAATGCTTTAGAATCCCAATGTTACTCGGATCACACGACTTGTAATTTTTCTTGTACCAACCCCAGTTTCACAATTATATCAATTATTTAATTAAAGAAATGTACTGGAAACTTTGTCTTAACCTTTTTCTTACAAGTTAAGCTTTAAAGTAAAAAGATCTGAGAATAAACATTTATGAAAACTACGCCTTTGTAGGCATTGGAATGAGATCATTACTTAGTTATCGAAACGTCACATAAATTATAATTAATTTCAAGACACAAATGTGTTAAAACAGGGACATTTAAAGCAAGACAAATGACGAAATCAAGGCAGAAAATAAAACAAAACATTTTATAATTGGTTATGTTATTGTAGGCATTCCTGTTCATGGTTATTTGATATCGATATCAACAGACAATATAGTGTATAGTACAGAAAAAATGTTTGTTGTATATGATGGAAGGTGTCAGGAATGCAACGAATTTGGTAATTGCTCAATTAAGGTACGTTAATACAAATTTAAATTGACTGTGCTCATAATGTTTTTAATTGACAACGTCAAGATATGGTGAAAACTGTGACTTTCAAGAGTACTTGTGAGTCCCATCGCATGATATCGCTTATGCCCGAAAAAGATGGGAAAGATTCTGTTGTTGTTAAGTCTATATTTTTGCTTATAGGTCGGGCACTGCTTTATCTTTCTGCATCCCAGAAAAAGGCGCTTCAGTAAAAGAATTGACTAACGCGTAAACACCAGATTTTCAAGACACCAAGTCAAATAAAAAAGCAGTAGCTTAATATGTCTTCAGCTTAAATACAATGTTGTTTTTATTGCCAAAAAAATAATGAATGATGTTACTTAAAGTGTATTAATTTTTCTACTAGATGAAATTGCTCTTATACTCATTATTGAGATTAGTTATAAAAACTTGTATATCGCTAGAAATTAACAGCACATACCATTTTGTAACTATACTTGAATGACCTTTGTCAAAATTATATTTTGCTATTCAACCAAGTTTTAAATTGAAATTGTTTTTTTGATATTTTACTTCTGTCATAAAGTTCCATTCTAAATGTACGAAAATTAACATAAAATAAGAGGTTGATAAAACATTTTAAAAACTGTGTAGCGATAAATGGTGATCGAAACATAGATTTAACACGAAGTCAAATGTCAATTGTTACCTCTAAACTAACTATTGTTTCATAATGAGCGCTAGCTGTAAATTAATTGTAAAGATAACCAGAGATAAGAACGCACCACTTCCATTTCCTGGTTTATCCGACAAAAATAACAGACTAGATGTCCTTGGTTTTGATAAACACAAAAAAAAAAAAAAAAAAAAAAAAAAAAAATGCAAAGTTTATGCATTCCACAAATCCGCATATAGAACAGTGTTTTAAATATATACTTACAGAATGACACCTGTTTAATTGACGGAGTTTGTCGACAGGTAGGAGAAACGGGTGAAACTGATCAGATATGTGAACCATCAATAAATCAAACAAAGTGGTCTAATAACACACATATACAAGGTAATTTTAAAAATATTTCTTTAGAAATATGTCGTTTAAAGCATGGAAATGATAACAGTGACAAAGAACAGCAGACTCTTACTAATAAACAAAATAAAAGTACGTTATATATATGTGTGTGTTTGTGTGTGTGTTTGTGTGTGTGTCGCATAAGCTGCTTACTAGGTATCGAAACCTGCAGGTTAATTTCTTTTGTTACTTTTATGCTTCAGTTTGTTTTATTTTGACGTAAGTTCCGTCGAATATGAACATGGAAATTATATATTTTGAAATATATATTTTTAGAAATTAACCTATATACGGCTTGGTACACTGGATGTCCCTGTGAGGAGGGAAGTGACGCTTTCAATTGCGCATGCTGTATTGACAGCGCATGTCCATGTCCGTCTCCAAGACAACATCAATGTACATCGTGCGAAAATCCAAACTGTGATAACTATCCCATTGCATTTAGACCACGCTGGCGTCCAAGTGCTCAACCCAAATATGCAAAGTAATTTGGTTAAAATCAATGAACACATTGATATCTAGTCGCTATTTAACATTTGAATAAAATAACTAATTGTATAAAAAATAGTTTTTGTTATTTTGGTATATGGATATATTTGTTTTTGCAAACGTCGAAATAAATGACATAGTAATTCTGGAAGTATATCAACCAGGAAATGAAAGGATGAACTTACTTGTATTTAGGTACAATGTATCAACATAGAACAAGTCTGTATCAAAAATTTTTATGGTATGGTTGAATATTCAAAGTTAAAATGGTATTAAGGTCTTGGTCTTTGTGGAACAAATTATAATACATTAATAAAACCATTTATTACAAACAACTCAAAAAAATCTGTTTATATAATAGTATAGAAGATCTTTTTTTGTATCCTCCGGAGATACTCAAATACTACTTTCCAACTATTCACTCTCTTAGAAAAAATCCAATGGGACAAGCTTAACTATTTTTTGTAAATTTTTATGAAAATGTTTATTTTTATAGGAAGACAACAAACTTGGCTGTTGGGGCTGAACACGTTAGATATTCAGTAGAGGGTTTCACAAAACAATAAACTCTAATGTTTTCGAAACGATGTTAAACTTTTGGTAAGGGCTGCTCTTGTATATACAATTCTCTTATGTATCAGAAATTAATAAAAAATAAACTATTTAATAGACAAAGACCCTATAAAAAGCACAAAAGAAACAAAAAACAATCACCGAAAACTTCAAAAAGACATAAAAAATAAAAAAGACAATGGATTTAACACTAAATTTTTAAACAAAATTCTGAAAATGGATGACAAAAAAATCCCTATATTGCATAAATGACAACATACCAAAATTTCTAAAGCGTATTTAAACCAGTTTAAGTATAGAATTTAAAATTCAAATCCATCCAAACTTTTTAAAAAAAATCCTTTATATAACAAAACCCATTTGATTTTCAATATAAAGTCGTGTGAAAGATAAAACCTCGGCAATATATAAAGTTTATCGAAACATATGAAATCTATGAGATTTAGCTTAAAACGAAAACAAAATTTAGTTCAATTTAATTTAAACAAGCAATTGTCTTTATCAGATTAACATCATTTTTGAATTGATTTTATTATTTAAGAGTTTAGTTAATTCAATATCATAAAAAAGTTACATAAATTAAAAATGGTGTTATAGTTTTGATATAAATATACACATAAAATCTTAAATTTGTGTTTATGTAATATTAAAATTATTAAACTCGTTGAATAAATTATTCAACTCGTTTAACAAACTTAATATTACAGAAACACTAATGTAACACGCTCTATATATAATATACATTTATATTTTTAATATCAAGAAATGTCGTTTCAATAATTGATTTCTGTACACTTAAACTTACCTTTGTAGAAATTAATTTAATTCTTCTAAACAGCTTACGGGTTATGTAAATATTCAGTGCGGATAATTTGTCTCTACTTAGTCCATTCTACACGCACTTGCCATGAAAACGAATGCTATTTTTTGTTTTTTCTCAGCTATCAAAAATTGATTGTGACAATATCTAATTTAGAAATATGTGTTGTTGAGAGGAACTGGCATTCTGATATTTAACAGCTGTTTGCTTTAACATATATCTATTTTTACTAACCACCTTAACCTAATTGCGACTTTAAACAATTCTTTCCCTTAAAAAGATATAACAAATATGTTTAATGTATATTGCTGCATAGCGCTTGTATTACCTTTCGAAGCACCACGTAGTATTTTCTCTTCAATGTTTACGTTTGTAGATCGTACTATCGTACTATCATTGAACGTTGTCAATGTCAACGTTTAGTAGCAGCTAAAGTTAAACAATTTCTTAAATCTTTATCCAGCTGTATAATTTATTATATATTGAAACTAAGAAGTTATCATTAGCTACTGTCGGTATAAATAAACAAAATCGCGAATTTGCATTTCGAAAAATGCAAGATAGGAACAAAATAGAATTGAAAACAAATAGAATGATTATTACAAAATATTTATAACTACATGTATTACAAGTACGTTTTTGCTCCCATCTTAAGCTAAAAATGGTGTTATCCTTCCGGTTGGATTGATTGCGACCAGCAAACCTTCCGTGCAACAAGAAGAAATAATTCCATCCATGTCGTCTAATAAAGTTTTCATAAAATTATTATTTTTTTTCAAATGGTACTTTCTAATTCAATATGAAATGTCGACATAAATATATCTTGATATAAAATAAAAAATAAATGTATTTTTAGATTTTAGCACTTCGGTTTTTAGGTTGTTTTAGTTCTTTATATGTGACGCCCAAGAAGGCGGCGGAGCGTATGCTCTGAAAGGATAACTGGTGCTTTTCCGTTGACAAAACCAGTAGATGAGAAATGAAAACCGTAATTCTAAGTATTTAAATGACCTTCCGCAAATTGTAAGCTTAGTGTAAAGGTTAAAATTTAAAATATAAGAAATAAATTCCAATTACTTGTGGTTTACTAGAGATTAACAAGGTTTTGGAATTTCACCCTCAAAATCAAAACAATTTTATGAAAGAATTGTCATTTGAAAAAAAATTATACCCAGTAAACAACAAATTGAAAGTTATTTCTATAGAATACTTAAAAAGGTATAAAATTAATTTGTACTGTTTTATAACGTGATTTTCAAAGACGCTGACGTCTCGATATAAGTGAAATATTCTTGACTGGGACGTAAAAACCACATTAAATCAAATTAAGTCAATCAAAAACTTTTATAAATAAGTCATTTAGAAATCCATAATTTCAAAATATAATTTCAAAATATAATTTCAAAATGGTTTTATATTAAGTTCTGCTTTTTCTTAAAGCATGTTAATACTCATCTCCTTGGTACCCGTGTCTAAGAATAAATGCCTTCTTTTAATTTAAATTTTTATTAATTCATATATTTATTTTTATTTATTTACATGCATTTGTATTTTTTATGGTAATCCACTTAATTATTGGTTTTTACGGTGTAACATTGTTACAATTGCTAAACAATACTATTCATTATCTTGTATTTAGAGTAAAGGAAGAAAGTGATAGTTTCTAAGGGGACCAAATCTATCTTAAATCGATAAAATAAACGAAACCTTTTTTCCGACAAATTACAGTTAACGTCATGCCATCCAAAATTAATCTCGCACACTAAATAACCAGTACTTGTAGCATAGATAGAACGTCATTTTAAATTTAAACTATAGGAGAAAATCCTTTAGACAAGGTTTAATCTGTTATTGAATTATACATCTTTTTTTCCCCTGACTATACTGACTTTCGTAATTATTAATTATCTGAAAAAATTCATGGTTATCTGGTTCGCTGTTGTAATCTCTCTCAATATCGTAAACGATTTCGTCATCGTTAGTGTCCTGAATCTCCTCATGGTTATCTTCTTCGCTGTAGTAATCTTCCTCAATATCGATTTCGTCATCGTCAAATTCCTGTATCTCCTCATGGTTATCTTCTTCGCTGTTGCCATCTTCCTCAATATCGTCATCAATTTCGTCATTATGGTCATCTTCCTCATTATTCTCAACAACATCGTCCTCGATAACTTCATTTTCTACGTACTCTCTATCTTCACTTTCGTCAGGCATTACAACTTGAATAGGTGCTATCTTGCAATGACTATTGTAGGTCCCACACTGATATTTACCATCTACAGCTTTCTTCAAGCAAATGAAACAAAACTTCTGTCCACAGATACAAACCATGTGCTTACAAGCTCTGGTGTGATAAATCAGCATACCACAGTTTGGACATGCTCTTATGGATGGACAATCTGCCAATCCAACTATCTTCTTCTTTTCTGCCTCTCGTAATATCTTCAGTCGAGGATCTTCACCACTACAAGCAGCATTTCCACAGCTTGACGTGCTTCTTGGATTAGACCACTTTCCTAAACAATACCAACAAAATTCATACGTAGAACCATCTTTACTGCAAAAAAGACATTTTACTCTGCGGTCTTTTTTATTTTTGCGAATACAATACGATGTGCATTTCGGACATTCTTGAATGCCTGATGCTTTTCTCATAAAATTTTCACTTAACTTTCGTTCAAATTCCTCTTTTTCTTCCGGAGTCAAAACTGCTAATTTTCGTACGGTGTAATATTCCCATATCTTCCCACAATAAGTTCCATTATCTCGA
Organism: Tegillarca granosa; assembly: GCA_029721355.1. NCBI lineage: Eukaryota > Metazoa > Mollusca > Bivalvia > Arcoida > Arcidae > Tegillarca > Tegillarca granosa. The sequence goes on along the minus strand of CM056606.1, from coordinate 13,743,917 downwards.
TCAATGTATGGACAGAATAACTGACATTTTCCTGCTGATATAAGACTTCTGCAGTATGCAGTAAGTGATTCAGGACCTGAAGTTCAAAAGAAAGTATTTGATTGGAATTAAATGTAACATTCTTTATAGTGAAATTTAATTTGCGCACACAAAGCATTGTTGTAGCAACCCTTCTACTATGTATTTCTAACTTGAGTGTAAAAAACTGAGACTTTTCTAAGCCGAAAGCTTTGTCATGATCATTGATATCAACATAGATGCAGACTTTAGGTTTAAGAACCGATCTGTTTAGCATCTCTTTTGGTACTCTCTTAATTTCTAAAACTTATTTTAAACTAAGGTTTATACTTTCTTGCGCAGCATGCCATAGCTGAATTTGGATTAAGTAAATTTCAGAACTTTGGATTCATTAGTTTTCGAATGCTCGACTTATTATTTTTATCTATCACCATTTTCGGTCCCTATTATTGCTGATGAGGAATAAATTTCCGAAATCTGCACATATTGCATATACGGCAAATTTACATAGGTATTTTGATTAAACGTATCTATTTTGTCTTGTGTTGATGAGCTTTTTAAACAATTAAAACCGATGAACAAAACTAATTAAGGTAAGTTAAATAAGTGTAATTGATATATAGCCACTTGCGAAAAAAAAATTCAGGATGTGAAAATTGAATTTATTAATATATTATTATTATTTTTCAAAAATCATTTTCATTTCATAACATCATCTTTTAGTAAAAACTTACAGAAGAAGACAATTACATATATACAAAAAATACAATAAAAAGGCACAGGGTAACGACTGCCTAAAAATATACATCTAGATCTATGACGGGCACTCCATTTTATGGAAAACTGTGTGTCGTTATAGTACTCATTAACGACCAAAAACAATTTGTTTACATTTTAGAAATGTTTCTTAAATATGCATTTTTAAGAAGCGTTTAAATAAATGTCTGTATTATCTTGCGAATTTTATTTTCAAATTTTTCTTATTTCCTAAAATATTCCAAATAAAAGTTTCAGCTTAGTAAACACTGGAACAAAATTTTTAATTACGATTTTTGGGACCACCTATTAAAAAGTGTAAAGGTTAACGCGCTCTAAAATAGCCTAAATATTTTGTTATCATAACTTGCCAATAATGACCCTAAAAGAAGGAAAACTTTCCAATCGGTTGTCTCAATATGCAATGTTTGATTTCCTATCTTTTCTGTTCGTCATGTGCTACTTTTGAATTTTTTATAAATATATAACAAATACCTTCTAAATTTTGATGTGCCATATTTGCACATTTCGGAAAATTATTCCTCATCAGTGGCACTAGGGGTCGAAAATTTGATATAAAAAAAACATAAGCCAAACAGTTGAAAAATGATGAATTTAAAGTTCCAAAACGATATAAATCAAAATCAAGCTAAGAAATGCTTTGCTTAGTTTTAAATAAATTTTAAAAAATAAGAGTAAAAATTACAAATTAGACAAATTTCCATGTGCTACCTTTGAATGCATTATTTAATAAATTCAAAACTAGCACATGACAAATTGTTTATTACCATGTTCATTTGTTTCAGCTTAAGACTACATGTACTTTATTTCTTGTGCTATTCTAGTACTCACCGATGGCATGTCCACATGGCATTTTTGCTCGTTTATTTTCGGGATCGTCATCCCACGTGATCATATCAGGGGCGTCAGTTAATTCTACGTCATCATCAAGAACTTTCTCCGTTTGTTCTGTCATTGCGGACTGTTCTCTCAAACTTTTGAACTGCAAAATATGACAATAATTTTTTTTAAAAAAAAAAAACAAAAAATATAAAATAAAATAATAAATAAAACTTTATGATCAGCAAAGACATTATTTTGTTGCGTCTTTATTGTAATTATTGGATTTTGAGACATAAAGTTTAAGCAAAGGCAACACAGTAAGTAAAAATGTGTTCATGAGATGATGATATAAAGCTTAAAAAGGAAGGTTTTAATATTAAAGTCCAATGTTACCGAGTTTTCAAGAAAATTTTAAAAAATAATAATATAATAAAAAAATATATAAATTTATTCCATTTTCTTAATTAAAAAAAAACTAAATAAAAAATACATTTCACATTTCAGGCCCCTGTTTCAAAATCGTTCCTACACTTAATTAAATCTTTCAAATTTTGGCAATATCTTTTGAAACTACAAATAAGTATTTTAAATAAAAGACAATACTAATGCCATTGGTTTTAAACACAAATTGCCGAATATTTTAATAATTAAGAGAATTATTGAGATTTTTAATTTCGATAAATTTAAGTTAAGGAAATATTAGTGAAGGAATGATTGATAACGTTTGCCTGGTGACTGTACACTCAACTCAAATTAGGAAATATTCCAATTAAAATTTTTAAGACATTACAGAGTTAAATCAAATCATAAGGAATGAATTTCTGAAATGTGCACATCTCGAACATCATATTTTCAACTGGTATATCTTATGTTATATTTAAATTATTTTGTGTAGATTTGTTGAACAAAACCAAGCAAGGTCTCATAAACCCTAAAAAAGTTGAGTGAATGATTGTGAAACTGGGACCAGATTACCTTGACTTTTAATCTGTGTCAAGGTAAACCAGTTTGACTATCATTTGACATTCTTTATTCTCTGACATAATATATATATATAAGTTTGAAGATTGACTCAACGACAAGATATTAAAACGCTGCACTACTTCAGGTGATTTTAAAAAGATACGGTCAACTAAAAAGATTATTATTTATGCGTTTATTTCCCTTGTGTAATGTCAATAATATCTCAATTAGCTATAGAATTTATTTATGTTATAAAATTTGTTTTGTATGTGAATTGTATTTATATACGAATTTACATGTATACATGTCCTCATGTTCTACTTCCAGAGTGGCTGAATTGTATTATAGTGAAATAAATTGTATTGAAAGATTTAAATGATTTAATAAATTTTAAAGCTTCTAGTTCAAAGTTCATTAAAATGATCTTAAATACATTAAGAAGTGGTGCATGTATAATTTATTTTGTTTTGTTTTATTTTCTTCAAAGTAAGAGTAGATAAACCACTTGCTTTTAAATTCACGTAAACATAATAAAGCTTGTTACTTATCTTTTAAAATAAACTAATTTAAATTTTAAATTGATTTCACGAACAATTTCAGAATTGTTCTGCATTTTCAATTTGTTTTGTGGTCTAAAAGTTTCTACAGAACTTATTTGATTATTTTTTAAGAAAAACTAGTTTTATACGAGTGCAAAATTATTACATTAGCCGCTAAACAGTTTGGCACATCTTCTAAGCAAACTGCTTTTTGTCAGTCTTTCGAAAGAGCTAGAAGTAACTATCATATTGATAGTATTTGGATATACTAAAAACGAAACTGAAACCGTAAAGTAAAAGTACAATTTCGATTAGGAAAAATTACATGCATGTCGACCTTTCAAATAAGACCATTAAAAGTAGAAAAATCACAAAAGACAATTTTTTTGGATATAAAAATTAATTTAAAAAAAAAAGTTTTAATGAAATGAATTTCAAGACAAAAGAAATCGAAACTTAGACATGCAGTCAATTTTATAGGTCAAAGAAAGACTTCAAAGTAATGTAAAACTAATGTAAACAATGAAGAAGGACTGTTGTATAAGACAACACTACTTAACATAACTATCTCTTGAGAGACATTTTAACTTGACCTTGTGCCCTTAACCTTTAAACTACACGTCTTAATTTGGAGCGCGACTTGTTGTCTTTTAGTCGTTACCATGTGTGTTAGAATTGTGTTTACATGACAGACTTTTGAGAGCCATTTTAACTTGACCTTGTGACCTTAACCTTTGAACTACATACCTTTAAGTAGTACGCGACTCGTTGTGTTTTGGTCGTTAAAACATGTATCAGAATTGATTCATATCTTATTTTACAATTATTTTCCGAGTTAAAAACATGGAATAAAGCGATTATATATCAGCTGAAAATAAATAACAATACATGTATTGTCGAGTTAAAATACCGATAAAATGATATACATTCATGATCTAATACATGTAATAAAATACATACAAAAATAATCTAAAATGTTTAAACCTTTCAAAATCTGACAAAATTATAAGATTTTTCAATTTTGTCAATTCATTTACATTTAATGAAAATAGGTATACCTGGTCATTCTGTAGTATTACTAGAAACTGAAACTACTGTTTTTGTAATTTTCAAAACGAAAATGAAACAAACTTTAAAACAGAAAGTACATTCTCGATTCTGTATACCTGATTTATAGACAAGTTAACTTTCAACTATGTACGTTAACTTACATAAAATAACAAAAGATATTTAGCAAAAGTTAATAATAACAGTCAGGAAAGTCAAGGGACAAAAAAGAATTGAATACATGTAATAATTATGTATTGTATGATAGAGGTCAACCCTTAAATGTGTCCATTAAATGTAGATAAAGAAACAAGAGGCATTTTATGTAAAATAGTTTTTGTAAGAAAACAAAGGAATAAAGATACAAATTTATCAAAAAGACACACTGATTATCACACACACACACACACACACACACACACACACACACACACATATATATAACAAGAGATAGTCAGATCGTCGGTCTCACCTAAAACGTGTACCTTGGTCAATAAATAAAAATACATAAATGACTTAAGTAATTTGTATTCTAATACAAATGTAGAAAAACTCAATACTGAGATATATACATTTTGGAATGTTTATCTAAGATATAATTTTCATGGCATTTCTCGTAACGCCAACATTATAGCTCAAATTCTGCAAATTCTTAAAAATAAGATACACATGTTGAATAACTATGTAAATGGATGTCATATATCTAATTACTAGTTATGATATGAAAAATACTTAGAAATGCATTTATAAGTCAATTTTGCAAAATACTGAATGTTAAAGGTAAAAACAATAGCTATAAAATGATGTGTAAAGGACTTGATTAAACTTTCAGTTTTATCATTCAAAATATAAAAACCATATAAAATTCATAAATTGTTTCTTCAATTAATTGAATTCGGAGGCCTCGTGGGGCGAGTCGTCTAAGATTTTGGATCACAATGTCTTTCACTACCTAGGCTGATATTCTAGTGTATGAAAGTTTGTCAGTTCGCTTGCCAAAGACAGGTTTTTCGGGCACTCCGCTTTCCTCAACTATACCAGAACTGACCTCCTCGACGTAAGTGAAAAAAATATTGATCGGGGTGATGTTCAATTTTAAATGTAAAATATAAAGAAAACTTAGTGGTCATTATTTCAACATATTTTTATAATAATGTCATTATGTTTGTGTTTTAATACAGATCATAATGATCGATATCCTAACTATGACAACTTTTATCAATCATAAAAATAAGGTTAAATTTTTTAAAAATCGGATTTCATTTTTTGATTTTTCAAAGTCAATAAACATTTTTTAGATAAAAAGCAATACCTGATCGATTTGTATAAAACTAGTCTTCGAAAGTCTCACCAGTAATAATTAGTTTGATAGTGCTTCGATATATCCAAAACGAAAACGAAACTAATTGTAAAATGTAAGTAAGGTTTTCGGTGATGTAATGTCTAAAATTAGAAACATGTTATTCTTATTATAAAGATTGTAGATAATTATAAAGAGGGCAGGTTATAATTTGTTTGTTTATATTATTATTATTATTATTATTATTATTATTATTATTATTATTATTATTATTATATCACCGGGCATTTTCTTTATCACATCACGTCTGAAAATTCTGATCAAGAAAAATATCAGTATTTATTAATTTATCTATTTACGCTTTATTTATTTGTTTGTTTATTTATTTATTTATTTATTTATTTTAAATTTATTTACATGGTAATATGATTGTAAATGATAATTGATAATATACAATTTATTTAATTGTTCATGCATCATGCTTTCCTCTCCAATAGATTTTTTAGCTATAATTACTAAATCTTATTCATACATGTAAGTAAGCTTTGATTTAAGTATATAGATAAAATAACAAAATATATTTAGCAAACATTAATAATAATAGTCAGGAAAGTCAAGAGACAAAAAAGAATTGAATACATGTAATAATTATGTATTGTATGATAGAGGTTAACCCTTAAATGTGCCCATTAACTGTAGATAAAGAAACAAGAGGCATTTTAAGTAAAATAGTTTTTGTAAGAAAATAAAAAAATAAAGATACAAATTAATCAAGAAGACACACTTTGATAATCACACACACACACACACACACACACACACACATGGTTTTTATATTTAAATGATAAAACTAAAAGTTTAATCAAGCCCTTTACACATCATTTCATAGCTATTGTTTTTACCTTTAACATTCAGTATTTTGCAAAATTGACTTATTAAATGCATTTCTAAGTATTTTTCATATAACTAATAATTAGATATATGACATTCATTTACATACTTATTCAACATGTGTATCATATTTTTAAGAATTTTCAGAATTTGAGCGATAATGTTGGCGTTAATTAAAGGGCTTAATTAACCTTACAATTTATCATTCAAAATATAAAAATTATATAAATTAATAAATTGTTGTTTTAATTAATTTAATTTGGAGGCCTCGTGGGGCAAGTGGTCTAAAGCGCACGATCACAATATCTTCTACGACCTAGACTGAAATTCTAGTGTATGAAAGTTTGTTTTGTCAGTTCGCTTGCCAAAGATAGTTGGTTTTTTTTCGGGCACTTCGCTTTCTTCAACTATTCCAGAACTGAAAAAAAAAATGATTGGGGTGATGTTCAATTCTAAATGAAAATTATAAAAAACAACTTAGTGGTCATTATTTTCAACATATATATTCATTATAAATTTTTTGTATTTATGTTATAAAATAGATTATAATGATCAATTTCCTAATTAAAAATACTTTTAAATCAATCAATGTAAAATATTTCTCTTTTTCAAAACTTCGGACTTCATTTTTTATTTTTCAAAGTCAATAAACATTATTAAAATAAAAAGCCATACCTGATCGATTTGTAAAACACTAGTCTTTCGAAATTCTTACCAGTAATAATAAGTTTGATAGTGCTTGGATATATCCAAAACGAAAATGAAACTAACTGTAAAATGTAAGTAGGGTTTTCGGTGATGTAATATCTAATATTAGAAACATGTAATCCGTAATATAAAGATGGAAGATAATTATAAAGAAGTCAGTTTATAATTTGTTTGTTTATAATAATAATAATAATAATAACAATAACAATAATAATAATAATAATAATAAGAATAATAATAATAATAATAATAATAATAATAATAATGATATTATTATTATTATTATTATTATTATTATTATTATTATTATTATTATTATTATTATTATTATATCACCGGGCATTTTCTTTGTCACATCACGTCTCAAAATTCTGATGAAGAAAAATATCAGTATTCATTAATTAATTATAGTTTTTATGTTAATAAAAAAAAAATTATTATTATGATTATGATTATGAATTTGATGATGATGATGATTATTATTATATCACAGGGCATTTATATTATTATTATTATTATTATTATTATTATTATTATTATTATTATTCGCTATAATTGCTTTTTGATTACTATATCTTATTCATGCATTAAGGCTATAATTTAAATATCGTGATAATTTGAGCTGTATGTTTTATCGTACTTAATGTTGGAAATTAGTTTTAACTTCTGGTTTATCAATAATATTTATCTTAGGCTTTTAAGGACTGGCTTTTTATCAATATAACGGACTGATTGGTTCGGGATTGTTTAGCGACAATTTTCGTAAGTAAGCTTGCTAGCACTGATTCATTTGGGTTGTTCTACGAAAATTGTAAGCTAGCTAGCACTGATTGGTTCGGGTGTTGTTCTGTGACAATTGCGTTAGTAAGCTAGCTAGTACTGATTGGTTCGTTGTGTTGTGTTGTGATAGTTTTCGTTAGAAAGCTAGCTAGCACTGATTGGTTCGTGGTGTTGTGTTGTGATAGTTTCGTTAGAAAGCTAGCTAGCACTGGTTAGTTCAGGGTGTTGTTATGCGACAATTGCGTTAGTAAGCTACCTAGCACGGATTTGCCCGGGTCTTGTGTTGTGATAATTTGCGTAAGTAAGCTAGCTAGCACTGAATGGCCCGGGGTGTTGTCCTGCGATTATTTGTGTTAGTAAGCTAGCTAGCACTGATTGGTTCGTGGTGTTGTGTTGTGATAATTTGTGTTAGTAAGCTAGCTAGCACTGATTGGTTCAGGGTGTTGTCCTAGGACAATTTTCGTTAGTAAGCTAGCTAGCACGGATTAATTCGGGGTGTTCTTCTACGACAATTTTGTTAGTAAGCTGGCTAGCACTGATTGGTTCGGAGTGTTGTTCTTTGACCATTTTCGTTAGTAAGCTAGCTAGTACGAATTGTTTCGAAATGTTGTTTTGCGACAATTTACGTCAGTAAGCTAGCTAGCACTGATTGGTTCGAAGTGTTGTCCTGTGACAATTTACGTTAGTAAGCTAGCTAGCACGGATTGGTTCTGGGTTTTGTCCTGCGACAATGTGTTAGTAAGCTAGCTAGCACTGATTGGTAAGGGGTGTTGTTTTGCTATTATTTTCGTAAGTAAGGTAGCTAGCAATGATTTTTTCGGGGTGTTGTCCTGTGACAATTTTCGTTAGTAAACTAGCTAGCACTGATTGGTTCGGAGTGTTGTTTTGCGACTATTTGCGTAAGTAAGCTAGCTAGCACTGATTGGTTCGGAGTGTTGTTTTGTGACAATTTGCGTTAGTAAGCTAGGTAACACTGATTGGTTCGGAGTGTTGTTTTGCGACAATTTGCGTTAGTAAGCTAGGTAACACTGATTGGTTCGGGTTGTTGTTTTGTTGGTGAGCTCACCAACACTAAATGAGAACAAACAACCAGCAGTTTACAGTACCAAACAAATCGAAAACAAACAAACAAAAAAAAACACTTGTACCAATGCACTTCTAAATTTGTGTTGTGACTTATTCATGTGTGCGCTTGTGTTTACTGACCTTGATTTAGTTCACCCTTTAGGGACTCATTTGTCACATTTTGCAGCATCAACTATCCAACGGCGACAATGGATGAAACCAATACATTAAACTGACAAAAATAAACTGTTATTAGTAATTAATACACTGAATTAATCAAATTTGCTGAATTAATTATGTTACATTAGCGAGCATCTGTTGATAAATCGATTTATAAGGTGGTATAACACGCAAAACCCGAGGTAAGAGCCTGACACTATATATATACAACTTGACCACGGCTCGTCAGCAGTTGTCCATTCAACTATATCGTTCTCACTATCACAGGTAAGTTGTTTTATGTCTTTATTTCGGGTAAGAATCTAAATTCAAATTGCAATTTTATAAATTGATCCAACAAAAAAAAAAAAAAAAAAAAAAAAAAAAAAAAAAAAAAAAAAAAAAAACCCACTGTTTTATCTCCAAATTGATATATTCCGCCATTGTGTAGCCGTTTAATAGTTTCTTTTGTCAAAGGTATTCGGCTTTACCCGAGAACGCTCAAGTTTCCTTAACTCTTGAAAACTTACTGCTTTGATTCGGTATTATTGATATAAAAAATATACAGAGTAATTATTAGCAATAATCAACACTTACACTCTGAGAACAATTAGCTACTTAAGCAAGAACACAAATTGTTACAGAATCAATTTTGCGATCGTTTTATTTCATTTTATTATATTTTATTTTATTGGGTTTTTTTATCATTTTATTATCATTTGATTTGATTTGATTAAATTAAATTAAATTAAATTAAATTAAATTAAATTAAATTAAATTAAATTAAATTAAATTAAATTAAATTAAATTAAATTAAATTTATTCTTATTAATTTAATTCAATTCAATTCAATTCAATTTTAATTTAATTTAATTTAATTTAATTTAATTTATTTTTTTATATATTTCTATCATTTCATTCTCCGAACTTGGTTTTTGCGCATTATGTTTCACAGTCGTTGTCCAGAAAGTAAAAATGTACTCTAAAAATAAGCTATCGGTGATTTTTAAGAACCTGAAATTAATCGAATAAAAGTAACGAAAACGCTAGTATTTTAAATCATTTTAGTTGATTAATTACATTTTTTAAATGTAAACTTCACCGTTAAGAGCCAAAATATAAAAATAAGAAACCAAATTTTATTTTTTGAGATAAAATATTCTGCAAAACTGAAAATTTTTCAGAATTGCTTCCGAACAACGCATTGAGTTTTTCAAAAGTTTTTTTATAAATTAAAAAAAATCAATAAAAATTATGTGACATTTGCAGGCATTCGGGTAAAAAAATAATAATACATATTTTGAGACTCGTATGTAATAATTGTCCTCATTTATCTAATGCTTGTGAAATTTATCTAGTTAAGTTAAACATATTTTATTGCCAATTATTAAATACATTGCAATGGGATCGGACGTAAGTTTAAAAACTTATAATTATCCTTTCCCTATATATATATATATATATATATATATATATATATATATATATATATATATATATATATATATATATTGAAATTGAAATATATGGCGACATTATAACAAAATTTTTATACATATATATCATAATTAAATTATTGAGAGAGAGAGAGAGAGAGAGAGAGAGAGAGAGAGAGAGAGAGAGAGAGATGGTAACATAACACATTAAGTAAAACGACATACAAAACAAAGAAAAAGAAAAATAATAATAATAAAAATAATACAATATTAGAACTTGCGAGTTTGTTGCATAAAAGTTTGAACACAAAAAAAGACTTTAGAGTTTACATCTTCTGGAAGGTAGACACTACCATACATCAAAGTACCAAGTGTAACTGGATAAACGCCGAGATTGTATAAAGACAGATTTAGTAGTTGATGTTGTGCAACATAGTTTGTACTTAAAAAAAAAAATAATGAAATACATCTTCACGGTGAAATCCATAACTGCACACGGCGCTACTGACAATATCAACTCTTTGAAATTTATCTAATTTTAGACACAATGGATCTCAAAATTGTGCTGATACTGGCTGTGGTTATCCCTGTTGCAGTTTTTGCAGGTAAGACAGGCTTGTAAGACACCAGAATTTTTATTGATTGATTGATTGATTAAATGGGTTTTACATCTCAGTCAATCAAGAATATTTCACTTATATCGAAAAATCACCAGCTAATAGTAAAGTGATAGGATTTTTTTCTTTGCAATGCACTTAGAGCAATGCGCAGGGATGGTCCTTTAGTGTTATACATATATATTGTTTTAATGTACTTATACTGAAACCGGATCTGTTCATATCCATTACGTATCTTTTTTAGATTGTAGAATAAATGAAGAGTTTCCTACAACATGTATCTCCATTGTATAACTGATAACAGAACATTTAGCGCGCCACGTCTGCCTATGTTACCAGCATCGGATTTTAATGTTGCTAACGAAGGACCCCTTTAATTTCATTTCTAAATGCCGAGTGCTTGGTAAAACAGTCACTGTTGGTCAACCCGTTCGGGATTCGAACCCCTAGTGGCCCGATCTCCCAAATACCAGAATATTTGATTAATTCTCGTAAAGATAAAGTTCTAATACATCATTGGATTTTTAAACTTTAGTGTATGTATTTATACAACACTTTTAATGGTTTAATTTAGACAAAGGCAATAAAAATACTCACTCCTTAAAAGCTTAATGTGATTTTTTTCCGCCCGTTTATGATTCAAGCCACTTACTCGTTAATATTTCTTTCATTTATGCAATTAGAAAAACAACTCTTCAAAATGTGGTTGTTGGTATCACGTTAGCAATTTCAATACAACAGCTTTTTTTCCAAAAAAAATTATAATGACTACTAAATTAATGATTGAGAAAGTGAATTTTTTATGAAAAATAATTAATTTATCACAAATGCAAGGTAAGTGATATTAAATGCCATGGCATACACTGCCATGGAAAGCATACTACCGGTTATAGCAACTCGCAATTGGCGATATATCGCGTTCTTTTTCAAAATAATTAATAAGTTATATTGATGAATAAATTAATTAATTTTCTTTCATAATACTGCATAATAACAGATATTAACCTCTAACGTTGTCACAAGTGATGCCATATCTAAGAATTTAGAGAAGTTAAAACAAGCATGAATACGGAATTCATTTCGTCGTGTAAAATGAGTAAATAATTTTTACGAGACGTTAATTGTCTTAAATGTTTTATTTATCTTTCTAACTGTTCTAAAATGACGACTTAAATGATTATCTAACAAGAACTTATAAATATTTTCTATCAGTATTTTCTTATTTTATATATTAAATGAAATGAGTGAAAATATTTTGCTTATAAACAGATATTTCCATACATATATTTTTTTTTCCAAAATCCTTCATGTGTCATTTTAAGTTTTTAATTAGAGTTACTTCCCTTTTCTTGTCACAGATTTTGCCTAGTTTTTTGTTTGTTTTGGTATCTCACTAGAAAGTACGAATTTGTTAGAATGTTATTTTTTTTTATTAACTTTTAACAGCCAAAGAAACAATTTGTGAAGGTAAGGAGGCAAGATTGAAATGCAAAGAGGGTTCCATTAAGATTAAGAGTGCAATGTACGGTAGACAGAACAAACAATCCTGCAAAGACGCAAACGCCAAAAACATCAACTGCAGTGCCGGAAGAGCAGAGAACAAAGTCAAGAAACAATGTGATGGCAAAAAACAATGTAATCTTCAAGCATCTAACTCCGTTTATGGTGATCCATGTCCAGGTACATCCAAGTATTTGGAAGTCCAATGGACCTGCAAGGTAACTAATAATCGGTTTTTTTTTTTTTTTTTTTTTTTTTTTTTTTTTTTTTTTGCTAAGTATTTTGGTTGTTGTTTGAATGATGTTTTAGGTTACAACAGCAATTTAAAGATTTCTTGACGAGTAAATTTTATTAAACTAATCTTTACAAAAATCCATGTGGTGCTTGAGTGCGCAAATGTGTAATTGCAAGAAAACAGTTTCGAAGGAAACAGAGGTTATATAAAAATACAAGTCTGATATTTTTAAACTTGATTAGCGTAATGCTAATTGCTGAAAAACATTATAAAACTACTATGAACAGGAGCATTACACAACACAAGAAAACATCAAAGTGTAAATTAAAAAAAAACAGGTCTAGAAATCCAAAAGTGTTTTGGAATATTTTTAATAAAAATAATAAATCGATGCGTTGTAATGTATCTGTAAAGATTTTTATGAACATTTTAAAAAAGTGAATATAGACACTTGTGTCGAATCTGAGTCAGTACCTGATATTAATTGTGTTATTTTGAATAAGCCGATCTCAGTAGAAGAAATAGTAAAAAGTGTAAATAAATAAAAGAATAATAAATCTTCAGGTATTGATCAGATTTATCTACCCATGACATCAAATTATAGGGAACCATTTCATATCTGGGTAAAATCAGACCTGACCTTTTAGTTTTAGCCCCACTCATCTGCTTGATGCTAAACTTGCATTACGTCTATCCAAGAAAAAGCTGTGCACCTTTTAGGTCGAATAGTAAGTTATGTTTTCGCGAGAAAGTTCTGGTAAGTTACAAAAACCTTTCTTAATCCATTCTGTTTTTATTTTTAGGCGTAAGCTTTGAAGTAAAGGGAAGAAGATAAAAATTGCTCATGAGGGAATATTGAATTCATCAAAATACTGCCTTGTATTGGCGGGAAAACACAAAATAAAAAATAATGAACAATTGTAATATATAATGTAGTCATAAAATTTTGGTACTGTGGCGGCTACTGCTGCTACAGAAGAGAGAGAGAGAGAGAGAGAGAGAGAGAGAGAGAGAGAGAGAGAGAGAGAGAGAGAGAGAGAGAGAGTGTGTGTGTGTGTGTGTGTGTGTGTGTGGTTTCACTTGTACCGTTTCGGTCAATTTTAGAAAGGTGGAAACCGGTGTTCGCGCAGAACCTACTGGCTGTTGCAAAGCAAACTGTCAAACTTTTTCAATCTAATACCTCCCATATGACTATCGGGAGGAATGAGAAGCGCTGTAATATGTAAGCACGAGCAATTTTTTTTTTGAAGTCTTGCTTGATTTTTACATTAAGTATTTGGAAAAAAGTAGTTCTGAAACACGACCGACTTGCAAATACCTTACAAACTTGTTTAATGACTGCATCGTCCGACCACTGCGGAAGCTCAATTGGAAGAGCACTCGCTACGTATGTGGAAGGTCACACCGAGACTTGAAAATTGGTAGTGATTGTTCTTTCGACAAGCACATGGCATTAAAGAATGAAAGTCGATGATTCCTCCGGAGGAGACCTTTAAAACTGATGACCCGTGCCACAACAGGCGTGGCACGCTAACCCTCTATGCACATTGTCCTTAGTGCATTGCAAAGGTGAAACTTTCTGCCACTTAACCCATAGCTTGTGACGTCTCGATAAAGGTGAAATATTTTTCACTGGAACGTAAAACTACATAAAATCAGTAAATCAATAAATCAGCATCGATCGAGGGTAAAGACGTGAACCTTCTAGTCCATTGAAGGCATGTCACTTCAAAAGTCAACCATATTTAAAAAAAATTCTCGTCGTAGGCTTTTACTTTGGGCTAGGTACCAATACAGTAGACGGAATTTTCTGCGACATTGCATCAATAATTTCTTGCGAGAATACTTGCACTCTTCAAGTCGCCATTAATGCGCACTAGTACATTACAGATTAGAATCACTTGACAAGCACATGCACCTTATAAACTTGTGCTAAAAAGTACTTGAAATTTATAAATAATGTTTCCTCTTAAAAAAGCTGTTAGTTTGCTATCATGACGCAAAACAAATGTTTTAGTTAAGTAAACATACATGTATATCGCCAACTTGTTAAAATACAATTTGGGTTATGGCCCTTGGCGCGTATGAATACAAAATATTTTAATAATTGTTCATAAAATAGTTCCTTAAATTACGCAAATACACGTGGAATTTGGATTTATAAAGAAACCAGTCATTCATAACCCGCGAGAATTTTTCTTTAGGAAAACACAAAATAATTAATTAGAACATTGAAATATCCCTCGTTTATTTATTTTTAAAAACACTTTCGCTTATTAAAACAATCATTAGATTCATAAGCTGTTAGAACATTGTCTTGAGATAGATGAGGACGTCGTCTGCAAATTTCACGACAGCAATGGAGACGTTAAGAGATTGAGATGAATTGGGAATTGTTACTGTAGCCTTTAATTCCGCTGATCTTGTCGATGTTATTGATCTACAATGTCATTATCAAGCTCGGATATTTCCGTAATGGAAAAGTTAAACATATGGATAAAGAGCTACAACAGCCGATCGACGGCCGACCACTTACAGAAGTACCAGCTGTTACTGATGAGGAAAACAGTATAACATAAAAAATGAAACTGTTTGAACTGAGTATAAATATCAGGACCTGAACCAAAGCAAATTAACATAAATAAATAAATAAATAGATGAATAAATAAATAAGGCAGTAAGGGTTTTAAAAGTTAAATACGTAATAAATAAAATAAAAACGTTACCAGCGTAATAAAATATTACCAGAGCACCTGTAGAACCACAAAGATAATTCTGTTGATAAAATGCTATACATCTCCAAACACAAATCGAAGACCATTTGTTCAAAATCAATAATAATAATAATAACATGCTCACCGTTTTTCAGCTACAAAATTTTGTAAAAAAAAAAATTAGCAGATCAGTATAAATTATTTTTTCCCAATACTGTTTTTCAAATTTGCATGTAAACCATTCGGATGCAAAATTGATTTGATACACACACACACACATACACACACACACACACACACACACACACACACACACACAGAATTAACAGATAAAACTTTGAGCTTTCATGCTAGAGCAAAACCTGCCAAAAAAAAGCACAGCCTGTTGAAAAACTTAATAATAATAATAATAATAATAACCTTCAAGAGGTTTCATTTAATCTTGCAATCGCCACCTTAACTTGCATTACTTCTTGAATTACCTTTAGAAGAATGTCATTTCCTATAATATATATTCTTGCGATTCACAGCTATTCACTAATAATTTACATTCTTAAAATAAGTTTTGGTGCTTTTGCTGATGTTGGAGAACATTTAAAATTCCATAGTTTATTATTTTGATTATGCCTTCCAGGTGACTGTCATTTAAATCTTTGACCATTTAAGGAATTTTTAGAATTTGGCGTCAACCATGGAAAGAACCAATAGATTAAACTGCCATTGTCCAACACTGGTCAATTTTTAACGCGTAATTTATCAAAGGGCATAAGATAACCACCTGTTTGTTAGTGGTCAAGTTAATTATTGTGCTGTAATAATCAGCGAGGCCCCGAGGTCAAACCCGGTACTATATATATTTACACCAGGACAATTTTCAAACCACTGCAACTTGTTTACATTGTTACTTTACCGTACAGCTTAATTAAGGTAAGTTGTTCAACTATGTTTTCATTTATTATGTTTTTATTGATGGAATGTTAGAAACAATATGCGATAATTTTTTTTTTTTTTTTATTTATGTTTTTTATTGATGGAATGTTAGAAACAATATGCGATAATTTTTTTTTTTTTTTTTTTTAAATTACCTTGTTTGAGAAATTGAAAGTGATAACTGACAATGTTGAAAAACACTTCCCGATTCTATATTTTATTGTTTTTGATTGGTTTGTACTTGTTGCAGGTGTAAATATATCTTCATGGTCAATATGAATGCAAAAACTTTGCAAGCCAGCAAACTGAATAACGCGCGTTAGCATCATTTTGAAACAGTTCAATTGTTATATTTTCGTTAAATATTTAAAAAAAAAAAATTATTCATTGATTTCAAGACTCAAAATTCCCATTTATAACACATGCACACCGAGAGGAGTCCAGTAGACAAAACAGCCACGAAGAACATGCACGTGCACGTGCATTTTAGACCAAGAACACAATTTTCGACCGAAATATAGTCAACAAATAACAACATATTTATTCTATTGATATTCAAATTATTATCATTATTATTTTATATCTAATATTCTCCGAAAATACATTATGTTAATAAACAATTCTTGTAAAACCTCGTAAATGCGCTTTTTAGCCGTGTCAGTCGTGTTTGTATACCTATGATATTGTAGGTCCGAATTGTGTATTGCATTTTATATTTATTCATACACGGAATCACGTGGTTTCGGTTCTTGTGATTTATAATTTATATAAACGCAACGCTTGGATAAATTGGAATTTCACACGGCAAATGAAAATATTATTTATTGAAGTGTTTTAGTTTTCGTTTAAAGGATAAATAAGAAACATATAAGTCACAATTTGTACTGTGAATAACGCGAATGGGTTATAAAGCAAACATATTCTGTATCAAGTTCGAAACAACAAGACAAAAAAGAGAGCTCTTCTGTCCTTCAAATCTGTAATCAACAATATCTTTTTTAAAGATTGAGTCCTAAGAATGTTGTGCTTTTTTCACATATCATGACATGTTTTGAGATATTTTTTATTACTTATTATAACCCTTAGTATCAAAGTAATAATGCTGTTTTACAAAACTATATTTTTTAAATATAACACTAGAATGGTTTTTAATGCGGATATGTTGTCCATTAACTGTTATTATGCAGAATATCATTGACCATTACAGCCAAATAAGGAAATAACAAATAATACCGGAGTAATTCACCGGAAAAATCCGAGCGGTCACGGGTTTTACCGAATATAAGTACATTGAATACATACTTTACCAGTGTATGTGATTATATAAATGTCTTAAAGAATTTTCGAATTTATCGATTAAAACATTCAAAAAATGCTTATTCAATGATAAAATTCAAATTTATCATGAATTACAATGAAATCCGAAAATAAAATGTAAACTAAAATCTTTTTAACATATTGTACGTTAATACAAATGATTGTTTCCTAATTTATTTTTATATTTCGGGTTATAAATTTTAATCTTTTAATACATTTCAAAAAAATGTTGGATGAAATAAACATTAATGACATGTTAACATTCATCTCAAGATGATTATGTTTTAGAAAATTTTAGTAAAAATTCATCGTGTAGTCTCTGAACTGACATTATATAATCTTGAGCTTCGAATTCAATACTTTGTTTTGAAAGACAGATATCTAACTTTTTAAAATTTGCTGTTGAATTAAGATCGGCCATTTTCACCGTTTTTTTAAAACGGCTTTTAATATTGTGATCTATATACTAGTAAAATGAATTTATTTCAATTTCAGGCACCATGGATCTCAAAATCGTGATTGTACTACTTGTGGTCATTCCTGTCGCTGTTTTAGCAAGTAAGCTTGATTTAAAAAATATATATATCAACAGCATAGAATTTCCTCTATTACCTATTAGGCTAAGTTCTTTTTCAAAATAAACAAATTTGAATAATATTTGTATCTGAAACAATTTTTTTTTTTGTATCTGAACCAAACAAAAATAAACCCCTTTTCGTGGCGGGCATTCCTGTTTGAGTTACAACGCATAAAGCTTGTTTCGTCAACGACGAATTTAGATTATATTCAACGGGTATTGTGTATGTTTATTTGATGGCTTTGACCTTTTCGGACACCTACTTATGACTTAAGTTTCCTTTTTATTATCATAGGATTAATTTGTTTTACATGTTTTCACAGTCATTTCAAACGTCCCCATTGAAAATACACCGTTTTTTATATTTTGCAATTAAGAGAATAAGTAGGTTTTTAGCCGGAGGTAGTTGGCTGGTTCCTGGCACCTACTTCATCATCCCAAGACACCCCCCCCCGTAAGAAAAAGAGTCTTAGCTGACGTAAAACACCATTACTTATCCGCACTCAATATATCTTTGTCTAGTTTCTTATAACGTTGGTAAAATTTTGTGTAACGAGAGAAAGCACACCAGAAAAACACATCCTCACCGAGTGCCCCGGCTTAGAATCGAACCCGGCCGTTCCGGATGATACGGGAGCACTTTTCCACGAGGCTAAAAGATCCGCACCAGGAAATCTGGCAGAAGATAATTTTATTATATCTATTATACACAACACAACAACACAACACCAACACTATCTGAGCCCCATGCGTGTTCTTGAAGTCCCATGCTGATAATTCTCAGACGATTTTTGTTCAATTACCATTTTTTTGATTTTGTTTTTAACAGACAAAGAAATAGTTTGTGAGGGCAATGTAGCAAATATGAGGTGCACAGAGGGAACCATAAAAATACATAGCGCAATGTATGGTAGACAGGACAGACAACCTTGCAGAGATTCAAACTCCAACAACATTAACTGTAGTGCCGGAAGAGCTGAGGACAAAGTGAAGAACCATTGTGATGGCAAAACACATTGTCATCTGGAAGCTTCCAACTCCGTTTATGGTGACCCATGTCCCGGTACTTCAAAATATTTGGAAGTCCATTGGACGTGCAAGGTAAGGAAAAATTATTTCTTATCCGTTAACAATATTGTACTAGTGTATTTCTAAGACGAATATAGAAGAAAAGAAACGTGTATGTTAATGTAGCATGAATATTTACTGTCATATACTGTTTTTCAATTTAATCATGAAATACATTTTTGATTTTGAATGTATTTTATGATAAAATTTAAAAATGGTATATGCATTATTATTGGTTCCCAGCTGTTTGTCACATGGTTTTAATAAAAGAATTTTATTAAAAACTTTCCTCCTAAAAATAACAGTAAGGCTGATTTTTTTAAAATGACCTAACCAAATTCTTATTTTTTTTTTATAAAAAAAATTCCCAGAGTTCTATACACGGAACTGATCTTGAAAAATAAGTTGAAATTTAATGACTTCCAATAATGCAATTGGGCCTTACCAAGATTACATAGGAAATTTAAATGTTTATAAAAAAAGGTCAAATGAATTAATATACAAATAACATTTCTTTACTGAATGGTGTTGAATTAAAAAGAAATGGGAAAAAAATTGATGTCCAAAGATCCATTAGATATAATAAGAAAGTTTTGAATTTTTTCCTATTAGAAAAAGGATGAAAGAGCCATAAGTTAAAAATCGGCTCATTGTTGTTCGAGTTGAGTTGAGCAATGGTGTTTAACGTCCCAGTCAAGAATGTTTTACTTATATCGAAACATCGCCAGCTATAGGTTTAAGTGCAAAATTTACCACGCCTACCATGACACGGTAACTCGTTTATTTTAAGTACCAATCCGAAAGAACCGTGACTTTCATTTCGTAATGCTGAGTTGAGTGATTGGCGAAAGAACAATCACTACCCACTAATATCTTGGTTTAGACCCGGTCGGGGTTCGAACCCACGACCTCACACTTATCATTATTGTTCGGATTTCTCAAGGAATGGGAACGATGAATGTTTGAATCATGACATCATATCTTATTTTGTAAACTAGGAAGGTGCATAAGGGATATTTTAGACATTGTGAATTTGTCGAAACAACATTAAAAATTGTTATATGCACAGAATTAAAGAAACCTTTTGAAAAAATCTGGTTATTTTTCCGCATAAGGTCAGTAAATTTTACATTGATCATTTTATTTTTTAATGATTTTGTTTAAAGATGGAGTTTGTTCTCAAAAATATGAACTGATAGTAGTTACGTTAAAAATTTGGATTAATTAACTGACAATCATTATCACTTTAGAATTTGCCTCACTGAGGTTCGAACCTTGGTGGTGAGAGGTGTTGTGGTCCGTAAGTGCGCGCTTTAGACCTTTCAGTCACTAAGGAAACACACACACACACACACACACACACACACACGGGTAACATTCATATATCTAAGACAATATTTCAATGTACTTCGTAGTAAACACTGCGATATACCCCGATTTCGTCAGGCGCAAATGTTCACAATTCTATTTGAACTATTTCTATAAAATGTATTTTCAGGCTTAAGATCATTTCTAGTGATAAGAAGATGACAATAACAAGTGAAAAAAATAATTATAAAATTGACGCATCATTTGGTATCCATGGCAACCTGGTCAAGAAGAAGACTATTTAAATGAAAAAATTAATTAAAACATCTTTCGGTGAAGATGAAGAAAATTAATTACTGATTAAATTAATATGTTGTTTTTGTTATTTGTCATTCATCGTGAGGAAATACGAGATTTTAAAATGTATTTTCAGGTTGAAGATCATTTCTAGTAATAAACAGATGACAATAACAAGTGAAAAAAATAATTATAAAATTTACGCATCATTTGGTATCCATGGCAACCTGGTCAAGAAGAAGACTATTATAAATGAAAAAAATTAATTAAAACATCTTTCGGTGAAGGAGAAGAAAATAAATTACTGATTAAATTAATATGTTGTTTTTGTTATCATTCATTCATCGTGAGGAAATACGAGATTTTAATTAATTTAGATACTGTTGCTAATTTTGTTTTCCTTTCCTTGATCAAAGTTAATTAAAAAAATCGTTATTCTTTTCCTATTTTTTGTTGAATAACAGTCCCGATTTTGGTTCAAAAATGGTAAGCTAAGGCTTATATTAATGTTTTTGAATGGAAATGGTAAGGGGACTGTCAGTGAACCACCATTATTGGAACTAAAAGGTCAGGGAATTTAGAAATGGTTGCCTCAATATTCCTCGTCTGATATGGATTTCATTGACCCTTTATAGAACTTATAAGGTCACCAGTTGACCCTGTAAATATATAATAAAAATATCTCTTAAATTTTGAAGTGCCATATGTGCACATTTAATTAGTATTACACAAATCTGGATACAGGATATTGAACGTGCGGATAAAAAACATTACAAATCCAGATACGGGGATATATCACGTGCCGATACAACACGTATCCTGATATGACATTAAACGTGCGAATACAAAATAGTACACTTATCAAGAACGAGTTTAGTTAAGCAACGGTGTTTTACGTCCCAGTCAAGAGTATTTCACTTATATCGAGACGTCGCCAGCTAAAGCCAAAAGTGAAGAAATTTTGCCTGTGCGTTGCGCTGATGGCATTATACAGCAGGCTTCTTTATCGTGCCGCGCCTGCCGTGAAACGGAACCTCGTTTATTTTCAGTTCCCATCATAAAGAACCGTGACATTTATTTCGTAATGCCGAATGCTTGGCGAAAGAACAGTCACTACACACTTTGAAGTCTTGTGTCAGACCCGGTCGGGATTTGAACACACGACCTTCTACCTACGGAGCGATGTTAAGAACGAGATCTTTAACGTGCAGATACAAGACATTATACATCCAGAAACGGGATAATACACGTACCGATAACAAGATATTATACATATCCTGATACGAGACATTACCCGTGCGATACAAGACATTACACATATCCTGATACGAGACATTACCCGTGCGATACAAGACATTACACATATCCTGATACGAGACATAATACGTGCACATACAAGACATTACACGTGCGATACAAGACATTACACATATCCTGATACGAGACATTACACGTGCGATACAAGACATTACACATATCCTGATACGAGACATTACCCGTGCGATACAAGACATTTCACATATCCAGTTACGAGTCAATTCACGTGCGCATACAAGACATTACACATGTCCTGATACGAGACATTACCTGTGCGATACAAGACATTACACATATCCTGATACGAGACATTACCCGTGCGATACAAGACATTACACATATCCTGATACGAGAAATTAACCGTGCAAATACAAGAAATTTCACATATCCGAAAACGAGACATAAAACGTCCGGATTCAAGACATAACACATATCCAGATACGAGACATTACCCGTGCGATACAAGACATAACACATATCCTGATACGAGACATTACCCGTGCGATACAAGACATTACACATATCCTGATACGAGACATTACCCGTGCGATACAAGACATTTCACATATCATGGTACGAGACATTATACGTGCGCATTCAAGACATTACACGTGCGATACAAGACATTACACATATCCTGATACGAGACATTATACGTGCGCATACAAGACATTACACATATCCTGATACAAGACATTACCCATGCGATACAAGACATTACACATATCCTGATACGAGACATTAAACGTCCGGATACAAGACATTTCACATATCCAGATACGAGTCATTACAAGTGCGCATACAAGACATTACACATATCCTGATACGAGACATTATACGTGCGCATACAAGACATTACACATATCCTGATACGAGACATTACCCGTGCGATACAAGACATTTCACATATCCTGATACGAGTCAATTCACGTGCGCATACAAGACATTACACATGTCCTGATACGAGACATTACCTGTGCGATACAAGACATTACACATATCCTGATACGAGACATTACCCGTGCGACACAAGACATTACACATATCCTGATACGAGACATTAACCGTGCAAATACAAGAAATTTCACATATCCGAAAACGAGACATAAAACGTCCGGATACAAGACATTTCACATATCCAGATACGAGACATTACCCGTGCGATACAAGACATAACACATATCCTGATACGAGACATTACCCGTGCGATACAAGACATTACACATATCCTGATACGAGACATTACCCGTGCGATACAAGACATTTCACATATCATGATACGAGACATTATACGTGCGCATTCAAGACATTACACGTGCGATACAAGACATTACACATATCCTGATACGAGACATTACCCGTGCGCATACAAGACATTACACATATCCTGATACGAGACATTACCCGTGCGATACAAGACATTACACATATCCTGATACGAGACATTAAACGTCCGGATACAAGACATTTCACATATCCAGATACGAGTCATTACAAGTGCGCATACAAGACATTACACATATCCTGATACGAGATATTATACGTGCGCATACAAGACATAACACATATCCTGATACGAGACATTACCCGTGCGATACAAGACATTTCACATATCCAGTTACGAGTCAATTCACGTGCGCATACAAGACATTATACATGTCCTGATACGAGACATTACCTGTGCGATACAAGACATTACACATATCCTGATACGAGACATTACCCGTGCGATACAAGACATTACACAAATCCTGATACGAGACATTAACCGTGCAAATACAAGAAATTTCACATATCCGAAATCGAGACATAAAACGTCCGGATACAAGACATTTCACATATCCAGATACGAGACATTACCCGTGCGATACAAGACATAACACATATCCTGATACGAGACATTACCCGTGCGATACAAGACATTACACATATCCTGATACGAGACATTACCCGTGCGATACAAGACATTTCACATATCATGATACGAGACATTATACGTGCGCATTCAAGACATTACACGTGCGATACAAGACATTACACATATCCTGATACGAGACATTATACGTGCGCATACAAGACATTACACATATCCTGATACGAGACATTACCCGTGCGATACAAGACATTACACATATCCTGATACGAGACATTAAACGTCCGGATACAAAACATTTCACATATCCAGATACGAGTCATTACACGTGCGCATACAAGACATTACACATATCCTGATACGAGACATTAAACGTCCGGATACAAGACATTTCACATATCCAGATACGAGTCATTACACGTGCACATACAAGACATTTCACATATCCTGAAACGAGACATTACCCGTGCGATACAAGACAATACACATAGCCTGATATAAGACATTAACCGTGCGAATACAAGAAATTTCACATATCCGGAAACGAGACATTAAACGTCCGGATACAAGACATTTCACATATCCAGATACGAGTCATTACACGTGTGCATACAAGACATTACACATATCCTGATACGAGACATTACCCGTGCGATACAAGACATTACACATATCCTGATACGAGACATTATACGTGCGCATACAAGACATTACCCGTGCGATACAAGACATTACACATATCATGATACGAGACATTACCCGTGCGCATACAAGACATTACACATATCCAGATATGAGACATTAACCGTGCGAATACAAGAAATTTCACATATCCGGAAACGAGTCATTTCACGTGCGGATACAAAACATTACATATATTCCTATACGAGACATTTAACGTGCGGATACAAAACACTACACATATCCGGATACAGCATTAAACGTGCGGATACAAGATACAACATATATTCAGATATGAGACATTAAACCTGCAGATCCAAGATACAACACATATCCGGATATGAGACATTACACGTGCGGATACAAAACATAACATTACAAATATCCGGATATGAGACATTAAACGTGCAGATACAAAATTCAACATATATCCAGATATGAGACATTAAACTTGCAGATACAAGATACAACACATATCTGGATATGAGACATTACACTAGCGGATACAAAACATTACAAATATCCGGATATAAGACATTACACGTGCAGATACAAGATACAACACATATCCGGATATGATACATTACACGTGCGGATACGAAACATTACGCATATCCGGATATGAGACATTAAACGTGCAGATACAAGATACAACACAGACATTAAACGTCTGGATACAAGATATTCCACATATTCAGATACGAGTCATTACACGTGCGGATACAAGACATTACATATATCCCTATACGAGACATTAAACGTCCTGATACAAGACATTTCACATATCCAGAAAAGAGACATTAAACGTGCAGATACAAGAAACAACACATATCCAGATATGAGACATTACACGTGCAGATACAAGATACAACATATATCCAGATATGAGACATCACACGTGCGGATACAAGACATATCCGGATACGAGACATTACACGTGCGATACAAGACATTACACATATCCGGATACGAGACATTAAACGTGCTGATACAATACATTACACATATCCACAAGACATTACACATATCCGGATACGATACATTAAACGTGCTGATACAAAACATTACACATTTCAAGATACGAGACGCTTAACATATCCTGATACCGAAATACTAAGGATGTATTTGTTTGATATATATTCAAGACTGGCCCTTATTTGGTACATTTGTCCCTGAACTTGTGAACTATTATCTGCTTGTACATCAGTCTACAATATAACAGGCTTACAGTGGGAGAAAAAAGAGAATCTGTCTATGTATCCTCAGGGTGAAGGATCTGTCAATTAAATCAT
Organism: Tegillarca granosa; assembly: GCA_029721355.1. Taxonomy (NCBI): domain Eukaryota; kingdom Metazoa; phylum Mollusca; class Bivalvia; order Arcoida; family Arcidae; genus Tegillarca; species Tegillarca granosa. The sequence goes on along the minus strand of CM056606.1, from coordinate 13,717,686 downwards.
ACGTCTACTGAAACAACGACAACCTCGGGGTGAAATCTGATTACCTGCTATTAGCAACAGGTGTAGCAGAAATTAAACTTTGTTTTCATTCATTTAGGGTAAGTTCAAAGACTTGAACTTTTAGAATTTCATTAAAGAAAAGTTTAAATGGTTTATTAGTAAGAGTGTAGCACATTAATTTTAATCACTGTGAAGTTTCACTTTTTAGAGAAAATTGAATAACTTTAGGTATTTAAACAAGGAACTAAGAAAATATCAATGTTCTTATATATAGATTCTTGGAAATTAATAAATTTTTAATTTTTCTTTGTTGTTGTTTTCAGGGATACCTTACACCTAAAAGAAATGAGAGAGAGAGAGAGAGAGAGAGAGAGAGAGAGAGAGAGAGAGAGAGAGAGTTGATTAAATGGTGTTTCACATCCCACTCAAGAATAATTCACTCATAGCGAGACGTCACCAGCTATAGGTGAAGTGGCAGAATTTTTTACGTTTGCAGTGCGTCCATTTCACTATGCCTATTCACGATTATAAAAAAATATGTCTGTAGAAAAGGAAATTGATGCTGCTATGGGGATTTAATATTTTGAAATGGCAAATGTTGAATTCCTTTGCGCATACGACGTAAACGTCACTTCCGGTGTAAACATTAACCTTTTTTCACATGTACAAATCCTCCACAACAGTTTCCTTCCTACAGAAATATTCTATGTCAATCGCGGACGTGCATAACGATTTACTGTTACGGCTAGACTCAAGTAAGCTTACGATTCCAAACTTAATTCAAGTCAATTGCATTTTTTGTTGCAAATTTTGCATAATTCCCTGTGAAAATCATAGAGTGGAACGTCATTCCAAGAAGGAGAATATCTTGACTTTAAGGTCAACAACATTACGTTACTCTACGCCATTTCAGAAGAAAAAATATCATTATATAATTTTTTTCAGTGAAGGGATTTACTTATTTTTAATTCGTCTGGTCAATCTCTGCGTGATGGTAAAATACGAATTCAGAAACATGCAAGTTAATATGGTTCCTTTCCCCCTTTTAACCTGACTCCTATTGAATGTTCGTTAGGTAATACCAAACTTAAATCTAGAAGACGAGACTTCGATGACTATTAGCTTTAAAACGCAAAATATCGGGTTACATCCCAGCTTTGCTCCCTGTATTTATTTACTCCTGGGCAACCCATTGCGGTAGCTCAGTTGGTAGAGTGCTCGCTCCGTAAGTGAGAGGTCGTGGGTTCGAACCCCGGCCAGGTCTAACCCAAGACTTGAAAGTGGGTAGTGTCTGTTCTTCCGCCAAGTCACGGTTCTTTCGGATGGGAACTTAAAATAAACGAGGTCAGGTGTCACGGAATCGTGGCACGATAAAGAATCCTGCTGTATAATGCCATCAGCGCAACGCACAAGCAAAATTTCTGCACTTTCGGCTATAGCTGGCGAATTCTCGATATGAGTGAAATATTCTTGACTGGGACGTGAAACACCATTACTCAACTCATCTCAACCCCTGGGCAAGTTACTGTGTCAGAATGTTTGTCACATTGTATGCAGAATGAAGGCAAGCTCCTCTGATCATTCCAGTGAAAACATTTTAACTGAGAATTGGGGTCAAATGTCATAACACTAGTACTGTTCAATTTCACTCTTGAAGGGGTGGTCGTTATTGGTAATATAAACAAGGGCACAAAAGCGAACAAAGTATTGAAGCAAGCAAAATAGTCGACATGACAAACCTATATGAAACAACTTTTTTTTAGTTTTTTACAACGTTCTATAAAATACTTGGTGTAAACTGCTGCAGTTGGTTGGGTGACCGCTCCGTAAGTTGGAAGTCGTGGATTCGAACCCCGACCGGGTCTGACCAAAAACTTGAAACGAAGTCCCGTGTCACGGTAGGCGAGGCACGATAAAGAATCCTGCTGTTTAATACCACCAGTGCAACACACAAGATTTCTGCACTTTAGCTGGCGACGTCTCGATATAAGTGAAATATTATTGATTTAGACTCTTTGTGTTGAAAAATGACACGATTAGTTTTTGTTTTTCTTTTATTTTAACAAGCGTTCATTACACAAACTCATAGTGAAACGGAACAATATGTAGTTACAATATATTGATAAATATTTTTGATACCACTAAGCAACAATTCTTGTTTTTCTTCTATCTTAAAGCTGCATTAAGTTTTCGCAGGAAAAAATTGAACGGAGCTGATCTATGAATGATGTTTCTAATGAACAATGATACATTTGGTTCAGCGATAAAAGCTCTAATAAATATAGAAATAGCAGTTTTTTCCCATGAGATTTAGAACTGGGGCATCTCATTTTAGAACGTTGAAAAAAAAAAAAAAAAAAAAAAAAAAAAAAAAAAAAAAAAACCCGGATCATGTAAACACAACTTAACAAAACGCTTAAATACGATTAATTAAACACAGAATTTCTTTAAATGTGTCATTTGTGACTTTGTAAGTTATAAATAACATTATTGTGAATGTATTTGGATACTAATGACACACAATCACTGCTATTTGTCAGATTTCTCTTTTGATTCATTCGAGTCTCTGTACATCAGTGCGCATGCTCCAAGCTTATAATAATCATTGTTAAAGAAGTGACCAACACGCTAGAGGATTCTGTTTATTTACAGCTTAAATGAGTGAAAATTTAGAAAAAAATCTCACGGATCGTGATCAGAAGTTATTTATTTTTAAAAAATATATATTTTTAGAAAATAAAAAAAATTGAAAAATTGAAAAAACTTAATGTAGCTTTAATTACTGCACATTACACAAACTCGTAACTGCACAATTACAATATGTAATTATAATATATTAACAAATATTTTTGGCACCACTAACCAAAAATTTTTTCTTTTTCTTTCATTTTAATCAATGTACAATTCACAGCCCCATAACTGAACAATACAATATTTAATTTCAATATATTAATAAATATTTTTTGATATCTCAAAATAACAATTTTTGTTTTTTTTTATTTTAATTAATGTACATTATACAAACTCATGACTAAACGGTACAATATATATTTACAATATATCAATAAATAATTTTGACATCACAAAACAGCATTTTTATTTAAATTTTAATCAATGTTCATTACCTAAACTCATTTCTAAAATACAATATGCAATCGTTATATACGAATGAATAATTTTTGACATTAATAACCAACATTTTTTGTTTTCCTCCTTTATTTTAACCAATGCATAATTCACAACCCCATAACTGACCAATACAATATTTAATTACAATATATCGATAAATATGTTTAATTTATAATTACAATGCACGAAAACTAAAATTAATTACTTCTTAATTAAAAACCCATTTATTATTTATTATAGCATTATTAACAAAGAAAAAAAATCGATATCTTGTGGGATTTATATTATTTTTCATCAAATCGTGCGAGGCACGATAAAGAATTCTGCTGTATAATACCATCAGCGCAACGCACAAATTTCTGCACTTAAGCTGGCGACGTCTCGATATAAGTGAAATATTCTTGATTTGGACTTTAAACGCCATCACTCAACTCAACTCTTTGTGTTGAAAAATGACACGATTAGTTTTTGTTTTTCTTTTTTTTTTAACCAGTGTTCATTACACAAACTCATAGTGGAACGGTTCAATATGTAGTAACAATATATTGATAAATATTTTTGATACCACAAACCAACAATTCTTGTTTTTCTTCTATCTTAAAGCTGCATCAAGTTTTCTCAGGAACAAATTAAAACGGATATAATCTTCTTAATTTTGTTTCTAATGAACAATGATACATTTGGTTCAGCGATAAAAGCTCTAATAAATATAGAAATAGCAGTTTTTCCCAGCGAGATTTAGAACTGGGGCATCTAATTTACGATTAATTAAACACAGAATTTCTTTAAATGTGTCATTTGTGACTTTGTAAGTTATAAATAACATTATTATGAATGTATTTGGATATTAACTTTGTTATACTGTATGTAATATATGATACCAATAAGTGTTTGCTTACGGTGAATAAAGAATTGAAAGACACACAATCACTGCTATTTGTCAGATTTCTCTTTTGATTCATTCGAGTCTCTGTACATCAGTGCGCATGCTCCAAGCTTATAATAATCATTGTTAAAGAAGTGACCAACACGCTAGAGGATTCTGTTTATTTGCAGCTTAAATGAGTGAAAATTTAGAAAAAAAAATCTCACGGATCGGATTGCAAATAAATATCACTGACCATTTTTCGCAAGCATCATATTTTTTCAATAATGAATTGTGATAAAATATTAAAATTTCATTGTGGAAATATTAGTCGATACTGTTTATTTCTATAAATAGAAGCAATGTTACAGGAACCAAAAAAAACATAAAAGAAGTCCGACAGTATGAAATAAAAATGATAAACAAATAAAATTATAAATATATTACTACTGTATCAACTCATTTAATAGCCCAAGGTTGGGGCCTTGTGGTCGCCATATTTACAAGGATGACCACAAAATTGGAGATTCTCTGGTGCATAATGATTAGTATTTTAATATTTAGTTGTTTATAATATATATTCAATATCATTCAATTCAAGGAGAAAAAACACAGCACTGATTTTAAAACTGTGACTCGGAAAATCAGTAACAGGTAACTATATAAAAAGTGCAGTTATATACATACAAAAGTTAATTTCAGTTTATTTAAAACATGCTACAGTAAGTATGAAATCAATAAAAATTCATATAATAACACATGTAAATATTGACTTACGTAATATATATATATATGATCTTCCGCCTAAATGAACTTCATTTACATATGGGATTTGATAACAAGATAAAACTTTGTTAAAATGATTGATTTTTCTTTTCTCTATTTTGAAACACTTTTTTCGTAGATAAACCTACTCAAAATTAATACAATTTGAAAAAAATCCAATTGCCTACTTTTATTTTAAGGAATGCGTCACTTTATTGATAAATAACATTTAGACAAATGATTGTAAAAGCCCTACAGAAAGAGCTGACCGAAGCACAACATTCCAAATGTTTAAAACTAGTTTTGTTATAGTTTTAAAAATACTTACATACCTTTTTAATCTTGTTTTCAATCTTTCAAATATATGGGGGTATGAGGATAGCACAAACCAGTTTTCTCCATTGAGAATTTACACTTTATAAATAAATCGCAAGCATATAAGTCCATGTCCAATATAACCCCCCCCCCCCCACCAAAAAAAATGGCCAACCTAGTTACTTAGTTATTCAATTAACCTTCCATCAATGCAGTAAGACTGTGTGCTCCGGAAGGATAAGCACCTCCTGTCTAGCTAGCTACACCCGTCACATGCAAAATCAAATTCGACAATGAAAGAAACATTGAACTATGGGATCCAAAAGAAAAACTTTCATAATTGTCTATTATTCATTCAAAACTACAGATATCTGAGAATAAGAAAAACTCTCAAAATGTCACCCATATCTAAATCGTTTTTGTTTTCTCTATTTATAGAAACCTTGACCATCTCTGATTTCAATTATAAAAATCACAGACTTTAATTCTATTCACTTAGGAACTCTTCACACCAATTTTCAAGTCATTTAGCCAAGAGAATTCAGAGAAGAAGGTTAAAAGTTTATGAAAACTCATGGACACATTTAAATGTTAAAGGGAAATAACTCAACAAAATGCAACGAACAGTAAAGAGAACAAACACGCAAATCTATACCTACTCAGGCATATGTCCACATCGTTTGAAGAAAAACCTTCCAATTACTTTGCAAGAGAAGCTGATACAAAGTTAAAGGATTGACAAGCGGCGCGCAAGGTCGGACGAACAACACCAATACTATAACCCCACCATTCGGACATGGGTAAAATATTGAAATTATTTGTTGAAATAATGTTTAATTTTAATCAGAGTAGTTTTAGTACTAAGAAAGCAAATGCTTATAAACGTACCTTGTAAACCAGAAAGTATTGTATAAATGTAACGTAATTGTTCCAAATCTAGAATATCAGCAATGATACCGATTAAAAATGGACATGCGCATATACTACCTAGTTTTATGTAAACTGGAATGTATGAACGGGTTTTGCTTATCGATTCAGACAGCATTGTTGTGTTATTAAACTTTGACAATGAAACTATTGTAATACTTAGGAGAACTATATTGACAATAATCGACAATAATACGGGAAGTGTAAATACAAAGATATTAGCTGGAAAACCAGTTGGAAAACAAACCTTACCAACGTAGCCAACATGAAAAATAGAAAATACATCGAAAAGAGCAGATGGTATTACAAAGACGAGTGGTAAACAGTAACCAATGCAAACTGTCGTCTTTGGAATTTTGATTTCGTTTGTAACTCCAGGAGCTGAATACAATTTTCTAAACATTTGCAACACCTTAAAAAGAAATATCGTACACCAAGAAAAAACACAAAGCCATGTGTAATGGGTTATTATACCTATTGTTAAGCATAACTCTTCAATAAACTCAGCTCCAGCGCCTACAACGTATAAAGCCTGTGCAACAAACATGTTCCCCATCATGTTCAAAGATATTTGACCTGGAGAAGATGTCGACAACCCTAGCAACCTATATATCACCATGGTACCAAATAAACAAATTTCCGATATTCCGATTGTGACATACGTCAAAATAGTGTCAAAAGAAAGCCTCGTTGGCGACAAGATATACGATTCTGTTCGGTTTGTTGAATCATAACTGACATTCCATTGAGTAATTCTAAAAAAATTAAATTCCAACCCTTCATGTATTTTTCTGTCACCTACAACAACTGTAATGTTTAAAAAGATTGGGATTTTGGATTTCGATCTGGTTCTCTCAAACATAGACAAATTAGGTAAAATCCCTTGGATTTCATTTAGGGAAAAATAATTTAATTTTTTCATTGATTTACTTGTAATGTGACATTGCGTATTTTTATGTTTCACGTCTTCAAATGTCGACGCAGTTATGCTTCCATTTGCCACTAACTCTTCGTATGACCATTCCATTTTTGAGGTTTCTGAAATAAATTGATCAATCTCCGTAACGAATAACGTTTTACTAAACAAAATGATCATTTTAGCGTTAAATACGCAGCATTTCTTCAGCGTAGTATTCTTTTCGTTACAAGACAGATTTCCTCCTAAAGAAAGCAAATTGAAACCGTATTTTTCCCGCGGTAACGATAAATACAAAACATACAATGACCTCAGACATATTTCACTATCTATTTCCTCAACAGTCGTTGTGTAGTATGTGATGTTTTGCTTAAAGTTCCAGATATAATTTGCTTTTTTTTCTGTAACACATCTCCCTTCTAAGCAATCGTTTGGAACACATACACCCTGTTGAAAAAAATCAATATCACATTTTTAGAATCGACCTTTTTTGATTCATTAGATATAACCAATAAAATACCTTTTTATATTATAAAAGGTTGTATACAGAATTCTGAATTCAGCAATTTAGTTATTTACCTCAATCTTTTTAAGCTGTACCGCCTTAAGGGCTTAGTGGTTGAACTTCCGGCTCAAAAGAGTGAAGTCTTGGGTTTGAACCCCGGTCGGGGCATACATTAGACTATAAATTTATTAAAATTTATGGTATCGCTTCCTCGTTTTACGCTCCAAATTAGAAGAGAAGAGTATTGGCTGGTTTATCCTGTTTCAGGATAATGTACCGAGGAGTGGTTAATTGACACGATGAGCAATCACCGTACCAAAAGAGTTGTTCTGAGTGCAGACTAGTACATGACAAGCCATAATACAGACTCTCAAATGTCAGGCAAACACGAACTTGTTCCTGGATTATTTTATAAATACTAGACCGCAAATCGGTAAATGTTTGCTGATTTGACGGTAACCACATTACAACAACAGCAACCTTATAATTTGTAATTTCTTTCTTGTTTTCAAAGCAATTCATAACTAAAGAATAATTTAAAAAGCAACAAAACGGAATACCAATATATATTAGCCTTATTATCACCTTGAGAATATGTCCAATGAATTCCTTTTGTTTCATTTTATTCATAAAGTTCGATAAAACGTTCTTTTAAAAAAATCTCTTTTTTTGAAGCCCAACAATTGAGTTTCGGAAAATTTTTCTGCAACATCATTTAAAGTGTATAAAGTCTAGAGTAAATTCCAAATTTTTTTTGCTTAACATCTGTTTGACAGGCTTAATGTATGGTTTTGCGAAATGCTTTTCGGATGTTTATGTGTCTTTTTTCTTCTGAAAACGATTTTGGCTACTTAATAAACCAACATTTATAAGCAAATAAGAATACCGTAAGATGTTCAATAGATGCTATTAACTTGTAAAGTATGAACATGAAATAAGTATTGTTGGGTCAAATGAGAAAATCATTAATTTTAAAACTTTTATACATTTTAAAACAATTAAAACTTTTTTAAACTGAATGTGTATTACCTTTTATTCAAAACGGTAAAATGCCAATGTTGAAGTATTTTAGAGTACATTACAAAACAATTTCATGGTTAAAAATGTTTTTTTTATGTTTTTCAATACAGTGAAATTTGTCGTTAAATCAGTTCGATTAGTTCATAAAAATAAAGTCTATAATTTCATTACTTTTTTAATCAAAAACTTTTGTTAAAATATTCCTTAAGCTTTTTTAAAATGTGACTTTTATTATATTGCTGTTTCCGAATTCATTTTTAGTAAAAAGGAAAGACACACACACACACACACACACACACACACACACACACACACACACACAAAGAAAAACAAGAGGCCCATGGGCCTTAATGCTCACCTGAGGATATGTCGAAAATTGTTTGCAAAGCGCAAAAGACAATATAATTGGTACTGAAACTTTACAAGTTTTCTCAAGTTAAGATCTGCCACAAAACTTAATCAGAAATATAACCACTCACATTTCATTTATAAGAAGCTTATATAATATGCATGAAGTAACTGTAATGCAATGAATAATTTCCAAATCATTAACAAATTTCAGTATTCTTACGCAACTATGTCCTTGACCTTGGATTATATATGACCTTGAACCATATATGATCATCATGTCAATATCTACAATATTCTAATATACATGCCTATACAAAAAGTTAAAGTTTTCAAGATAATTAGCAATTTGAATTTTTTTGCAGCTGTGACCTTGACCTATGAACACATACCTTGAACCATATATCAAAATGATCGTCATGTCAATATTTACAATATTCTAATATACATGCCTATACAAAAAGTTAACAGTTTTCAAGACAATTAGCAATTTAAGTCTTCATTTGCAGCTGTGACCTTGACCTTTGAACATATGACCTTGAACCACATATCAAAATGATTGTCGTCTAAATACCTACAATATTTTAATATACACGCCTATACAAAAAGTTAATAGTTTTCAAGATAATTAGCAATTTAAGATTTAAGTCTTCTTTTGCAGCTGTAACCTTGACCTTTGATCATATGACCTTGAACCATATATCAAAATGATCATTGTCACAATACCTACAATATTCTGATATACATGACTATACAAAAAGATTAAAGTTTTCAAGCTAATGCACAATTTAAGTTTTTTAAGCCAAAAATAACATTTCAGGGGCAACAACTCCTACATGGATTATCATATAGTTACGAAACTTGGTACCTTTTTAAATTTAGTCATGCTGAACATTTTAACAATGTTTTGATTTCATATATCTCTTAATATTTGCAAGAAAATTGCCTAACACTGCATAAATCACAAATAAGGTCATGACCTTGATTTGTGACCTTGACCCTTTTTTAAGGTCATTTCAAGAAAAAGTCAAAACTGAAAACCTCATGTCATTATCTATTCAAATAGTTAAGTTATAACAATTTAAAGCCATTTAACTAAATTTTAAAAATTAAACGCAAAAACGCGTAACCCATTTTTTGACCAAATTTCACGATATGAACAAACTATAGGCTTAAGACCGTAGAGAAGCCAAATATCACATAAGATTTTTTCTCCCATAATCGGTTTCGGAGAGGAAGATTTTTTTAAGTTTTTAGGACCCCTAGGTCACCTTGACCTAGTTTTGATAGCCATGGCAACGCCATGAACAAATCTGATTTGCACCGGCCCATGTATACTTCTGACTAAGTATCATTGAAATCTGTCCAGCAGTTTTGGAGGAGAAGATGAAAATAGGTGTTAACGACGCACGCACACACGAAAATACACACGCCGCGCAATGCCATAAGCTCACCTGACCGAAAAAAAAAGAAAAAAGAAAGAAAAAAACGTCGGGTAGTTTATTCCACCAGCAGCGGAATAATGAGGAAAAATGATATGTTCAATTAAAGTAAAAATTGTTAATTTAAAAATTATAAGTTCTATGGTAATAATAGGAATTTTATTGAAAGACTGTTAGTAACAAATATCCATAACTCAGTAGGCAGTACTTTGTGCTGTTAGAAAATGTACCATTTAGCAAAATTTTCAGCCGTCGTAATTTTTTAAATATGTTTAAAACTAAGGTTTGTTCCCTAATGCAAAACATTCTAAGGTGGATTTTGATTCATTTCATTGGAACTTTAGGTTCCGTAATTTTAATTGTTTGGCTTATGTTTTTTATCTATCAAACTTTTCGGCCCCTAGTGTCACTAATGAGGAATGATTTCCGGAAATGTGCACATCAGCTACGTCAAGATTTAACAGGTATTTGTTTTATATATCTTCTATCTGTTATGACAATAATGTTGAAGGGAAATAAATAAGACGATGTATTGTTATCTGAATTTTAAATCAAATTTATCGTAAAATAGGTATACTTACATATTCATAATTATACATTTCACCAGACTGACATAGTTTCTGATTAAAAATTTCGATGACTGGACGTACATTGAAAATCCCCTTCATAGTTACGTCGTTGAAAAATTTCCTACTTCCTGATGCAACAGGCTTATGACATGACAACATTGTGTCTTTACGTTTGATGTCTTCAGAGCAAAAATAGTTTCTATACTTTCCAATTAAATCAAATGGTGTTAATGAAGATGTAATATCTAACGGATTTTGAAATTGCCTGCAAAGTGTTCTATTTTTTATAGTTTCATTCATTGTCATGCTATGATATTTAAAACAAAACCGAATATTAATACTTTGTTCTGGATGAAAGTGATATTCACAGTTTTTCATTAAAAAGTTAATTTTTTCGCCTATTGTTAAAGATTTCATTTCAGTAGAATTACATGTTTCTGAAATATAAGAGAGTGTCCAAACATTGTAATCAAATACATCATGGCAATAAGCACAGTAGACGTTGCTATATGTGATGCCAATTTTCGAGGTGACAGGAAAAACATTACTTACATTGCTACATTTCATAGACACTTCCTGCATTTTATATGTTTGTGGACATCGCGAAATCCAATACATTCCTCTTTCATCTGTAAAGAAGCTTTTTATATCATCTGAACATGCTACGTATTGCATATCTAAATTATTTTTAACTTGCTGATCATTCTGTGTATAGGCATCGTGGCAACAGTCTTCAAACAACTGACATAAGTTATCACAGTAACATACTGGAATTCCTGCATCTACATTGTAGTCACATCTACCATATTCAGAACATTTTCCATCATAAACCAAATTGATCTTTCTGCCGTACGTTTCAGTTTCTTGTTGATTACTTTTATCATGATTTTCTTGTGGCAATTTGTTAGATTGTCCCACAGCAATGTCAATTATCACATGCCCAAAAAACAACAGGTAAAAATAAAATGTAAATACATGAAGTATGAAAGCCATCTTGAACCGGTTTTGATGAATTCAACTTGTCTTTCTTAAAAATAAAGCTTGTATGTTTGTTTAATATTAATCTACCAATCAAGAGTTACTTTTTGTTGACGAACAGTTTAAAGAGCCAATGAAAACTCATTGATATTCGAAAATTATTAAATGGAACAGAAGGATTGTATTATTCATTATGGCTAATTGATAATTTGTGAAAATCATTAGGCTTTTCGTCAAAAAGAAAAGAATAAAAATAAATATGTACATGTATTTGAAAACCACATAAAATAATGTTTGCTTAAGTCTGATTTGTTTTTAACCTACGCTATAAAAAAGGTTCGTTGCTGACGCAAAATTTGAATCCTAGTAGATATGCATTGTTGTATATGAAACACATACATACCAGCTCATGTCCATTAAATTGCGGTTTTATTACTAGTAATGATAAAACAATAAGTTTTCACAAAACATTGTAACTATAAGTAAATATTTAACAAAATACCTGTTTAATTTTGATGTGCAATGTGTGCACATTTCGGGCCTAAAACTTGATCGATAAAAAGAATAATCAAAACATTCTAAAATAATAAATTCGAAAATCCAAAAGCATATTAATCAAAATCCGGCTAAGGAATACTTAGGAGAACAAACCTTAATTTTAATACACGTGGACTTCAATCATTGAATTGAGAACGGGTGCTCCGGAAGAATAAGTATCTCCTGTCCAGCAATGTGATATGAGGGAGCGATAGGTATTGTTCTTATCATTAAAAGATAATATTTTCTTCTTATATCGAGGTATATTTTAAGTTTTTTGTTTTTTAAGCGGTTACAGTTTCCAATGTTTATGTTAAAATATTGATTTTTCGGGCCCCATTTTCACAATAATTCCCTCAATTGAGTGTACACTGAACTCAAATTACGGAATATTTTGATTCCAATTTTAAGATGTTACAGTTAAAATTGAATATCTTATCTTACATTTGAATTGTTAAGTGTAGGTTTGTTAAACAAAACAATACATTGTGTCAAACTTTAAAAAAAAATTATAAGAGAAAAAAATGGACTATTTGACTATTTGAGTTCTGTGTACACTTAATTGAATGAATGATTGTGAGACTGGGGCCAGTCCTATAGTGTTATCACTTAAATTTTGGTTTTATCTGTAGACACTAGTGCCATATCAGTGTTTCTAGTAAGTATTATTTATGTGTTGCCTTGTCTTTTTGTTCGAGTGTATCTTTAATATTGTGAAATATTGTCCCGAGTTGACTCGATATTTGCACTTGCTTGAATCCTTTGAATCACTCCACTTGTATTCCATCTAAAATTACCATTTAAAAAATACACAAATATTGCACAAGCTCTTATATGTTAATATGATAACTAGTGCAATATCATTTTTGGAAAAAATGTCGTCTTTAGCCATGATTCAGACGATAATATCGATATATATTGCACGCTAAAACCTTGGAATTTATCGTTTTATTTGTATGTGAAACACATAATTTTATATAATAATTACTAATGCTGTATTTTTTCATATAGACTATTTCCAGTTTTTAGTTACATATTTTATTTTTTCAAGTTATATTACCGGAACTGAGGTATGATTACACAAGAAACGCTGAATTAATCAAATTACCTCAGTTTTTCTATTGTGTATTTTCACAACAGTGACGTAACATTTATCGTCAGCATCAAATCATAATTGAATTGTAAGATATCAGAAATGAGATTAGGCCATTGAAAAATGCTCATTTTTCTTAATATCTCACTATCAAAACAAAAGATTTAAAACCATTTTAAATTTAAGCATGTTTTAAAACTTGTAAAAAAATACAGATATCTTATATTAAAAATAACTGTTCATTACTTCTTATGCTGCAAGGCCAGGGATTTAATTAGAGTAATTGGAGTAGTTTTTTGCGTTCCGAATACATGTTTGTCTTTACTGAGTGTACTATACTTTAGATTGCAAGAACCGATGACCCACCCACTCCCACCAAAGAGAGAGAGAGAGAGAGAGAGAGAGAGAGAGAGAGAGAGAGAGAGAGAGAGAGAGAGAGAGATTCGTAAAGCGAGCTAAAGTATTTTCTTTTCATAAATGACTTTGTAATTACATCGCTGTATTGAGGATTTGACCATCACAGATTAAATAAACCAATTTGGAAAATTATGTTGCTTTGTATTTAAGTAGTTCAAATATATTTTCAACCCCATTATGTGTGTGTATGTGTGTGTGTGTGTGTGTGTGTGTGTGTGTTATAATAGGAAATATATATAATGTAATTGAAAGGTAAGTGTTCCCAAGAAAATATTTTTACTAGTATTTAGCATTTCTTTTGTGAGTATAAATATTTTGTTCGTTATCTTTTTGGATTTTTGTTAAGTTTACTCTACAAGATAGTATTTAAGTTGTAATCTTTTAGCATTCGAAAGTATAAACCTCTAATTAATTCACGAACTACTGTCCTTTGATTTAGGTTTTTGACTTTAATCTGATCCTTGTTGTAGTTATATATCCGTTATTTTTTATATTATAATTAATTACACTTCTCTGAAAAAATTCACAATGAAAATGCCTTTATTCGCGCTATAAATAATGACTAGTCAACACAATCTTGTATAAGTTAATCAATTAAAACAACGTTACACGAGGGAAATGAACTCTCTGATTATATTACAAAGGTATGACCAAAAAATCTAATTAATGTATATTTTAAGAATTTTCAATGTTTCTTGTCAAATATTTTCTTCGATTCAAATTTACAATTGTGTTTTTCTACTTTACAACAAAAACTTATTTTAGTTTGAAAATGTCTGAATCTGTTTGATGTATAAAACTTAAAAAATGTAAACACCTTTGAACAAAACCTAATTAGATTCTAGCACTTTAATTTAAAACTGGCATTTTTTTCAGGTGTTGTCCGAATCACAATTCTAAAAGCAAAATTAATACTTTGAAAACTGGCTAATTTAGTTAACACATAAGTTTACCAGAAAAGTGAGTTCAGAAGGGTAAACAGCTTCTGTCTTGCAAGCTACATTTGCCGTGTGAAATTTATGTTGAGAATGACATGAACGTGACGTGGAACTACTGGATATCAAATGATAGTAATTATTGCTGCATTATTTGCTAAGCTAATTTGTCACCATTGAAAGTAATCGAAAAGGCTATTTTTAACTCTTCCAAAAAATGAAAATAAAAATAAAATAAATAAAAATAAAAAAACTATACTGGATTCCTAAAGTTTTGCTATTTAACTTTTTAAAGAAAAGAATTTGAGGAGAATTTGTAATATACATATTTTCATTTAGGATGAAATCTTTAGAAAATAATTATTTAAAATACTTTCCTAAAAGCGATATAAAAAAGCATTTTACATCTTTGAAATAAATAACTGACCTTGAAGGCTCTTGAGGCAGATTTTTTCATTTGAATCGATTTTTAAATAATGAAATAACGTTACATTTTAGTCACACGAATGTTTTACTACGTAGTACTAGGTGACGCAGTTGTATACTACGCCACCAATATTGTCTTTGCTTCAGTGCAGAATTACATTATTTTATGTGTTCATTAAGTTATACATGGTATAGATTGAGGATAAAGTAATATACCTTGTAAATATGTTTCTGTAATCTTAGGTTGATCAAATAAAGTTTTAATTATAAATGAACTGAGAGGTAAGTTTATTAGGAACTACATTTAGGAGATGATCAGAGTTCTTTAATGGTTTGCGTTATATACCTCTAGTAGATAACAGAATTAGTAAAAAGTTAAACTTAGACATTCTTTTTATTTCATACATATGAACTAAATGCATACTTAGCCTTTCTTATGCTTTAAAAGTTTTAGGAGGATTAACCAATAATTTTGCTTCTAGAGAGTAAACGAAGTTGTTAACACATAAGATGATGATACAAGTTTTTGTCTCTATTGTATATCTGTACTTGATTGTTAGAAAATTAACCATGTTTCGCTTAGGTGAATTCAGAGGCAGATTTAGAAAATAATTCCTTAGGTGTTGCTGTACTACTGGAAAAAAAGCCCCCTCCTACCCAAATCCGAAGAAATGGTCACAACGCCACATTCTTCAACACATTTTATCTTTCTTTTTTTAAATTTTTAAAAATCTTGTAGATTTGTTGATTTAAATATATAACACAAATACTTGTTAAATTTTGATGTGCCATATGTGCACATTTCGAAAATTCATCCCTCATCAGTGACGCTTGGGACCGAAAAGTTTGATAGATAAAAACATAAGCCAAACAGTTGAAAATTGATAAATCTTTAGTTCCAAAATTATATGAATCCAAATCCAGCTAAGGAATGATTTGCATGAGGGAACAATCCATAGTTTTAAATAAATTTTAAAAATTAAGAGAGCTGAACATTTTGCTAAATGGTGAGGAACGGTGGTATAAACTTTCCTACAGTCCTGTTTTATATAAAACTTGTGTTAGATGTGACATATGTGTAGGGAAAACGAGCCAAACTATGTTATCTTACTTAATCCATTATATAAGACAAAAAATTGTTGAATTTTTTAAAAATAACACACTTTTACAAAATGACGATATAATTATAAAAATACGCCGATATGAAATATATTCAAAAGATTATTGACAACAAGTTTTTTCATCATAAGTAAAAAAAATTCTGGATCTGTATTAGCATCTGAAGACGCATTCCCTCGAGTAAGGCCTCTTAAAATTAATTCAAATCCGCCATTTTGCCCACTGACATTACTTTCAACACAGCTTTATAAGGACTTTTGTATTATACCGCCCGTTTTATATTATTTCTGTATTAATTTTAAAATGCACTTCCACCATTTTAGATTTTAAAAGAATGTACTAAAGATACCATAGTCCTTTCTGCTTAATCTTACCCATTTGATCGATTTTTAGTTACCTTTTTCTTTAGAACGAACTTTCTTTTTAAAAAAAAATCACGAAGTTTATATTTCTATTATTTCCATGAAGAATATTCGCCAGGTTATAATAAATACTCTTAATATTAATATATGAAACCAAACAAGAAAAAGAAACAGCCAACTGGTCTTTAATAATTTTATTAAAACATTGAAGTAGTTGTATTCTCCGTCGCATGTGTTGAGTTTCAAATAATAGAATTTAACTCCAAATTTATCGTAAGAAAGACAGCGGCTGCCAGAGAACAGTTTCTATCAGCAAAAATACCGACAATCTCGCAATAGAACATAATTTTAACGGTTATAGGCGCTGTCCAAGGTTTCATCGTTGTTAGCCATAAACATTTAAATTATTGCTTATATTCTATACATATTGCTGTAACAAAAATGAAACAATGTAACTTTAAATAAAACGTGAATGTTTTCAGTTCGTCATATGATATATATATATATATATATATATATATATATATATATATATATATATATATATATATATATATATATATATATATTAGTATATTTATATATATATAAAAAATTAAATAATCTGCTTGTGTGTTGTGTGTCATTATATTCTATATAAACAAAGACATGAGAATATGAGAATACAAGCATATAATCATGAGATTTTGTAAGTTTGGTCTTTAGACATCTTGAAATATAATCATGAGATTTTGTTAGTTTGGTCTTTAGACATCTTGTCACATAATCATAAGATTTTGTAAATTTGTTTTTAGACATCTCGTCACATAATTATGAGATTTTGTAAATTTGGTTTTTAGTCATCTTGTTAAATAATCATGAGATTTTGTAGGTTGGTCTTTAGGCATCTTTTCAAATAATCATGAGATTTTGTAAGTTTGTTTTTAGACATCTTGTCACATAATCATGAGATTTTGTAAATTTGGTTTTAAGACATGTTGTAAATTAATCATGAGATCTTGTAAATTCGGTTTTTAGGCATCTTGTCAAATAATCATGGGATTTTGTAAGTTTGGTTTTTAGACATGCTGTCAAATAATCATGGGATTTGTAAGTTTGTTTTTAGACATCTTGTCAAATAATCATGAGATTTTGTAAATTTGGTTTTAAGACATCTTGTCAAATAATCATGAGATCTTGTAAATTTGGTTTTTAGAAATCTTGTCAAATAATCATGAGATTTTGTAAGTTTGTTTTTAGACATCTTGTCATATAATCATGAGATTTTGTAAGTTTGTTTTTAGACATCTTGTCAATTAATCATGAGATTTTGTGAGTTTGTTTTTAGATTTCTTGTCACATAATCATGAGATTTTGTAAGTTTGGCTTTTAGACATCTTGTCAAATAATGATGAGATTTTGTTAGTTTGGTTTTTAGACATCTTGTCATATAATCATTAGATTTTGCAAGTTTGGTTTTTAGACATCTTGTCATTTAATCATGAAATTTTGTTAGTTTGTTTTTAGACATCTTGTTAAATAATCATGAGATTTTGTACGTTTGTTTTAGACATGCTGTCAAACAATCATGAGATTTTTTAGGTCTGATGTTTAGATATCTTGTCAAATTATCATGAGATTTTGTGAGTTTGTTTTTAGATTTCTTGTCAAATAATCATGAGATTTTGTAAGTTTGTTTTTAGACATCTTGTCAATTAATCATGAGATTTTGTGAGTTTGTTTTTAGATTTCTTGTCAAATAATCATGAGATTTTGTAAGTTTGGCTTTTAGACATCTTGTCAAATAATCATGAAATTTTGTTAGTTTGGTTTTTTCGACATGAGATTTTGTAAGTTTGGTTTTAAGACATCTTGTCAAATAATCATGAGATTTTGTTAGTTTGGTTTTTAGACATTTTGTCATATAATCATAAGATTTTGTAAGTTTGGTCTTTGGGCATCTTGCCAAACATTTATGCGATTTTGTAAGTTTGTTTTTAGACATCTTGTCACATAATCATGAGATTTTGTAAGTTTGGCTTTTAGACATCTTGTCAAATAATCATGAGATTTTGTTAGTTTGGTTTTTAGACATCTTGTCGTATAATCATTAGATTTTGTAAGTTTGGTTTTTAGACATCTTGTCATTTAATCATGAAATTTTGTTAGTATGTTTTAGACATCTTGTTAAATAATCATGAGATTTTGTACGTTTGTTTTAGACATGCTGTTAAATAATCATGAGATTTTGTACGTTTGTTTTAGACATGCTGTCAAATAATCATGAGATTTTGTAAATGTGGTTTTTAGACATCTTGTCAAATAATCATGAGATTTTTTAAATGTTGTTTTTAGACATGTCAAATAATCATCAGATTTTGTAAGTTTGGTTTTGAAACGTCTTGTCAAATAATCATCAGATTTTGTAAGTTTGTTTTTAGACATCTTGTCAAATAATCATCAGATTTTGTAAGTTTGTTTTTAGACATCTTGTCATATAATCATGAGATTTTGTAAGTTTTTGTAATTTTTTCCTAGGAAAACTTAATGCAGCCTTTTAGTTCTGCATTATCGTACGATGGTATAAATTACGTAGTACAAAGTTCATGTTGTAGGTTTATTTATATTGTTTTACACAAAGACGCCTATACCAAGATACTTTATATAATAAGATTGTAGTGGACTGGCGTGTTCTAAGAGCAATGTTACTTTTTTTGAATGATATTAATAAGCTCATAAATATTCAATATTTAATATTTTCAGTTGTTGAAGTCGATAAGAGCTTATTCAAGCTGTCTTTATTAAAGATGTCCTTGTAAACCAAACACCAAGTAATTTCTTTCTTTCTTTTTTATTTTTTATTTCATTTTTTAAATTTTTTTTTTTCTTTTTTTTTTTTTTTGTTTTTTGTTTTTTGTTTTTTGTTTTTTGTTTTTGTTTTTTTTTCCTTTTACATTTCGTCATCATTACGGACATTCTCGGTTTAAAATCATGATTGCTATCCAATTGTTATTAAACCAGGATCGTAACAATAACTATTAATGTAGCTATGACAACAAATTTCTTGTCCGTTACATCCTCCGTCTCCATAACACTCGATATTATACGGTTGACCTCTGGTCACGACGTTTGGTGATGGACAGGTTCCAGGACGAGGTAATCCGAATGCTATAAAACAAAATACAAAAAGACAAATGTGTTTGCCCAAATACAAATAGTAAGATAGATTCCGTTGACTACTCTATACATTCTTAAATCCCGTATTTTCAAAATTAATATTTTTAGAAGTGGTACGTAATGTAAATATTCTAATGAAGGTGTATCTAATATTTTGAGAATTGACTGACCTCAAAAAAATTATAGGTGTTGTATATTCTATTGTCATATACCATTTTTGAATTTTATGATTAAATTCAAAAATATCATGTGACAAGTGTAAGAGTCTAGTAATCCACTTTCAATACCAAATTCAAACAACCAAAATAAAATCTGAAATGAAATGATGTCTACAGTATAAAGATGGAATTAATTATTTTGGTCAAACATTAATGTTTCTTCGTTATCCAGAAAACATTGACAATTACAGGTAAATGCGTTTTTAAAAGAAAAACGATAAGTTGTGATGTTTAACTAGGTCAAACTTCTTCACGATTACCTCAAATTGAAGGTTGGGGGAGGGGTAATTCTTGGACGTTGAAAAAATCGAAGTGCCCAAAAAGAACTGGCAAAGTTCCTTGTAATTATTCATTGTTGGAATTTAATAGTTAAGTGAAACAATGTCTTCCGTGTCCCAGTCAAGAACCTTCCCTTATTTCGAAGCGATTAAGTTTTAAATATTGAAGAAAAATAGAGTATTAGGCAAAAACTAACGACCTTCTGTAAGCAAACTGAAAAAAGTTAAACAACGATCTGTTCGATTGTGGTATTTAAACTCAGACCGTTAGAGGTATTGTAGTCTATAAGTGAACGCTTTAAAACGATCACAACAATCGTTTTATTTATTTATTTCTTCATTTATTTATTTATTTATTTATTTATTTATTTATTTATTCATTTATTTGTTTATTTATTTATTTATTTATTTATCTTAACACATGGTGTGTGAAGACTAATTGTAACTTACTGGATACACAGCCATGAGTTCTTTCACAAGGGGGCACAAACGGGCAAATAGTCCTCAGGTCACATATTTGTCGATTACC
This sequence comes from Tegillarca granosa, assembly GCA_029721355.1. Taxonomy (NCBI): domain Eukaryota; kingdom Metazoa; phylum Mollusca; class Bivalvia; order Arcoida; family Arcidae; genus Tegillarca; species Tegillarca granosa. The sequence continues at coordinate 13,696,837 of CM056606.1, read as the reverse complement.
ACATCTTATCGTCTAAAAATATAAAATAAATATACGTGTAATAAAATTATTATTAATTTTATCATGAGCGTGTCAGCACGGAGCTTGGAGAGGTGTTAAAGGGATAACTTTCAAACACGGATTAAACCTGGTCTACCGCTAGGGAGTTAGTTCTTCAGAGGGTTGTTGACAAGAAAAACATTACCATAACTGCTTCCAAAATTATACATTCTTGAAATGCATGTAAAAAATTCAAGAAAAAATTGAATTCCCCAGAGCTCCACTTGATATCTCATAGCGTTTGCGCGGGACAATAATTTCTATTGGCAATAGAATCACATAAAATGACGTTTTCCCGTGATAACGACGTTTTTTTCGGGAATATTTGACGTAAACGTTATCCATTTCATTCCGCCAAACGTTAAGAGGTATTGATTACGTGGTACGCTGGCGAGTTCCATTGTCCACTTACAAAAAAACTGAGTCGAAATGCTGATGTAACGTAAAACAACATTTAATAAAACCAATAATTTATTTAAAGGAACTTCATAAAGGATTCTCGAATGAAAATAGTAAAACACAAACATACCAGTTCATATTCAAATCGCAATCACAAGAAAAAAGGAACTTTGGGATGTCAAATATATGTCGGATAGCGACGTCATACATGTACTTATGTCATAACACTTTTGTGATGACAGCCATAAAACTTTTGAGTGTCCTGTAAACTCTAGGCTTGCAATATCCAAGAGTTAGTAGACTATATTTAAGAGCCTTGATTTGTTGCATAAGGTCCCTGTTGTGGGAACAAGCACTGCCGTTATACCTTATTAAGTGTGCAACAAATACACCGTAGGCAGGAGTGGAGTGGAGAGTGGAGTAATGGTGTTTTACGCCCCAGTCAAGATACATTCACTTATTTCGAGGCGGTCATTTCTGGGATGGTAGAGGAAACCGGAGTGCATGGAGAAAACCACCGACCTTCGGCAAGCGAACTGACAAACTTTCTCACAATAGGATCTGCCCCGAACGGAATACGAACCCAGGCGATGAGAGGCGCTGTGATCCGTAAGCGCGCGCTTAGGCCATTCGGCCATAAGCAGGAGAAAGGGGGGTAATGCTGCACAGATATGGAAAATTGACAAAAGAAAAAAGGAAGCCATCACGCTAAAATAAAGCTTACAGTAGCTTTGATTTTCAAAGGTTTATATTTCGCAATGTTTTAATCTAGATCCTTAGATCCAGTCGGGTTGTGCAGCACCAGTATGACCCTGAACGAGTCATGTCATAAGTCATTGGTCCTCAAGCATCACAATCAATGGATATCGGCAAAGATGTTTTGGTTAAAAATTGTGCGATGTACTGACTTGCCATCCAATTGGAACATTTATTCTGTCCTTTCACATCACTGAATCGGGAAAAAAGCACCCGTTAGTAGCAAAGATACATACTTGTCATGCTAATTCATCTCGACTTGTCACGATGAAAGAAGTTGACGGTCGAGTTACGGTTGATGTTGTTTTTACTTGCCAAAAAATATATATCTTAATAAGTCAAGATAAATTAATGAAAATAAATTCAATCTAATGAAATCCAGTGTTCGTGTGTAACTTCTTCAGGCAATCCTTTCTTGAATGTCGTTTATTTTTCCGAGGTATCGAGTAAAGTGTTATTTTTTCTTATGATTTTACAGTATAGCGTAAGCTTTGAGGCAAGGGACGTCTAGTTTATTGAATTAACAAACACTTCTATAATGGAAATTTTAAAGTGGCTGATTAGATGAAGATTTTTATTCAAACTGGAGATTGTTAACTATTTGATATTGCATATTATACTTTGTTTCCGTCCGTTTAAAATATTTTCAAAACTTTAACTTAATCCTTCCCTTTCGGTAAATTATTTGAGTTTAGTGGAGCAATCGTGTTTTAGGCCCCTGTCATGATTCTTCCACTTATATCTATTTGATTAATTCTGGAATTAAAGGGAACCTAGAGTGCCCGGAGAAAACTACAAACCTTCTCACGCTTTGTTCGAGCGGGATTGGAATCTAGATGCTGAGAGGCCCTATGACCCGTAATCGCTTGCTTTTGAACACTCGGATACCTAGACACCTGTTACTTTTAAGCTCGACAAATCGTATACATACCCGACAGTTACGATAACGTTGATATTGTATATAAGGGTTGCGATATCTGCCCCATACCTGTCCCCATGACTGGTTCAGCAATAAACTAAGTAATGCACAAACCTTAAAAAAATGTACAAGAATATTCAAAAGAATTAATATTTAACAAAACTCGTGTAGATAGGGTTTATGCGAATAAGTTTTTTACATAAGACTTATGTTTCAAATAAAAAAATCAGAGTGTTTATTTATTTATTTATTTATTTATTTGAATCTTATTTTATTTATTTTATTTTATTTTATTTTATTTTTATTTTATTTTTACTTATTTATTTTCAAAATTTCTATATTTTTTATTTATTTATTCTTTTTTATTTTATTTTATTTTATTTATTTATTTATTATTTTTTTTTTTTGAATTTTTTGAATTTTTAATTTTTTTTTAAATTTTAGACAATACACCATATTTTTCTGTTTTGTATTCTCCAAATAATAAAAACTTAAAAAACATCAAAATTTAAACAACATCAAAATAAATTTTGTTCATAGTCTCACGATACATGGTTCAAATTTAGTTTAAACAGGTCGGTTGTCGGATTACAGGGGATTTCTTATAGCAATAAACACAATATGATAATGAATATTGTGAAAAAGCTGGCGACGTCTCGATATAAGTGAAATATTCTTGACCAGGACGTTAAACACCATTACTAAATCACTCTCTCTCATCGCAAATAACTTAAAAATTGCTGATAAACTAACTGACAGTGTATCATACTAAAATTGGTTAGCTGGTTGCAATATTACAACCAGCTAAGCAATTATAGTATGATACAGTAAGTGTTTATCATAACGTTACATGATATGTGCAATTTTTACACATGTTGTTCTTTTGTACCTGTTGTCACGTGTATTAATGTAAACACATAATTTAAAAAACAATAAAATAGGTAATAAATGATACAAGAAAAAAGTAATTTATGACTACAAAACTTGTACTTCAATGTTGTCAACAACAAAATAAGACAAGTGCGGAAAAAACTAACTCTGTGTGTGTGTGTGTGTGTGTGTGACATCAGCAATTTTACATCTAATAGACACAATTCTCTGAGGATCGGGCCCCAGTTTCACAATTATTCACTCAATTAAGTGTACACTCAACTCAAATATACCAGTTTTCTTTTATCAATATTTTAAACATTTTAAATTTTATAGGAAAACATTTTATTTTGTTCAACGAACCTACAATAAACAAATAAAATATAACAGTAGATATTCAATATTCACAGTGTAATGTCTTAAAACTGACATTGAAATATTCCCTAATTTGAGTTGGGTGTAAACTCAACTGAGGCCGGGTATCCGTATATGTACATCCGTAAAACCGGCATGGTCATAGGCATGCTCATTGTAATTTAAGTATGTTTGCAAAATTGCCATATCCATTTAAAGAAGATCACCTGGTCACAGGAATTCAAATTTCTTCTCTGGAATTTATAATTCCCGTAAAAAATTATGTAAATTGTTGATTTGCATGATCTTAGTTAATTTAAACAATATTTTAATATCTCTTAAATTTAAATACACTTTGTTAACAAAAATAACTGTATTGTCTTAAGCCTAAATCTGTCCGTTTCATTGAAAAAATGAATTTTTCCTTGAAATCTAAAAAAAAAAAAAAAAACTTGAAAGTTATGTGTGTGTGTGTGTGTGTGTGTGTGTGTGTGTGTGTGTGTGCGCGTGCGTGCGTGCGTGCCCGCGCGCGTGTGTGTGTGTGTTACTTGATTTATTGAAATTATTTTGACATGTTAATTTATATAAAAGAATAATAGCTTGATCCAATTCAGCAAAAAAGTCGTACGTTTAAATCGAGCTGGTATAGGAAAATTGTTTGAATATATACGTACTGCAGATAAGTATGAAAAATAAAGAAATAAGTATATAAAAAATAAGAATGAAAAATAAAAAATTAATTTAAAAAATAAAGAAAAATTACAAAAACAGAAACAACAAAAATTATTATTATTATTATTATTATTATTATTATTATTATTATTATTATTAAACAACTTACAAATATGCATGCCTTAATATCCATTCTCTTTCTTTATTGTTTTATTAACAATTACAACATTTTTATGAAGTTTTATCATTTTTATAACCTGTTGACTTTCAGAGTATGATTAATTATACCAAATACAACGGAAATTTTGTGTTTGATGGTTTCTAAGAAACAATGATTTAATGATTACACATATACAAGATTTTCACCTGTATGAACATAACAATTTTGATGGACATCACTCAACATACACATGATTGTTATTAATCTAGTTTAGACCAATGGAATGCCAATAAAAGTCATTGTCAGATTAAAGCGCATGTATAACATGATTTAAAACTGTGTTGTGCATTTATTCCAAATTCACAGTGCCTTTATATGTGCCTCCATAAGTGTATATGACAGTTTTCATGACCACTATTTATAAGTACAATCGGATGGTCCCTACCCACTCCACCATAATAAATAAATTAATTAATTAATTGATTAATAATAAACAAATAAATAAGTAAATAAATAAATAAATCAAATAAATAAATCAAATAAACAAACAAATAAAATAAGATAAAATAAAATAAATAAATAAATAAATTTGAAAAAATCCTAGGCAACACCACTTAGAATTGACTAGTGTCCGCCCAAAGTCGTAGTCAAAATCAAGCACTTACATATCACAGCGCCTCTCACTGACTTTATTTACCCCACTCAGAGAGATTCTAGTTTAAAAAAGTTTGTCAGTTCTCTTGCCTTAAGTGGTTGGTTCTCTCGGTTACTCTGGTTTCTTCCACCATTTCTAAGCTGACTGCGTTGATATCAGAGAAAGATTTCTGTCAAATCTGATCCAATCCATCCAAAGACGTGGTTGTAAAATCAGTGACTTGTCATCAGCTATAGATGAAGTGGTAGAAATTTGAACCTTGGCATTACACTCAGGACAATATGTAATTTAGCGTGCCACACCTGCTGTCACACAGGACATTGGTTTTTAAGGTCTTCTCCAAAGAACCCCGTACCATAGCCTTTCATTTCTTAAGGACAAGTGCTTGGCAAAAGAACGGTTTCTTAATATTTTCAAGTCTTGGTCAGACCCGGCCGAGGCTCAAATCTTGCACTCCCAAACACGAAGCGAGCACTTTACGGAATAAGCTACCAGTTAATAGTTAGCGCGTTATTCAGTTTGCCTGGCAAAGCAATGACATTTGTAATCCAATAACTACCATAACTATGCTGTTTATTTTATTTTAGTTTATTTTGTTTTATTTTATTTATTTATTTATTATTATTTATTTTTAATTTCTTTTTCACATCAATTTGAATTTTCTCGCCCTCAACGAGAAGTGTGGTCAATTATTGGAACAGCGTAACAATGTAAGTTAAATATAGTACAGCATTTAAAAAAACATAGAACTCGCAAAAATTATGAAATATTGTTTTCCACTTTTTTTTTAAACATCAATTTAGTTATTTTCATAGCAATTTCAAGGAATTATTTTAAAACAAAAACGAATTTCCTAAAGCGGATGACGAACGAGTGAACAGTCTCGAAGATTGACAAAAAATAATGTTTCACTCTCATTGCCAGTTTTGTAAATTTAAAGTGCAGTGCGAGATATTGGAATTTGCGAAGAAACTAGGAGTGAATTTATTGGGTGACAATACTATTATCTGATTTGGAAAGTCATAGTTTATGTCATTACTATTTGTAGAACTGAACCAGACTGAAATGATGCGCCCCATTTTGTGACCCTGTTAGGTGCGATACAACAGATAATTCCATGCTTAAATTAATTGCGGGGTGAATTAATTCCGACAATGACGTTGTTTCTAATTTGTTGTGTTGAGACAGTTCTGTTGTAGATCGGGGAGAAGCTTCAGTTTTACGGTTCAACATAAATATTATATGCCGTGCTTCGTACCCCAGGTCAATGAGATGCTGAATGGCCGTCGCCCGCAAACAGTGAGGAGCGTATTCAGTTTCAACTTTTGCAGCCTGGCATATGTTGGATAAAAAAAAATGGGCAAAGATGCGGTTAGAAAGTAGCTTGAACGTGAACCATATATCAGACTCTTCAGGACAAACCATGGCGTTTTTATTATATTGATTGAACAGACATTTGGCATTTTGTCAGTTTTATTAAGCAGCGGTTTTATCAATTTTACAGGGCAGTCTACAATCTCAGATGCATACATTCTTTTTGAACATCTGTTATTTTCGTCTGTATAAGATACCCCCCTCCATACCCAAATTTGTTTCGGTTTTATTTCGTGTTTTAAAGTGACATATTCTCAAGACTCGTCATTGTAAAACTCAAATGACTGTTGTTTTAACTGGTGTTGAAATTCCATAGCTCGAGAAACAAAATTTATAGATAAATGGTAACATACACACTGTCTGGGTATTATGAGAGAAATAGGGGCACTTTTCAGATAATTGGAAATTTTTGGATAAATCAGCTGTGAATTCAATTTAATGTATCTTTTGAAATTTAATTAATTATTTCATCTTAGGTTTTGTGTTTGTTTTGTTATCCTAGTGAGCTAATTTAAAGATACGACTGCTTCCTATGTTTTGGTCATATTTGGACTTATACCTCAACTATGCGGTAGCTCATTTGGTAGAGTGCTCGCTCCGTACGTGGAAGGTCGTGGGTTAGAACCCCGGCTGGGTCTCACCCAAGACTTGAAAGTGGGTAGTGACTGTTCTTTCGCCAAACACTCGGCATTACGAAATGAAAGTCACGGTACTTTCGGATGGGAACTTCAAATAAACAAGGTCCCGTGTCATGGCAGGCAAGGCACGATAAAGAACCCTGCTGTATAATGCCATCAGTGCAACGCACAGGCAAAATATCTGCACTTTCGCCAATAGCTGGCGACGTCTCGTGAAATATTCTTGACTGGGTCGTTAAACTCAACTCTACTCAACTCAATTATGATTCCCACGGAAGGCTGTATTTGAAGTTGGTTATATGACAAAATTACGACTTCAATTTTCAACTTTTCATATCTATGCAGTAATAATCCTGCGTATTATTGCAGTTAATAATGTATGGTAGAGCTTGTCCCCACTGCGGAAAATATTACAAGGAAGCAAGCTTTTAACAAATTAGTTGTTGACTCAAGGATATTGCAAGCGTAGGCTGATCGAGGCCCGTAAAAAGTTTTATGGCTGTCATCCACAAAACTATTGATAAGTATAAAGTCACTGTATTCGAACTTATACTGGATATATTTGACGTTTCATAGATCCATGTTCCCTTAATTTTTCTAATTTTGCACGTGGTGAGTGTAGGTAGCAAAACAAAAGGTGCTTACCCTTCCTTATCACAAAATCTTATCTCCTTGATAGACGTTAAGGTGTGTAACTGAATTGGCCAGTTTTCAAAGTTGTTACTTTATTCTTTAGGATTGTCATTTGGACAGGAACTGTATGTTCGTGTTTTATTATTACAATGACTATTGACATATTTTGACACTTAGTGTTCACCGCCTATTAAGAATTTTGAGATGCCTTTATTCGTTCAAACTTCTGTACTGCATTTAGTTCAATTAAGTACTTTCACATCATTTTCGTTATTTTGTATAAAGCATCATGAGACAAAAATTTATTTCCCCATTGTCAAGTATAGGGGTCGTGCAATAGAGCAACTTTTTGTAGTGTCTGTATAGAAGAATCGTTCGTCTTAATGTGAACTATCTATTTCTGAACAAGTCAAGTCATTTAAAATTTGGAAGACATTTGGTATAAAAAAGTCTATCCAAAATCTGAAACACATTTTTCGAGTTAACTATTACTTAATTACTTTAAATGAATAAGTATATAACCTAAAGCTAAATTTGATTAAGATTTCAGTCGATTTTTTTTTTCGAAAATTTGCCTGGCTTTTAGATAGAAATTGAGAATTCTCTTAAACAATAAAGGTTCCAACATGTACAAATAAATAAAATTTTAGCTAAATGACATCTTTTGTCGTATAAGCTAATGTTTGTACTTTTGTTCTTGCATTTAAGGTAAAGCATACCTTACGGAAAAAAGATGAGTAAAATCAATCATTGTTTTTAGTCACATCATTATTTTTGCAGCCCGTCCTAGCTTTTGAATAGTTGATGTTAAATTTCTGTGCAAAGCTTTATTTGTTAAATTTAGAATTTTCCATATTTACTAAAATTTCACTCTATTAAAATCAGTAAATGCTTTCCTGCCTTAAGGTGAATTGAAGAAAATTACCAATTATAATTTATACATTTTTTAAATTTTTAAATTTTCCGTATCAGTTTAGCAATCTTATTTTTAAAAAATTCAAAGTTTAGTACAAAAAAATACAAAATAAATAATAATAAATAAATAGTAGGCAGTACTTTGTGCTGGCAGAAAATATACCATTTAGCAAAATTTTCAGCCGTCTAAAATTTTGAAATTTATTTAAAACTAAGGTTTGTTCCCTCATGCAAAGCATTCCTTAGCTGGGTTTGGATTCATATAATTTTGGAACTTTAGATTTATTAATTTTCAACTGTTTTGCATACGTTTTTTATCTATCAAACCTTTCGGTCTTAGTGTCACTGATAAGGAATAAATTTCCGAAATGTGCACATCTGGCACATCAAAATTTAACTGGTATTTGTGTTATATTTTTACAAATGGTGACAACGATATTGTTTTCGATTTAAACGCAAATAAAATTGATATTCGCATTTACACGAACAAAACTAAAAGGATTTTAGGCGAATTTAAACAAGAAAACTAAGTAGACTAGAATTTTCTTAACAATATGTAAGATAATATAGACCATTTAACAAAAATGGAATAATCAGAAAAAAAAAACACTTGTAAATGCATTTTATTATAAACATGGCAGATCATTCAATTTGTTCGTCAAACCTTTCTTGAAAGAAATGAAATAAAATCATTATCGAAAAAATTATAGATACGTTGTCCGATATATACATGTTTCATTATTGGACTGTTATATTTGTGTTTTATTTCAAAAGAAAATTCTTCTCTTGAAATACGAGATTATATTTGACTTATTGTTTTTAATACCAAATATAATCAGTTTTTATTTTATTGTATTCAGTGGTTATTTTGAAAACATGTATAATAAATACATATCAAGAATTTTTGATATAAATATACCATTTGTTTTTTTCACAAAGGCTGATGTCAGAGAAAGTTCATATTCGTGTTTAAGTCTAATTTCATTGTTTTAATATTTGTAAAAGCTTAATCAATAACATTTGATTAGAAACGTTTAGGTTCATTTTTTTTGTCCGTCTAACAATTTTATAGAAATGTTCTAAAATGACACAGATCATGTAGTCAAAAATCATCTCTAGAGATCACACCCAAGCAGAAAAAAAATCGCTTTTTAAGCACCTTAAAGCTCAGCTTAAAGATGCGCTTATAATACTATCCATCTTTTAGCGCCTTCATGCTATATTTGAAAGTTAGCTGAATGGCAGTTTAATTCTAATCACCTTTACGCTATTTGGCTTAAATATGGTTTCATATATTATTGAAAAACAAATCAATAAACCATTCAGTTTTTGAAACAGAAATCTGAAGTTAATGTCAGAATATGTACCATTTAGGAAAATTTTCAGCTGCCTTAAAAAGTAAAATTTGTTTAAAACTAAGGTTTGTTCCCTCATGCAAAGCATTCCTTAGCTGGATTTGGATTTATATAATTTTGGAACTTTAGATTCATTAATTTCCAACTGTTTGTCTTATGCTTTTTATTATCAAACTTTTCGGTCTTAGTGTTACTGATGAGGAATGAATGTCCGAAATGTGCACATCTGGCACATCAAAATTCAACTTATATTTGTGTTATATATTTAATAGCATTCTACATTTTGGAAAATGACATAAAATAATGATTAATGAAAATGTAATAAAAATAGGAAAGAAAAATAAATAAATAAATAAATAAATAAATAAATAAATAAATAAATAAATAAATAAAAATAAATCAGTAAATAAAATCTTTATTAAGATAAAAAAGACATAAAACTAAAAATGGCACAGTTCAGGTAAATAACTTGTTTTGTAACCTAGGTATTAATTAATTCTGTGCTAGTAGTATTTATACAATTAACTAATTAAATGATAATATTAATCACAGATGATAAATGAATCTGGTTGAATATAGACGGCAGTTATAAGTGATTTGTTTATTGACTCAATCAAACTATAGTTTTACTTAGAAATGTGATACACATTTAGTTTAAACAATATTTTTATTCATAAATATAATTACAAATAAATAAATAAACATATATAACTTTTACATTGGATTCGGGAACAAGCCAAATTTAATTCATAGGTTGACTGAGGGATGGTAAAATATAAACAAGAGGCCCAAAAGGGCCTGTAGAGCTCAACTGACAAAAATGGTTCTTGTGCCTTCATTTATATAAACTCAGTACAGGGACTTGAGCTGACGTTAAATGCTAAATACAAAAGCTGTAGGCCTTACAGTTTCAGAGAAGAATATTTTTAAATTTGACTTCCCATATAAGTATATGTAGATATATGTGCCCCTTGGTGGGACCAAAATTGGCCCAGGGGCCTTTATTTGTACAAACCTGGTAAAGGGACTTGAGCTGATTATGAAAGCTTAAAGCCTTACAGTTTCAGAGAAGAAGATTTTTAAATTTGATTTCCCATATATGCATATGTAGATATATTGGCCCATAGGGTGGGACCAAAAATGGCACAGGGGCCACCATTTGTACAAACTTGGTAAAGGGATTTGAGCTGATGTTAAATGCCAAATATAAAAGCATTATGCCTTACAGTTTCAGAGAAGAAAATTTTTTAATTTGATTTCCAATATATATATATGCAGATATATGGACCCCTGGGGTGGGGCCAAAAATGGACCGGGGGCCACCATTTGTAAAAACTTGGTAAAGGGCCTCAAGCTGATATTAACTGCCAAATATGAAAGCTTAAGGCTTCATGGTTTCAGAGAAGAAGATTTTCAAAGTTGATTTTCCATTATAAGCCATATATGCATATGCAGATATATGGACCCCTGGGGTGGGGCCAAAAATGGACCGGGGGCCACCATTTGTACAAACTTGGTAAAGGGGCTCAAGTTGATATTAACTGCCAAATATGAAAGCTTAAGGCTTCATGGTTTTAGAGAAGAAGATTTTCAAAGTTGATTTTCCATTATAAGCAATATATGCATATGCAGATATATGGACCCCTGGGGTGGGGCCAAAAATGGACCGGGGGCCACCATTTGTACAAACTTGGTAAAGGGGCTCAAGCTGATATTAACTGCCAAATATGAAAGCTTAAGGCTTCATGGTTTCAGAGAAGAAGATTTTCAAAGTTGATTTTCCATTATAAGCCATATATGCATATGCAGATATATGGACCCCTGGGGTGGGGCCAAAAATAGACTGGGGGCCACCATTTGTACAAACTTGGTAAAGGGGCTCAAGCTGATATTAACTGCCAAATATGAAAGGTTATGGCTTCATGGTTTCAGAGAAGAAGATTTTCTAAGTTGATTTTCCATTTTAAGCCATATATGCATATGCATATATATATGGACCCCTGGGGTGGGGCCAAAAATAGACCGGGGGCTACCATTTGTACAAACTTGGTAAAGGGGCTCAAGCTGATATTAACTGCCAAATATGAAAGGTTATGGCTTCATGGTTTCAGAGAAGAAGATTTTCAAAGTTGATTTTCCATTATAAGCCTTATTTTCACTTTTTACGAAGTACGACAGAAAAACGCTAAAAACGCGTAACCTAGTTTTTGACAGAATTTCACGAAATGTACAACCTACATGTTTAAGGGTGTCTCGAAGCTAAATATCACATCAGATTTTGAATATAACCTATGGTTTCAGAGAAGAAGCTTATTTTAGGTTTTTTACATTCTAGGTCGCTGTGACCTACTTTTGGTTGCCATGGAAACCAATTGTACAAATTTTCATCTACTCCTTCTAAGGATCATTCCTGCAAAGTTTTGCTAAAATTGGCCCAGTAGTTTCTGAGTTTTTGCTGTTAACGGACGCACGCACGCACGCACGCACGCACGCACGCACGCACGCGCGCATCATGCCATAAGCTCATCTGGCTTTAGCCAGTTGAGCTAAAAATGAAATAAATTATAAATAAGTGATGGATGGATAGATTAATGAATGAATAAATGAATAAAAAAATCAAATGTTGTAAATATGAAAAATGTCAGCAAAAGTAGTTATCTTGTTATGTAACCCAAGTGTTTGTTAATTTTGTGCCAAATGAACTTGCATAATTACTTAACAGATTGGACTATAGATAGTAGGTAAATTGTACCTTATAAAGACAGGTAAAAAGTGATTTGTTTGATTATCAATTATTATAAGTATGCAGTTTAATTCCGAATCAAAATACTTCAATGGAAGTTACATGTTTTTTAATTGCGTTAACAGGACTGAAAGATGCAGAGCCAGTAAATAAAAAAATACCGTCTGATCCTGTATCCTTCATTTGAAATGTCACATTTGTAATGTAGATCTAAACCGTATTGCCTGTAAAATTAAAGAAAAAGGTAAGAGTGTAGCTAGTTAGACAGGATGTGCTTACCCTTCCGGAGCACTCGGTCTCACTTCTTTGATGGAAATTTTAGATTTGGACATGGACTGTGATGTTTGTGTTTAATAAGTCAGGCACAATGAAATTTATATTATAAAAATAAAACAAACATACCAGTCCTTGTCCAAACCACAATCCAAAAAACAAAGTAAAAACTTTGAAAGCTGGCAAAATTAGTTATACACGTGAACTTCTATCAAGGAAGTGAGGCCGGGCGCTCTGGAAGGGTAAGCACCTCCTGTCTAGCTAGCTACACCCGTCACGTGCAAGTCAATTTTGAGAATGAAAGGAAAAAGAACTATGGTAAGTCAGATATATCCCGTATAAGTTTGGATACAGTGACTACATACTTGTCAACAATATTGTGATGACTGCCATAAAACTTTTTAAGGGCCTTGATTAGCCTAGGCTGGCAATATTCTTGCATCAACAATTCAATTGTAAGCAGTTTGCTTCGTTGTAGAGAGTCCCCATAGTGGGAACAAGCTCTGCCATAACGCATTAACTCTGAAACATATATACCATACGCAGGAGAAGCAGGGTGTCATAATTGAGGTATAAGTCCAAATATGAATCTGTTGTGTCTTTTATTTCAAGCTCACTTGGATAGATGACATTCACATATTCTCCAAATTTGGGATTATTTAGAGATAAGCACATTCAAAACGGAACATTGCAATAAGCAAAAGAATCAAGTTAAAGTAAAAAATTACTAAATTTTTAGATAGTTCAATACTCATTGTTTTCGCTTCAAACAAGAAAAAATATAAAGGTTTAGAAACTTTAGATTTTTAAACTCTTTGTTATGGTCTGTGTTTTGTGTGTAGTAATCAGGGATAACGTACCGGCTGAGCTAACAGAAATCGAATGTGACAATAAAAAGACAGCGTCTAAAGAAGATTAAATGGCTGACAGTGTCGTTCTTTTTGTGGATGTCGTTCTTTTCTAAGTTGTCAATAATGCCAATAAGACCGAAGATTACGTCAGTATTATGTGTACTGCCATTGTAAATATATATATATATATATATATATTATATATATATATATATGTGTGTGTGTGTGTGTGTGTGTGTGTGTGTGTGTGTGTGTGTGTGTGTTGTACAGTTTAACCTTTAATACCATCTCCGAGGTGCAGAGTGTAAAAAAGAATCTTGAAGAATTTCAATGAAGGTAAATTTTCAAACTGTGTATAAACAGTCCTAGATTTAAGAAATAAACGTAAAATGATAAATTGTTATGATTGCAAAATCAAAAGGGATGCAAGTACTCAAGTACTAGCAAAACATAAAGGTTAAAGTGTGTTGCCATTATTTTATGGATGTTTAAGAGGGATATTGGTATTTCTATTTGGTATGAAAAAAGATTAGTTTCTTAGTAACCAGAAAAAAACTTAACAGTTTTGTTTTAATAAAATCCTTTAAAATGATTATTAACGACACTGCTAAGTTTATATTAAATCAAAAACAACCCCGCTATGTTGTTGATAATAAACCGAAAAACAAAAATTGCTTACAAGAGCTCAATTATGTGATTTCAGTATCCTTTTTTACAATTTAGTCGTGTTTCTGTATTGAATGTGTTGTAAGTCGCTTTTTTGCGCCGCCTCGATGTAAGTGAAATAATCTCCACATGGCGTTACTCCATAACTCCACTCCACATTTATTTCTAATTTATAAAAATAGTTGTTGAAAACTAAGATGGATTGCGACCATCAATACTTCTGTAATCACACCATTGAAAATTGCTCTTCGAATATTGGGAATTGAACGGTCACTGGTCCCTAATGTATTTTAATGTTGCCATGCACAAGCTGAATATATATAAAGTTTAACCCGTCCGTCTGTCCTGGTTTCAATCCTTGCTATTATTGCTAGGCTGATTAAACAGCAATATGCAAGAATCTTGGTAAAAGCAGATTTAAAATTGTACATGCCTTTGTAAGGTAAAGTTATTTTTGGCAACTAGATTGCCTCGGAGTAGAAAATGCATGTAAGCCACATTTGACATAAAATACCATTCGTTTGGTTGGATCACTTGTCATATGAACCAGCCCTTTCCAATTCACAATCCCGAAAACAAAGTAAAACTTTGAAAACTGACAAATTTAGACACTTCTATCAAGGAAATGAGGCCGGGTGTGAAATATGAAAACTGCATTGTGTAAGAGTTCAGTAAGGTATGACAATACTGTTGACTGTTTGGACATTTTAAAACAGGTTTTCAGCATAGTTATGGATGTTACTAACAGTATTGTTATCACTTGTATAAACTGGTCCATTCATTAAAAATCGGTTGCTTTTTTTAAGTGTGAATAGTGACATTTAATTTTGAACGACAAAGTTTGACTTATTTTCCTATCGCGGTATGCTAAATTGTCAATTTCTCTCATCTGATTGGCCAATGGTCCACGGGATTTTGTGTAGAAAATGCCTGAACTTAGCATGATTTGAATTTTTCACATTAAAATTGTATAAAATTTGTGCAATTATAGAGAAATACTTCTACAGCTAAAAAAATGAAATTAGTCCTTTTCAAATGAGTTGAAAGTACTCATATATATAAGGAATATATATATATATATATATATATATATATATATATATATATATATATATATATATATATATATATATAAGGAATGTCATGATAGAATCTGTCTGTTCCAAACTAAACCCCAATCTACATTCAAAGCCCCAGTGATCTTTCATACTTTTTGTCTACAACTATTCAAATTTTAACTAATAAGTTAAATAATTTAAAGTTTAAGTTTTTTTTTTTAATTATTTACGGTTGATTATTAATGCAGAAGGTTTCTTTGAAAAACCTGAAATTTTATGTAGATATCATTCAAACCTCATATGACTAAAAATCAAATTAATGGTCGTTGGTATTGGTTATGATATATACATGTATAACACATATCCGGTAAATTTCTGACAAATACCTGTCATATTTTGATGTGCAATATGTGCCATGCTTTGCATGAAGGAACAAACCTTAGTTTTAAATAAATTTCAAAATCAAGGCGGCTGAAAATTTTGCTAAATAAATGGTACAATTTCTGACAGCACAAAGTAAGTCAGTAGGCAGTACTTTGTGCTGTCAGAACATGTACGTATTTATCAAACTTTTCAGCTGTCTTCATTTTTGAAATTTATTTAAAACTAAGGATTGTTCCCTCATGCATAGCAGTGAATTAGTGGATTGGATCCATATAGTACTGAAACTTTAGATTTATTAATTTTCAACTGTTTGTCTTATGTTTTTTATCTATCAAACTTTTCGGCCCCTAGTGATCACTGGATGAGAAATGGTTTTTCCGAAATGTGCACACATGACACATCAAAATGTAATCGGGATTTGTGTTTACATATTTCAGAAATGATTTAGTTTAATCAGTACTTGATGTAGTTTAATTTAGTACTTGAAACCTTGATTTTTCTGAATAACTTTACAATTACTGTAACTTGCTTGATGAAGTTTAAGATCTGCTTATTCAAGAAATCTGCATTTTAAACATATTACTTAATTTTTAATTTTAAATTCAAAATGTACTGTTTCGAGAGCACATTCTTCTTTTATTTAGTAATTAATCAATCTGTGTAATTTTCACAGTGTTCTTGTCTACGTGATGTTTTAATCTGTTTACTAATATGCATTCTGCTTGGCCTGACAAAGTTGTGGCAAATGTGTTGTAATATTATTTTATATAAGTTTTTTTGCTTTTGCTTCTGAATGATTTGGTGTCCATTGATCACACAAATCAAAGACCACTAAACAAACCAGAATCAATCGTTGTCAGGTAATTAAAATTCAAATCCCACTTCGGACAGATCCTAGTGTAACAGCGGCAATATTTGTCAGTTTGCTTTGGGAAGGTTGTTTTTAAAAGGCACTCTGGTTTCCTCTACAATTCCATGACCTACTGCCTTGGTATAAATTACCATGGACTGAGACGTTCAACTCCAATTTAACTGCAATTCACTTATTTATAACCAGTATGACTTTTAACTCCTTATTTTCTCATATAGGAAAAAAGAATAGATTTCTTTATGTACAAAAAGGAATCCAATAATGTTTCTGCAAAAATTTCATTTTCATTAAATATAGACCTTTGTGCTTGCAGTGACCTTGCAATGACAGTACATGTGACCTTGACTTTATATACTTAGCGTTTTATGTTTCTGGTATCAAATTTTGCTGTCTTCATTTTCATCATTTGTTTCTTCCTTTTTATTATTTGTATCAAGACAAGAACTATTATCAACCATAGAAAACGCAAAGAAAATTAAGAAGTATTAACATTCATTCATACATCAACAACTAATTCATCGTATATAGATACTATTAGTTACCATTCTGATAGAGCAACACTTGCTAAATTCAGACTAAGTGCTCATGATTTGCGAATTGAAATTGGGAGATTCAATAGGAAAAAAAACGTTTGTCCCTGTTGTGATGAAAACGCTATAGAAGACGAGATACATTTCCTAATTTTATGTTCTTACTATATCACATTCAGAACCATCTTTATTTAAAAAATAACTAATTTCCATCAAAATTTTGGATACTCTGGAAACCTCTTTCTAAACTTAAGATTATTTTAAATTCAAACTCTAAAAATTACTTCGAATTTCGTTAAAAACTGCACAGTCTCAAAAAGTCATATAGTAAAATTATACCATCTTCAGCTATCACGTACTATGATCAGGCGACGTAACTCTGATCAGTAGTTTACCTGTGCTATTCAGAGTTGTCGTTACTGTCTGTACAGCGTATAATATGAACGTGTAGAAGATAAACTTGGCTTTAGACTGCTGCATAAGGGAAAGCGTAAAAAAATGCAAGGAAGGCAAAAAAGAAAAAATATTTTAAATTTTAATTATTATTTTAATTTTAATTATTTTTACAATTAATTTGTTTTAAAATCGAAGAAATTCTCTCTCTCTCTCTCTCTCTCTCTCTCTCTCTCTCTCTCTCTCTCTCTCTCTCTCTCTCTGGAATTCTGTTATGTTATTATTACTGTTATTTTACTCTTATTAATATAATTTTCTAAAATAAAACAATAAATAAATAAATAAATAAATAAATAAATGAATGAATGAATGAATGAATGAATGAATGAATGAATGAATCTCGTTAGTGTGGTTTACAGACATGGTATATATTCTAAGAAGGATAACTCTTCATTGATTTTCCGGAGAAGGACAAAGTTGTTTTCGTTTTTCATGAAAATGACTTAGTACTTCACTTCCGGTTTTTCAGCGATTGGTTCAAATCTACAAAAACATCCACCGCGTTCTAGGGGTTCAAAGAACGGCGGCCTTTTTGAGTTGCTTATTTGCAGACGTTTTAGCCTTTTTGGAAAGACGCATTATGGCTTTTTCAAAGGCTAATTTTAAACGTTTTAATGAGGTAACAGGTGCGTACAATGCAATCAGTTAATCATAAATTAAACACAAATAGTTTATGACCCAAAGAACTTGAAAGGAGAGGAAACTCGATACGTTTTCGAGTTCAAGCTATTTTGGCGATGAGGCTAAGTGAAATCGACTTCTGAAATAATTAATATTGTTCTATATAATATCCTAAAGTGCTGTATTATAGACAAGTGCCTGCAAGTGTGACGACAACACAAATTTGATGACAAAACTTTCAAACGTACAGTAAATAAGCCTAATGATGTTTTAAATGAGCTGGACTAATGTAATCCACTGATGGTTTACATATCTTGTCATTTATTTCCTGCAGTCATAATTTCACACTTTGAAAAAGCAAGAAATTCAGTGTTAAGCATACAGCAAATATTTAATGCCAAAGATCTAGACTAAGTACAGAAATAAACAACAATGACTATGACACCCTACTAGGTTCAATAAATATGATTTGCCCATAAGCTCATCAAAAATCCCCTGGTCATTTCACTACTAATGCAAGTTCATGTTCTATTTTTTACCTTGTCTGAGAAAATGCCAATATTATAACTAAATTGTGAACCAGCCTTGATAGACGGTTGAGTCGTGCAGTCGATAGAGCATCCCAGTAGTACCGGGTAATTGGAAGATCCCATATTCAAGTCCCTCTGCATTTTTTTCCTTTTCTTGTTACATTTTGGAGCTCGTTTAACCCTGGAAAGTGGTTGACCAACATGTTGGTCTCAGGGTTGAACCTGGTAGTTTCAATTCAAAGTAGTTGAATCGAAAAAATAGTGGAGGAATTTAGCAGACCTGGCTTGATAGTGGCTTGGTAGAGTGTTCCACTAGTATTGGGAAGGTACTGGATATGAGTTCTGGTTTGGCTGTTGCATTTTTCCCTTTCATATTACAAAATGATTTGAAATTTGACTTGACAAAGTAAATTATTTATTGACTTAGATCACATTACAGGGCTTTTTCTACCTTACATTTATGGTCGAAATTCGGCCTCATTCCCAATACAAAATATGGCTATTTTTTCCCAATTTAGGCTTTCATTTTTCCTAATTTTAATATGTCAAGAATACTAGGTTTTTTGGATGAAAAATTATTTCTAAATAACTTCCGATTTAATCGGTGTTCACTTAATTGTTTCTGGAAGGATGTAACGGCAGCATCAAGTTTCCGGAAGTGCATTCGAAATTCCTTGGTTAACTGCATATAGGCCTATAACTGTATAATCAATACTGTACAATACGAATGGCTACGACAGATTACAAACATGTCACACAACGGCAGATATTATGTTAAGAAATTAAAGCAAAAAAAACGCCTCAAAATGCCAAAAACTTTCCCAATTTCTGGAGTTTACACACTAAATTTCCCAAAGTCATGGGACCCGGACATTATTCCAGAAAAGTAGAAAAAGCCCTGCATTACTTAGCTA
The DNA here is from genome assembly GCA_029721355.1 of Tegillarca granosa. Classification (NCBI taxonomy): domain Eukaryota; kingdom Metazoa; phylum Mollusca; class Bivalvia; order Arcoida; family Arcidae; genus Tegillarca; species Tegillarca granosa. Next base: position 13,677,204 of record CM056606.1, on the reverse strand, counting down.
TGCTATATGAAGATGTTTTTTAAGTATGATTTCGTATCAATATTCACTTGCGACTCAACTAGCGTCAACATATGCACAAAGTTTTCATTGTATTTATTTGTAAAAATCATCCACATAAAGAGAAATAAAGAGAGCTACATAGCTCTTTGATTATTTAATTTTTCTCAATCTTACCGTCTCCAGTTGTGATTATAATTTGATGTAATATAGATCCACATGTCATCATGTGTATAACATCCAAATGTAAAATAGATTCTTTCACTGATTTCAATTGTGCAAAATCAAAACATAAGGTAAAAAATTAAAAAAAAAGTTTAAATAATCAGCCAAATGCATGCTAAATTCCATACAGAACAACTAGTAGATTGCTATTGACAAAAGTGTTTCCAAAAGTTTTAATTTCAGTGAGATAGAATTAAAAATAAACAATGCACAAGTAACATTGAATTGTTTGTAAATTTGAAGATTTTTTATGGCTATAAGTCTAAACACTAAAAACTTGTCATATTTTTTCTTAATACTTGCATCTACATTTCACCTGGGCATCTAGTACATTCAGGTATGGATGAAATTTCAGAAATAAAATAAAGTGTAGAATTTTTCACAACCCAAGTGTATATGTGCACCTTTATCCCATCCTTTTTGTTTTTTGTTTTTTTTTTTGTTTTTTTTTTTGGAAAAACTTCTTTTTGTTACATAATGTAAAAAGAATTATTATTCTTTCAATGGGGATACCCAAATTTTGAGACTGTAAACTTAATCTAATGTCAACAACTTTCTTTGGTATCTAGGGTGTGCTCCCCCTGTTGGTGCATATGATCCAAAATTTAAAGACAAAGAAAAACTAGCTGCTTTTGATAAATCCGAGAGATTCAGGACTATGAAAGGCAAGTGTAGCTTGATATGTGTTACCAATAGTAACCATATCTCTCTCTCTCTCTCTCTCTCTCTCTCTCTCTCTCTCTCTCTCTCTCTCTATATATATATATATTATATATATATATATATATATATATATATATATATATATATATATATATATATATTTGTATTGAGTGTGTGTCTATGTGTTATTTTATTCAAGTAAAAAACAGATTGTAAAATTGAAAAAAAAATCTTACTTGCCCTATTTTGTAATTGTAATAGGAAATACTAAAATCTTATTATAATATGTCTAATACACCATAAGCTTACAAAACACAAACATGCCTGCTTATTGTGTCCTTGTTGGGGTTTTATCTCTAACACTTACATGTCCTCCACAATCTTAAACTGTCTTGTTTTGACAATTTTAGTGAAAGAATCTTGACTACGTGCACAAGCTATCTACTTAACTTCAATGATGTCTCATAATTGAAAACAAATTTGTAGGTTCGATAAACCTTTAGGCTTGATAAATAATTGTATTGTTATTGTTAAGAGTGAGTCAGATAATCAATTTATTTTTCATTGTATAATTTTAGATAGTGGTTCAGACACTACTGTTGATCTTAGTGTCAGTTATGCTGGTACACCATCAAAGAAATTGTTTAATACATCGGTGAGTTTAAAAAAAATTGTCCTAAAACTTTATTTAAATTTAAAGCTCATCTTTACAGAGTACAGAAAAACTTAAATCATCATGATCTTGAGTAAGTCTGCTCTTGCAGGTTGGGGCCTCGGCCGAGTGGTCTAAGTGCACTTACGGATCACAGTGCCTGTCACCCCCTGGGTTCAAATCGGGACAGATCCTAGTGCGAGAAAGTTTGTCAGTTTGCTTGCCGAAGGTCGGTGGTTTTCTGCGGGCACTCTGGTTTTTTCCACCATCCCAGAACTGACCGCCTCAAAATAAGTGAAAGAATCTTGACTGGGGCGTAAATTACTCCACTCTTTTGCAAGTTAAGAATTTTGACAGACTAGGTGTGTAAGGCTGTCACTGTTTACAAAATTTTGTAAACGTTTACACGGATACAAGTAATCGAAACGGAACCGTTTAATCGTCAATATTATAATCATTGTCATTTCCAAATTTATAAGTGAAGTTAGCTCTTACCCGAGACAATTTGTTGATAATTTCATGTTTACTTTAAAAACTTGATTATTTGCTGATGCAGATACTTGTATTTTGTTGTGATGTTACCTCAATGAAAAGGAAACCAATAAGATGTCAAAGTGCGCATTATCAGCTGAGTAATGAATCTAATGCTATTTTTAGATGACTTCCGGAAGCTATCATGGGTCATCTCAAAATGGGTTACTGTCCGCTTTATGGCTTTTCGGCACCTGACTGATATCGAACATTATTTATAAGACATAAATTAATTCAAAATTGACCTATATATGATATATTCAGATATTTTTGAGTGGGGTTCAATAGGGGGTTCATTTTACTGTTTAAACGAATGTTCAATTTGTAAACGTTTACAAGCTGGATTTGAAACGGCATTGTGTACACGTGTAATCGTGACAGCCTTATAGGTGTGCAGGCAACTTTTTTTTCAAAAACAACAATCATCATTGTCTCCAGTAGAGATTGAAATAAAATAGTTATTCAAGAATTTAACTTATTCAATATTACTATCCCTTTTATTTTGTTTTAAGTTGTAGTAGAGCTTATAAGAATACCAAAATTAAGCATCTGAATATTCATGGACTGTTTTAATTTTCAAATCCTATTCCAATTTTCTTATAAAGAGAAAGTGCACTTTTTGTGGAACAAATCTATAAAGGACACAATATTCATGGCCCTTAATTCAAATCCTATGCAGATATTCCTTTAAAAGAGAAATTGCACATTTCATGGCACAAATCTATATAGGACACAATATTCATGGCTCGTTATTCAAATCCTATTCCAATATTCCTTTAAAAGAGAAATTGCACATTTCATGGCACAAATCTATATAGGACACAATATCCATGGACTGTTATTCAAATCCTATTCCAATATTCCTTTAAAAAGAGAAACTGTGCCTTTCCTTAACAAATCTACATGTATATAGGGCACTACTTGGATAGAAAGTTTAGGTAAAACATAACACATGAAAATTTTTTTCTTCTTTACTTGTGTACTCTTTCTTCATTTGAAGGCTAGTTTATGATACAAAATTATTAGCTGTCTTTGTTCTTCCAAATAAACCTAACTTCATTTATTGAGACCATGTATGCAGTAAACCAATTGACATCAATGTTTTCACCTTAACCTGATAAATTGCCATTAACCACTCCTTTTTTTTTTTGAATGACACATTTAAAGAATTTGAAGGGAAGTAACCAGGTTGTAAAGAAATGATGTAATGATCTAATACAAGTTTAAGTAATAATACACAGAAGACTAATGGTTGGATCTGTTAGACTGTAGAGTATTTTCCGACTTTTTTGGCGATTGTTTGAATAAATAAACTTCAACATTAATGAAATGAAGAAAAGAAGGAAATATCTACAGGCTGTTTTTTGGCTTTTTCACTTATATTGAGACCGTCAGTTTTGAAATGTTTTTAAACAGAGAAACTTTTATACTTACCAAGCAAAATGGCAGACTGTTTCACACTTGAATCTGCCTTATTCTGATTTGAAGGAAGGTAGTGGAGGTAGTTGGTGTGATCTGGAAGTTTGCTGTCAAGACCACTGTCACCGACACCCTGGAGTATTTTGAAGTAAAATGAAAAACATTTATAACAAATTAACAATCCATTTACATCCAAACACTCGGAAAGTATAACAGCTGTTAAAAAATGATAAACGATAGCAGTTTTGGAATGAAGCTAAATCTTTAGCTCACTTGAAGTTGAACCATATGCTCAAAATAAGAAATAAATTATATTAAATGGTCAAATGCACACCATGATTATGTTGATCATATGTTGTAATTTTAATATTGTTAATTTCAGACTCTGAATCAGACACAAAGTAAACCAAAATCAAAAACAGATGTTCAAAATGCCCAGGATTTAGCAAAGATCAAAGAATTAGAAAGAGAGGTAATTTATATTTAGGAGTTTCTGGCCCCAGTTTCACAATCATTCACTCAGCTGAGTGTACACTCAACTCAAATATTCCCATTTTTCTCCCATCAATAATTTAAAAATTTGAAAATTTTATTCAAAAATGTTTTGTTTTGTTCAACAAACTTACACTAAAAAATTTAAATACAATAGATATTCAATATTAACGGTGAAATGTCTTAGAAATTGACATTGAAACATTCCCAAATTTGAGATGAGTGTACACTCAGCTGAGTGAATCATTGTGAAACTGGGCCCTGAACTTTTTTTTTTTTTTTAGTAAAATAAGGTTTGGTTTTGTTGATAAATGGAATTAGCTGCATTTTTACCAGAAGTATAAAGACTGGTGGTTTTATTTTTGAGCTAAAATTTTCTTGCTTACTGCAGAATTTGATGAGATATCCAGTCTTCTAAAACCTTGATTGACAAGGCTGAAAAGAAATGCTGTTTTCATATTTTTCTTTTTATTGGACTTCTGGTTTATATTTCTTCAAAAAGTTGTTGCAGAAACTTTATTTTTCAAAAAGATAGTAAAAATCCCATACCAAAGTTACAAACACTTTCAAAAAATGCTTCATATAGTTAAATGTATCTTATTTCATATCAAAATATTTAAAATCGCAATAAATTCCCTTTAATAAACTATTGGTCTAGGAATAGGTATTTGTTTCAATGAATTGATTGCTTCATGCAAGACTCTTCCTCTTTCCTTGATGTCACAAAAAGTTCAAAGTTGTTAGCGTCACAAAAAAAACATGGTGACGGAAAAAACTTTGACCTGATGGCGCTATTATTACACAGTATTTTTGGCAATTCTATGTTTAATCAGAAGATGTTGAAGAAAAACATGGATGTGAATGCATATGTTAGCAATGAACTTTGTAATCAATTTATTGATGTGTTCTCTGTTGGGAATGAAATTGTAAAAATAGCAATAAACTTTGTAATCGATTTATTGGCATGTAACTCTATTGGGTCACATGCAAATTTTCCATGAACACCTTCAGGGTTCATTGATGTGCATGTGACTCGATAGAGATAAACGCCATCGGCCAATAAATCTATTACAATCAAAGTTCATTGCTTAAATGCACACTTCAGTCTTACATCTTAGATTGTGATATCTAGTATCATAAGGAAGGCATATCATTTCAGCTTGAGATTCAATTTTTATTGTTTTAAATATTCCTTTCCATTGTTCCAGGTCAGAAAGTTAGTACAAGAGAAAGCAAATCAAGATAAATTATTGACACAGAAGGAAGATGAAATAAAGAAACTGGAGGCTAAACTACATCTGGTCCAGACTGACAAAAGCTCTCTTCAAGCTAAGATAGCCTCTTTAGAAAAACAAGTGAATGAACTGAGAAAGAGTAATGAGTTATTGAAGTCAAAGGTAAACATAAATGAGTCTGAGGAAAAAATGTAAGAATCGTCTTGTCCCTGTATCTCTTTGTTAAATTTTCAGACCCAGGGCTCAAAATAAGGGCGAAGTTGGGCAATAACTTCGCCCTGTTTCAAAAAACTTCGCCCTATATTCCCGAAAAAGTGGAGTCGAAGTTGCCCTTATTTTTGAAACCCATTATCGGGAACTCTGTTGTGTTAAGTTATCTAATTTAACGATTTAACTTGCTGTCAACAAGTGATTTACAGGTGTCATGATGCGTGTTTATTATCCTGATTGGTTTAGTAATTAACGGATTAACACTTCAGGAAAGGACTTCTCCCACGTGCCTAAGATAATAGGCAGTTAATCAAAGACGTTTTACAGCCCGAGTATACATCGATAATCTGATACAGTTTTCCTTGTGTTAGGATTTTCGGCGATATTTGTATGGGATCGCGCCTGTAATTTTTCATTGAAATTGACAGTGATTAAAACCACTGTGATATCAAAGACAGATAACTTATTTTCAAAATAAAATCATTGTATAAACTTTATCACAAGTATCAACATACTATAATGAGACATCACCGATGGATTTGTTTACAGTGCCGCCATTTGACCAACATACAAATTCGACCTATTTCATTGGTCAGGTCAAAGTTGAACAAAGTGATGCTTTTGGAATGTAAGGTGGTTCTTCTCTTTTCTTAGATAAGACAACCAGTTTTAAACACCTCAAAAATTACGTTCACACCAAGGAATATTATTTTGTGAAAATATAAGTTTATTTTTAATAAAATAAACTATAAAAATTCTTTTAACAATATTTTTATGATTTACTTTCACATAAAATTTATATGTTTAATGTTACAAATGAAAAAATTTAAACTGATTATAAACTGCTCACCTCTAATATCATTATTTATTAAAAAGAGTTCAAATACACAAAACATATAAATAAATATTTCAAATATTTATAAAAATAAATAAATAGATAGATAGATAGATAAATAAATAAATAAATAAAATTTTGAAACAAAATCAGGGTGAGATCTTGCTCCTGAGAAGTATGAGCCAACTTTAACATTAAGGAGCCAGTTGGTGACAAAATTAAGCAAATTATTAAAGATAGCACTTTTGCTTCCAATTTCAAGTGTGCCTTGTATAAGGGGTTTTTCCACCAAAAGCAGGATTTTATCAAAGTTTTTGACATCTTTTTCAAACAGTACATTAAATTATCTCATGCATATTTCTGAAGATGGACCAGCATGTTGCAATGTCTATTGTGTAATACAAGATATAAAATGTTTGATCGCGAACAGGACGACAGAAATTCCAATGTCATGAATAGCGTTGCGCAAAAACTTCTCCCTATTTTGAAAAACTTCTCCCTGACTTGGCTGAGGGAGAAGTCACTTCTCCCTGTTTTAAAATCTAATTTGAGCCCTGAGACCCATACAGGGACTGTCTTGAAACTTTACACAAATGAGTTCCATTCTATGATGTATGTTTGATCTCGAACCAAGATAATATTTGTGTTATGTTCAATATACTGTTTTGACATGATCATATGCTTGCACTTCTATATTGTTAAAATGTTATTTAACTTTTCTAATTGATACCAGGGTCATCAATTTGCTTAATTTGAAATTGAAAAAAATAGACCATCTTTCTGATATTTAAACATTATATTTCCCTAGAAATAATGATGAAATTTTCCCAGTTTGAATGATTCACCTGTAATTACAAAATTTTAATTTCTCCATTTATAATATGTATTATTTTCTCCATTAGATTTTAGCTCAAAATTGCATGAAACAGCCTAATTCTTTCTCAATTACAATGAACTCCAGGGGCTCATTACTGAAAAGGGGTGTGGTAGACTTGGATTCTGTCTTTTAAACTAACAGTGTAACATGTATAATGTTACAATTTTATAATTTTTTTCTCATACAGGTGAAATCACAAGAAAATGCACCTGTAAAACAGATTCGATGCTCTTCAGTCTGAGATAGCAGCCTTAAAGCAACAAGTGGCAGGCAAGGACAGAGATATTCAATAAACTCCACCAAGATCTCAATGTTACCATGGCAACACAGCTGGCTCAGCTTGAAATGTTTGAAAATATTCTCATGTGTTAATTGAAGAGAAAGTCGGAGAACTAGGCAAGTATTAAATTGGGGGTAAAGACTGTAAAGTTAGTTAATACTTCATTTTTGAGCCCATTTAATTAAGATGTTGTTTTTTGCCGATAAAGAAATCATTCCTTATGTTTCCATTCTGACCATAGAATAATCACTCCCAAACTTTTGAGTTAATTTTAGATTAATTTTTCAACAGTCATGTTCAACTCTGCAGTAGTCCATTGGTTTTGCTATGGTTTTTAAGAACTACCTTCCACCTTTCAGATTGGGAAAATTTGGACCCTTTTTATGTCACATATTACGCTCAGAATTTTGAAATTCATTGCAAAGAATTTATATTGTGACATTATCTAATATTTTTTGTCTGTAAGAACAGTTTTGGACAACTGGATTTAACTTAAACTATTTGATTGTGTGTCACTTTTGCCTTTTGGGGAATTTTAATTGTCAAATTGGGAAATTTTAGTCTTATTTCTCAAGGGGAAACTACCTTTATTCGGTAGTAATTTTAGGCAAACAAAACCACTGTAGTCAATTGCATAGATCTGTTGTTTGTTTATGCCAGGGATAAGAATAAACAGATTATGAAATTCATGAAGTCAGATCAACTCGATGTAGTTATAATACAAATGTGCCTTAGGCTAGCTCCCAACAGTAGTGTCAGAAAAATTGACACATCCTAGATCAAGATAATGGAATTTCAATATGTCACTTATCTTGGTCTGTACTGGAAAATACATTAACTTGAGTTTCTGTTATAGAGTACAATTTAAACAAAATGTTATTCTAAGATTTTCAAATGTTTTCTTCAAGGTGAGAAAAAGAACAATGAATCCGATCAAGATCCTTCAAGCTCTGGAGAAGTTACAACAAATTCAAAAGCTAAATCTGACAAAAAGAAGGCAGAGGTACACTGTATCTGTTCAATTACATCACTTCCTGTGTTGATCTATATGCATGCAAAATTGATAAGAATTACTAAAGTTTTAAGCTCTCAGTGTATTGAAAATCTTGTTTATTATAATATTCAGTTAAAATCTGAAGTAAGTGGGGTCATCTTGGTTCACATCTTTAGAAAACTGGAGCTATATTTTTAAAAAATTGGTAATTTTTATTATTATTTTGTGTTGTTGACCTGTATTTCGTGCAAAGATACTTAATTGTGACATAATTATTCTATGCCAGTCAGTGAGTGCATACATGTACATCTAGATGAAAGTTGTTTAATAGACTTGTACATGTAGAAACCAAATTGGTCTGTAGATGTTTGTTTTGTTGAACTAAAGGTAATTTTCAAATGTGCTACACTATTCCACTGAAAACTCTTTTCATTTTGAAAATTTTTCTGGGAATTTTTATTTTCGTTATTAAAAAAGCAGTCAGGTGAAATAAAAATGAATTTAATCTACTGAAGTTACATGTATATTCGAAACTTTTTCTTATTTTTAGACAATTAAAAAGAAAATTATTCAATATCTGCATGAATATGATACAAAGATGAAAGCAAAACAGTTATCACTGGAGAATACCTGTAGTCAAGTAACAACAGAGAAGGAGGAACTAGAGAAATCATTAGCACAATTCCATGAGGACCTACAGAGTGCCATCAACTGTTCAAAAGCCTTACAGGAATATAGGTAACTTTGTGTTATTCATTTCTGACCAAAATATTATATTCAGCATAAAACAACCTTGGAAAACTTTTCCCGATAAAAATTGAAGGAATACCCAATACCTTTTTCTTGGGGAAAAAATAAAACCTAAAATGAAAAACACAAATATATCTGTAGAAGCCATAATAATTTCATGTCTGTAATCAAACATACCACTTATCAATAGATTTTCGCTGATATACCATGTAGTTGTGGTTAGCTTGCTGAAGGTACCTGGTTTTCTCTAAATTCTACTGGATTTTATTTCACAATTCTGGGGCTGTCAGCCTAGATATAAGTAATCTTATAAAATATCTTAACTAGGGGTAAAACACCATTACTCTATTGAACACTTATAGATTAAAACAAAGGTCAGAAAATTAGCCAATGTTGTATGTTTTATGATCATTAGTCATGGGACTGGTTGTCTTAAATGTGAATTTTGTTCCATTCAATAAAAGTGGCCGAGTGGTCTAAAGCACGCGCTTACGGATCACAGTGCATCTAACCGCCTGGTTTCGAATTCCACTCAGGACAGATCCCAGTGTGAGAAAGTTTGTCAGTTCGCTTGCCGAAGGTCGATGGTTTTCTCTGGGCACTCCGGTTTCCTCCACCATCCCAGAACTGACCGCCTCGAAATAAGTGAAAGAATCTTGACTGGGGCGTAAAACACTATACTCCACTCCACTCATTCAATTAAAGAAGACACTGAATAAATTCAATAAAAATTAAACCTTTTCACAAAAATTAGACATAGACAGGTAGTGTTATATATTGAGATTGATCTTATAGCACTTTCTGTAAACTTGTAAATGTATTTTTTTTTCTGTTAATAGGGACACCTTGGCAAACAAAAACTCAAATCTTAAAGCAGAGGTTAAAAGTCTGACAAATGAAAATTGGAACACGGCAGACAGAATTAGGTTTGTACCAGATTTTAGTTTGACTTTTTAAAACTTAATAATAAAACAATTTTCAACTGCTATGGGCATAGGATAGATTTTTATGAAAAACAAAATGTGTTGAAAAATTGTTAATGCATTAGCCTTTGAACTCAAGGCCTCATTGATTGTCTCATGGTGATTAGCTGGAAAAAAATGTTGATTTAGTGAAAAACAACTTTTGACCAATCAACCAGATTTATATTAAGCATTAAATTAACAAGATACTACACTGATATTATTCATGTCAATACAAGGTTTTTATACTTTTATCAAATATACAAATACATATATATATAATTAACATTTTTTGACAGGCACTTGAAAGGTGAAGTTTCTGCATTCACAGATTTATTATTCCAAAGTGACCAGGCATTGTTTGAAGCTACTGCTGAGAAAGCTGAATTACAAGAAGAGATTGATGCACTGGAAGAGTAAGATATATGTCTCAAGATATAATAAGAACATTATTTTCTTTGATGCATCTGACAAAAGGTGCTCAGATGCTTGAGTGGTCTCTTACAAATCTATGCACCACTCACAACCTAGGTTTTCATTCCACTAAGGCAGATACTAGTTTGAGAAGTTTATCATTTGACTTGCTGAAAGCAAGTGAATTTCTTCGGGCACTCTTGTTTCCTCAGACATTCCTGAAGTGACAGTCTTGATTTAAGTGTGACACTCTTGACTTGGGCATAAACAGCTCTTCTTCCCCAAGGTTTATACCAGAATGCCTCATTTAAATGAATTTATATTGCCTTATGATCTTTTCACCAAAAATGTTCAGATCAGTGTGATAAACAACACAGGCATGGTTGCAGCTGAATTTTTTTAAGGATAACAGTGTAAAGGATCTATACAATTGTTTGTCTTCTGATAGATTATCTAAAATGAGGTTAAAAAAAAAAAAAATTACAAAAATTTGAAAGCAGAGGTTTTGTTGAACATACACCAGTGTTTAAAGCTGCATTAAGTTTACCAAATTTCTAAATTTTTTTGGATTTTCTAAAAATATATTTTTTTAAAAGTAGATATCTTCTAACCATGATCCGTGACATTCATTTTCTAAAATTTCATTTCTTTTAGCTGTAAATAAAAGGAATCCTCTGACCGGTTGGTCAGTGTTCTACAATGGTAATTATGAGCTTGGAGCATGCGCACTGGATGTACGGAAAAGCCTAGAATCGAAAGTGAAACATGACAGATTGCATAAATTGTCTTTAATATCCAGATGTATTTGAAATGGTGTTATTTTTCCCTTACTAAGTCACAAATGACAAATTCAAGAAGTTCTGTGTTTAATTTATCGTATTTCAACATTTTGAAAGTTGTGTTTAAATGACCCGGGTTTTGATGACGTAACCATGTTCTAATATTAGATCCCAAATGCTGCATCTCGCTGGGTAAATACTGTAATTTCTGTATTTATTCGAGCTTTTATTGTTGAACCAAATGTAACATTGTTCATAAGGAACATCATTTATTAGATTAGCACCGTTTTATTTTTTTTTTCTTTGGAAAACTTAATACAGCTTTAACAGATAATGAGATAAAGTGTTGCTAACTGACTAGAACAGATTGCGAGATAAATGTGACAAACAAATAATTATGTTTATACTTACTGGATGTTGTTATTCACACAGAAAAGATATCATTTAATATTGGCAAAAGATAATTTGCATTCATTTTTTTTTATTTCAGAGAAAGGTCCATTTTGAATGAAAATATAAAAAATATGTCCAAAAAGTACCACGATTTAGAAATCATTATGGGTAAGTTGGTGTTATTGGTATTCCCCAGTAAACAAAAGCATTATTTTGATGCTTAATCAGCATGTCGCTTTGAAGTAAGATGGAAATACAGTCATAAAAATTTATGTAGTTTTAACAGTAGAAATATACATGTATGTATAATTTAGTTATTGCTTGTTGGTGCAGGTAAAGATAAACCTGTAACATGTCACTGTCATGGCCATGAATCAGAATGTCATTATCCAGTGTTCGAAGTTTTTTGATGGAGAAATTTATTATGTAAATGATTTTGTAGGTATGCAGACCAGAGATGTTGCTGCTTTTCTTTCTTTTTCTTTTTTATTATTATTATTATTATTATTACTATTATTATTATTAAATTTATTTATTTTAATAAACATGGTTAAATTACTAAAAATTATTTAAAACCTGCTTTAGCAACCATCTCTTCGTGTAATATAAAGACCGCCTGTCCATTACGACCTGTGTATTATTATCCCTGTGCTTTATATTTCATCCCCAAAAAATCAGTATGTAAATAGACCACCTGTCTATAAAGTCCAGGGCCTATTGGTTATTGATGTGTACAGGGTTTTAAAATACTGAGAATATTTTGAACCTGCAGATTTCAAAATGTGGCTCGGAGTAAATTTGTGGTTTGAGTTTCTATCCAGCATCTGCCACAGTAACTGTAAATAGCATGTTTGAAAAGCAGTATGTTCAGTGAATTTTTGTAATTTAAATTAGTCGATACCACAGCATGCTGCAAATGAGAGATTGTTAGATACTATCATTAACTTTTGTTTTGCTCCAGGAGAACAGGAGAGCAGAAACCTATCCACCTCATCAGAATTACAGTCACAGCTAAAACTGTCACAGGAACAGTTACAGAAAAATACAGGAAGAATATAAAGAATTACAAGAGAAAAACAAGGACCTGATTTTAGCTATCAATGAGAAAAAGGTTTGTAATAAGAATCTTTTTTGTTTTACTTAGATTTACCACTGAAGTATTTTGATATGCCATTATTGATTGAATGGGCGTTCATGTTCAGGTGAAGAATATTTCACTGATATTGAGAGGTCACTAGTGAAGTGGCAGACCTTTGCACTGTGCTCAGGGTAATGTGTAGACAGGGTTCTTTAGCCTGGCATGCCTACTAAGATCTCCTCCAAAGGACCCTTGAGGTACATTTCTAAGTGGTGAGTGCTTGACAATAAAGCAAACAATGGTCCTAAATCTTTTATTCGTTCATTGCCTGAAATTTCATGAAAAATTGTCTTTGTTTAATTTAAGGAAATGATTGAGAAACGTTTAGTTGAAGAAAAGAAACTACAAACTGAGAAACAGAATTTGCTAACTAATAGTGAGAATATTTCCAAAGAGAATGGAGCCTTAAAGGAAGAAGTTTCCGACAAGACGAGGGAGATATCACACTTAAAAGATGAAATATCTAATTTAAATGGCAAGAATAAATCCCTTACGGAAAGAATTGAAAAGATGAAAACAGAGATGGAGGCACTTAATAAAGATTTTGAGAATTTAAATAGCGAAAATAATGATTTAAACAAAATATTGAAATGTTTAGAAGAAGAAAAGAATCCACTATTACGAAAAGTTGATGATCTGAGATCAGCAAATAACGAATTAACTAACAGAGTAGTTGAAATGGAGGACGACAACGTGTCACTTCAACAGCAAGTTGATATCTTGACACAGGATGTTGCTTCCTTAAACTGGAGCACTACAAGTATTTGAAGCTGATAAAGTTTCCCTTGACCAGCAAGTCAACAAGTTGACGGAAGAAAATGTTTCGTTAAACGAAACTGTTCAAACGGTTAGAGCAGATAATTTTGCATTACATCAACAAGTTGACCAGATGTCAGTGGAAAATAATTCTATAAAGGATGAAAAAAAAATGGTTGAAACAGAAAAAAATTCACTGTATCAGCAAGTTGATTTATTGTCTGAGGAAAATACTTCATTAAAAGAGGAAATTCAAACCGTTATAATAGAGAAGACTTTGTTGTGTCAACAGGTTGATGAATTGAATCTGACAAATTCTGCATTAAATGAAAAAGTGCAATCAGTGGAAACAGAAAAGAAAACACTGCATGAACAAGTTGACCAGTTGATACAGGAAAATGCCTCATTAAATGAAACAGTGGGAGTCATGGAAACAGAAAAGAATTCACTACATCAAAAAATTAACATATTCACACAGGAAAATAATTCAAATAATGAAAAAATACAAACACTTGAAACAGAAAAGAATTCACTACATCATGAATATGATATACTGACACAGGAAAATACTTTATTAAATGAAAAAATACAAAAAGTTGTAATGGAAAAGAACTCGCTAAATCAGCAGGTTAACATAATTAACACAGGAAAATGTCTCTTTGAATGACATAAAGCAAACTGATGAAACTGAAAAGTTGGAAATAAGTCAACATGTTGACAAGTTGAAAGAAGACATTTCTGTGTTGAATGACACAGTGAAAGTTTTTAAAGAAGAAAAAAATTCACTTCATATGGAAGTTGACAAGTTGACACAGGAAAATATTTCACTGAGTGAGAAATTACAAACAGTTGAAGCTTCCATGTATCAACAAGTTGACAAAATGTCACAAGAAAATATTTCATTAAGGAATAAAGTTCAGGTGTTGGAAGAAGAAAAAAATTTGAAGAGTGGAAATGTTGAAAAACTGATAAATGAAAACTCATTATTGATAGAGAAATTAAAGGTACTAGAAGGGCAGAAAATTTCGCTTAGTCATGAAATTGAAAAATTTAAACACAAGACAGGTTTGTTAACTAGAAAATTTGATAGTGTAGAAGAGGAAAGAAGGACTCTCAGTGAACAGGTTGAGAGATTGACAAGTGATAACGCTTTATTAAAACAGATGGCAGAAGAGGTGGAAATTAACAAGGAGAAGTTAAACTTCAGGATAGAGGAACTTACGTTTGAAAACAACTCGCTGATGGAAAAATTAGAAAACTCAAATGGGGACAGAACAGAACTGGATAATTTAGAAAAAGATTTATTAAGGTAGGTAAAAACTGGCAAGTACAGTCTTGATGGTAATCAGGAGTTTTTAAACTGATATACAATAAAAAAAAATCTGTCCATTTAAACCTTTTTTTTTTTGGTTCATATGTGTAATTCAACTTCATTCACCCAAAGTGACGTCCTGTCTGAAGTCCATACCTCATTCCAATGGGTGGTCTTTATGAAGTTAACATTTATATACAAGTTTTACTGTTTATATCTTTTTTGCTGTTGTAATTTTTTGTGATATGTATGTATTTATTTGATACAACTCAGATAATGTTCTTTGTGTGGTCTTTATGTATCATATATTGTTTTATATGTTAAGATCAGAGGCCCATTCATGATAGTGTATGTACGCTTGCACCTTGACTTTAAGTTGTTCAGGAATGTATGTTCGCGCGAGCGCAAGCGAACGACTGCTAGTCAATATTTTAAGGTTGTTCGCCTAAGATTCAAGATGGCATCCCTCAGACAAAGTTGGTAAGAAATGGCTAAATAAATTCTGAACCAACATACATTTCAATTTATATTTTAATCCAAGGGTATGGTTTCTTTCTAGAAGGGATTTGATAGGATTAGTTAAAACTTATGTACAGTTGTCAGATTTAATTTATATTTTGACACTTTCTCTCCAGTCGAGTGTCGGTGTCCAAATCTAAGGGAGGTTATTTTTAAAACATCTAGATGATTATGATGACTTACTTTCAATGTGAGTACTCGCATCCGTTCAAGTAGACATAAAAATTGTATTCGCGAGTGCAGTGGAAAACAACCAGTAACTTGAACACGCCTCTGTTTGACCTTTTTGTGTCTTCATTATTTATGCGAAGCCATCCACATGTTATTCCATACCATTCTTGTTCATCATGATTGTTAATACTTGTAGGTGGCAAAAACTCTATGAAGATTTACATGCTAAAGTAGAACCATTCATGGATCAGCTAGATGCATTTGAAGCAGAAAAACAAGCATTACTAGGTAATAGTGACTGTTTTTTACCTGCTGCACAAAAAGTTTTCCTGCATACTCACTACATATGTTCCTTAATAAACATTCCTGGTGAACAATTGTTTGCATAAGATATGGAGTCAGATCAATTGACGCCTTTCCCGCCAAAAACGTCATAATAATTTGTTACGTACATTTAATCATGTGGTCGCTAACAAACCCTACTTTTAAACTCCTTTTGAAATGGAATCATATTGATTTTAAATAAACTCATGGTACCATATTTGCCATGTGCCATTGGTGATCCATTGGTGCTAATCCAATCTTGATATCTGACATGTCTGACAGAAAGAGAAAACCAACAATAATACCGTAATAAAAATAAAAGATAGACAAGTTCCATTGTGTTTTACATCAAACTTGTGGTGGAGGAAACCAGTTTAGTAAATGAATTACAGAAATTATCTTGTTTTTTTTTCACTTGATTGCTGTAAATGACTTAAACATGGTACAATCCACTGTTAACTTTTTCCACTTTGACAAAAAGACAACTTCTAGATTCAGCAGGTTTTTTATGTTGATTAGAATGAAACTTCAGTTTTTTGGTTGTCGTAAAAGTTTCAATGACTAATTCTGGAAGACTATAATATGAAGTGAACCAAACTAAATAACCCATCCATGACTGGCTGTAAAAAATTTCCTACATCTACTACATTGATCAGAAACGAAGCTTCAATTGTCCTGGCCCCCCACCCCCAAAGACTTAAATATGTCACAAATTTCCTTCAAGAGGACATGTTGTCCCCTTTTTCAAAAATACGGAGAAAAACCTGAATGATTGTTGTTGATGTAATGTTGTTTAATGTTGCATTAGCAATTCTTCAGGTATTCAGCTATTCATGAGGAGAGCAAGGTTATTAATGTCTATGGATTCATCTAAGAACAAGATGGTGTAAGCAGGGGATTTGCAAGTGTATATCATGGTCTGTTGTGTACTCATGCACACTTTGGCCCACTTTTGGTAAGATGCTAGCTTACCAATTCAATATGCTGTATACAAGCACACCACTCACGCAGTCCATTTTTCTAGCACTTTAATGAGCTTATACCTGCACACTTATATTCCAGGACTGGTTTACTTAAGCCTATCTGATTATAACTACTTATTTTTGTAGGTATCAACTTTCGAGTTAGATATACATATGTTTTAAAAAATTCATAAAATGAAACTGTGCCACTATCAGTATGCATTTTAGAGTTATTTAACCAAGAACTGTTTGTGTAGGCGATTAGCATTTGATAAAAAGGCAATCATAGCAAGATGTCACATGACTTATTATACAAGTAGAAACACTTGTGACTGTTCACTGTATTTCTTTTCTCTATAGTACAATTTTGATTTAGTTTCTAAAACTTCACATAAAAAGTTTTATATACAGCAAAATACTGTAACATAAAATTATGTATACATGCATTTGTTGTTGTTTTTTTTTTTTTTAAAAATTGATATAGACAAGAAACCTTTCTGTTTTCAGGTAGAAATCAGAATGTAGAAGCAGAGATAGAAAAAATGAGTAAAGAGTATGCAAGGCTACTGGGACACCAGAACCAGAAACAGAAAATACACCACATTATAAAAATAAAGGATGAAAATAATGCCCTAAAGAAGGTAAATTTACAGTTATTTCAACTACAGGGAGCAACATTAATATTGATTCATATGTGAGGTTGGGGAACAACCACCCATTATAAAAATCACTCTTATTGCTAGCTTTGAATTAATTCATTTCAAGATATAAAGGCAGCACCTCTCACCACCTACTTTAGAATCTCACTCTGGACAGATCCTAGTGTGATAAAGTTTGTCAGTTCACTTGCCCGAGGTCGATGGTTTTCTCCAGCACTCTGGTTTTCTCCACCATCCCAGAACTGACCGCCTCAAAATAAGTGAAAGAATCTTGACTGGGGCATAAAACACCATTACTCCACTCCACTTCATTTTTGTTTTAATAAATGTACAGTTTCAAAAATATCAAAAACCTGACTTACAGATAAATGTTACCTAAGAAAGGGACTTCTTTGATTTTGTTGGATCAAACATAAAAAGCAAGTTTTCTTTTTAGAAAGAATACTCAGTTTTGCACATCCCAGAGACACAGGCTAATCCTGATAACAAATTACTTGCTAGAAAGAGGATTTACAGCATATTTCAGGGATTTATCTGGCTATTTTGGGAAAGGGACCTTGGGATGAAATTGGGAAAATCATTGACAAAATCGACATTTTGGGAAAATTTTTCATTAAACTTTAAAAATTTTCACATTGTCAGCACATCAAATATTTTGCCTGGAATATTTACTATTTTGATACATGCTGGTAGTCACTCATTTGTACCAAATCACTCAGACATTAACACAATATCTTCATAGACTGGCTTCAATCTGAGAAAGTTGTTTCATGAGTTGCTCCCATTCTACCAGATCCTCATTGATTATAAATCAAAATGTGCATAAATACAGGTTATTATAAAGATATACAAGCTACACCAAAAATATAGTTTTTTTCGTTTTTTCTTAAGTTTCTCAAAGCAGGATCATTTGGGAATTTTAACCTACAAAATTGGGAAAAATGTATGCTTTTTGGCATTGGGAATGGGTCCCTTTACCGGACCCTGTGAGTGGCCAGAAAAATCCCTGTATTTTGACACTTTTCCAACTTTGAAAATTGCAGATTTTTGTTAAGGTAGAAGGTAGTAATTAAAGAATGTGAAAATTTAACTGGTAGAAAAAATAGCAATTTTTCTATTTTTCTACTAATTAAAATTAAGTTGCTAGTTGCTGGTAGAAATACTATAAATATATGTTTGCCGGTACAAGTTTTGAGCCCTGGGATTGTCTATCATAGAAATTCACATGTATTTAAAAAAAACTGAAAAGAAAACAGGTATCTAATGACTTTATGCATTTTTTTTTCTTTCTAGGAGGTTAGCACTTACAGAGAGCAGTCAGCCAAGCAAAAGAGAACAATACAAAAGCTAGAGGAGAAAATCTCAGCACTTGAAGGAAAGAAGAGATTTGACTCTTCAAAAGCATTCTCACATTACAAAGAAAATACAGCTCCTTTAAAAGATGGTAGGACTACTTTCCTTTTTAATATGATTTTATTAAGTATTGAAATCAATTTTGCAATATTGTTTTAATTTCTTACTTGTGTAAAATCAAATTCGACCCTTAGTCACTCTCTGAATGCTGTCTGGAACCCTCTGGAAAGAATTTTTTTTTTTACCATTGTTAGTGTATCATGCCCATACAGGAAAAGAAAATGCAAACATTTTAAGCTTCAGGATATTACTCCTTTTTGGTTTTGTCTAGAATAACAGTGTTTTTATGCTCTGGTCAGGATTCTTTCACTGATTTCAAGGTGGTCAGTTTAGGGAGGATGAAGGAAACTGGAGAACCTTGAGAAAATAACTAGGCTTTTGGCATGTCCACTAACAAACTTTCTAACACTAGGATCTGTCTCGGTTTCATTTGAATCTAGATGTTATGGTTTTTTCAAGTGTCTGATTTGTTTTATGTGCTTCATTGAAGTTAAGAAATCCATTTTATTTCCTTAAATTTTGAAGAAAATATAGTAATAGTGAAGTGGTTGATTATGGGATGATTGAGAATATTAGAAAAGGAGAATTACCAACTTTTATTAAGTGAACTTTTCACACTAGGAATCGGATATAAAAATGTGACCATGAGTGGCACTGAGATTCATAAGCACACATTTAGGACTATTTGGTCACTAAGACCTTTTTAATTTTATTTAAGAAATAAAGTTTAGGATAATACAAACTTTTTAACATGTTCATCCAGCTTTGAAGGGGCCTCATCAATATAATGAACTCAGGTGCTGGCTTTCAAATCACAACATGTCCCACTGCCTGGGTTCTGATCTCTGTCAGCAGGTCATAGTACAAAAACCTAAAAATATCAGTTATGTGGTTTCTTCCAATATCGTGGTTTCTCTTCAGGCATACTGGTTTCCTCCACCATCATGGTTTCTCTTCAGGTCTACTAGTTTCCACCACCATCATGGTTTCTCTTCAGGTCTACTAGTTTCCACCACCATCGTGGTTTCTCTTCAGATACACTGGTTTCTTCCACCATCATGGTTTCTCTTCAGGCATACTGGTTTCCACCACCATCATGGTTTCCCTTCAGGCATACTGGTTTCCTCCACCATCATGGTTTCTCTTCAGGCCTACTGGTTTTCACCACCATCATGGTTTCTCTTCAGGCATCTGATTTTCACCACCATCATGGTTTCTCTTCAGATACACTGGTTTCTTCCATCATCCCAGACCTGACCAATTCAATACAAGTGACCAAAAAATTTCTCCTCTGATGTAACCAGTGATTTTTATTTTTCATTGTCAAATTGCAAGGTAAATTATTTATATCCAGTAACATAATCAAAATTTTCAAACAAGGTCCTATTCACCTTTGAATTTTATGTATTTACAGGAAATAGGAAATAAAAGTCAACTGAAAAAGGAACAAACAGATGTGAAGTACCTCACAAAGATTTTTATTGAGGATTATCACTGTCTTGTTATGGTGCCCATCACTACCTTGTTACGAGAAAATATAAAGAATGTCAAGTACATATCACAACGATATCAGCAATGACCATATCACAAATTATGGAAGGATATTCCTGTTTTAATTATAAGTAGCACTCAAAATATATTAATATAGTCCCAAACAAGTTGTGGAGATTTCAAAAAGAAAGGTGAAATCTATGAATGGATGATATACTTTACATTAGGATAAATTTTCTGTTTTAACTTTATTTATGAGTAGATTGTAAAAACAAGTTCTGTCTAAACAGAGGTGAACAAATTTGTTTTGTGCATGAAACATATCATGCCCCTAAGAAAATTGTAAAGTGTGCAGAAACAAGTTTTGAATTGTGGCATTTATGTACTAAATTCCTTGATGTCATGGAACCGTTACAAAAGAAGGGTTTGACAAACTTGCATATTTATACAAGTAATCAGTAAATACAAATAGTCAATGAATTAAGAAATCCATTTGGTCAAATTTTAGTTTTTAAAGAAAATTTAACTTGATCAGTTGCTATAAAATACAATTACATGTACTGGTAATTGACAAATGTCAATACAATACATGTATATAATGTCTAAATCATGTTGAATGGTTAATTGAAGCATGTTTGCATGTAGCTATAGGTTGTGACAACATTTAAACCTTGATTATGCATAAGATGTTACATGTCTTTATTTACAGTTAACTGTAAAGGGAATTTTTTGTAGTCAAATTTACTTGCTTGAAAAAAAGGACAAGTTTTTAAAATAAATGTTTTATGTCAATTGTTTATATATACTTATAAAGAAACTGGAAAGTCCAATAGTAGCAAACATTTTACTTGGCTACCTGTATAGAACTATTCCCCTTTGCAAAATTAGCATTTAGAATTTTTTTTTTTATAATTTACATGTATCATATAGTTGATAGAAATTAGAAAAAAAAAAATAGTGATTTTTATGAAAATTAAACAATATAATCAAACCTTTTATAGAATAATTAGTTTGTGGTTGTGTTAACATGAGACTATATAAATAAGTTATTGTTGCCTTTTGAGATTCATTATTACAGGGTGCCCACTTCCTATAAAATCCTATAAATTCCTATAAAATTGGCAATTCCTTTATTTTTCCTATATTTTCTCAAAAAGACCTAAAATTCCTATATATTTCACACTATTCCTATATTTTCTGGGATGTTTTTGTTTCTATTTGTGTTAGGACTTTTTGTGTTCACTCACACAAAGCAGTGACTGGGGTTGTATACATCATTTTTAGTTTTTCTAAGAAATCATTGGAATGTTTTGAATTGACATACACATTGAAAAAAGAATTCCTATAAAAAATAAAGAAGAGAGGCTTGAACATGGAATGGCTGTGAGGGGTGGAGGGGGCCATTGTAGTCGTCAGGGATGTATACAATCCCAAAATTTCTTTCAGTTTAGCAATTCCATGTTTTGAAAATTCCTATATTTTTCCTATATTTTCTGTCAGATTCCTATAAATTTCCTATATTTTGGAGGAAAAAAAAATCCTATATCCCTATATTTTTGACAAAGAAAGTGGGTGGGCACCCTGTTATTATGTTAGCTGTGAAATTTGTTTGATTTGTCTCTTATATTCTATACATTCAAACCTGTATCAAATGATAACAAAGAAACTTGGACATTCTGTCCTTCATTGAAATAATTTCTTTCTGTAAAAGTTATATATATATATATACATACACGTATATATTTACAATCTAATTATCACTGCCTAGATGAACCTTTTATGACTGACATTATTTTCCTATGAACTGTTAAAGGGTAAATAGTTCTGAATGGCGTAGGAATATCTGACCTAGTTTTGTGGGGTTTTTACCTCGTCTAAATAGTCCCAGTTGATATTTCCACTTCTTTTTCTTTCATTCAGTCTGGTACACTTACAAATTTATTTGCAAATTGTAATTTTACTTTGATCATTAATAATTAATTTTTACCTTTTTAAAATCATACTTATCATGGACAATTGTAGTGGGCCTGGCCAAAATGTAAGACCCATTTGTTGAGGAAAATTTCAAAAATGCATTCGACAAGAAAAATAAAATGAAACCAAAATTGTTGTTTCTTCTTCTTTTATGGATAAACATGATTGTTGGTGGTTTATGTGATTTGCCCCGGTGTCTGCTTTAACAGTTCATACCTTGAAGACCGATTCAAAAACAAATGTCAATCCTTAAATGTATATTTTGAAAATTTAGTGTTTTCTTTATACATATTTTGATAATGGCTGGTATAACTTTATTTGTAATTCTTGTGGTCTTTGTCACCATGTTTCTGATAGTGAAATTTGCAAATACTTGTAAATCTAAAATTAAATAAATTTTTAAAAGAAGATTTCCATATAACTCTCTTGAGCATTGTTGTGGCTAAAAAAAATCATTTTGTTCATTGATTAACATGGAATATCAATGTCTATAGAACCTGTTTGTTCTTAGGTTTTTTTTTTTTTTTTAAATGGTTTCTATGGGCAACTGGCCCAGTCTATCGAACCATGTCTAGACAAACTGTAGGATACATGTTGTATCTAAAATGGTTACTATGGGCATATAATCTTATTAATATGGATGTAAATAATTTACCATTAAAAAAAGGATTTCGTTTTACGGGGTCATCATGAGCAGGTAAATCTGGGTTGAATGCAACATTTCAAAATTTATCTTAGTGCTGAACTGTTCCCATCAGTCTTTTATTTTATTGTGGATGTTTTATGTTGTATAAAAAACTGTCAATTCACCTAAAGAAAAGATCTTCTCTAAGGACTGTATTTCTAACACACACACACACACACACACACACACACACACACACACACACACTGTAATGCAAGTAAATTTGTAGCCTTTACATTATAAAAGAAATTAACTTGTGTAATAATAATAATTGTCATACTTTGTTCAATATTTATGATAGTGTATCAATTGTGTCTCTAAAAATCATTATTTTTGTATATGACATTTTATTGAAATAAACATATCATTATGTTCTAACTGCTCTTTTTCTTCTTTGTAATAATAACATATACCTGCAAGGTTGGTTTTTGAATGGGGCTTTACATCAAATCAATAATTTTCAGGTATTCATCGAGGATTGATTTAATTTTGATTTATTTAATGGGATTTTACATCCCATTCAAAATATTTCGCTTATATTTAGACTTGACAAGCTGTAGGTGAAGTGGCAGAAATTTTTACCTTTGCAGTGCGCTTAAGGCAATTTGCATGCATTCTTGAGTGGCCACACTTAGTGTGTCACAGGGCATCGGTTTTTAAGGTCTACTCCAAAGACTCCATGGGTTTCATTTCTAAATGCTGTGTGCTTGGCAAAAGAACAGTTACTACCAATTTTCAAGTCTTGGCCAGACCTGGCTGGGGTGCAAACCCTGACCTTCCACAGCTTGCTGAAGGTCAGTGGTTTTCTCCAGGCAATCCGGTTTCTTCAAACATCCCAGAACAGACCGCCTCGAAATAAGTGAAAGGTTCTTGACTGGGGTGTAAAACACCATAACTCCACTCTACTCCTGATGTTCCACATATGAAGTGAGCTCTCAAGTAACTGAGCTACCATAGTGGTATATATATTTGTGGAAGAGATATTTTGAATTAATGGTAAACACAAGTTCATGTGTTGCATGAGTTTGTGCGAGTTTTTTTTTTTTTTTTTTAAAATCTTTTTCGTACTAATGTGCTCTTAATGACATAGAAAAACACCACAGACAAGCTGGTCAATTTTACTAAGTACCAAGTAGACCAGTAAAAGCCTTTGACAAGGAAAAATGCTTTCTCTCTTGAGGCTGACTTGGGGAAAACCGCGCTGGAACGCTTTGCTTTGAAGACTAACACCTTAACCACTCTGCCACTGTGGGCCCCAAAACCATACATGAAGAAATTGTTGGTTCATTTACTTCATACCTGTTCAAAGTTGGGATTTTTGTCGAACTTGGCATTGGCATAAGTCGAGACTTAGTTGTTACTTTTCTGGTGTCGTTGTAGGCAGCCGCGTGTCAAAATGTGAAAGTTTATATTAAAGTAATGTATTTTCTACTCCATCAAAAACTGACCAGGCGAGACATTAAAATCCCTGTAATTCTTGTTTATATTCAGTAGTGTGTTGCCCGTTCAATCATTACATAAAGCTTATATTATCTATAGAATTGGTTCTTCTAAGTTCTTGTTTCTATTATATTTGACATTCTATTTTTCAGTTAAACCAAGTTGTGCTGGGGGAAAAAAAGTCAACTTAGACTGATTATCTGTATTCAAATCTAGGGTCTGTACCATTTTGGGAGATCATTTAGGAAGAGTTCCTTTTGTGCCCCCCCCCCCCCCCCCCCAAAACATGTTTCAATATATACTTAAAAGACAAAATGTAGTATATTTCAAGGGCGGGGGAGGGGGGGAGGGGTTACAAAAGGAACACTTACCGATAATTTTGTCACTATCGACCATTACTGTTTTGCTAGACGGCAAAATGATGTTACCTAGTTCACACAATACAGCTTGGTCTTAGATTGCCATGGCATTTAAACCTGGTACAGTATGTATGTCATAAAAGAGGAAATAAAATGCCTAGTTGTATGCTGTAACTGCGCAAGTAAAAAATATGGTGGCTTATTTCTGACATCGACATAATTTTAGTCGACATAATTGCGATAATTTTATGTCAACTAAAATCATGTCGATGTCAGAAATAAGCCACCATAAAAAAAAATAATATGCTGCATAATGGTCTTAATACTTTTGGTTCTGCCTAATAGAGGGTGGATTGGCAATGGGTCTGGTTGTTTGCTGGCTACCATTACTGGCTTGCTAGCTGGCTAGATGTCAGTGCTATGCAAGTTGGCCATTTGCAATAATAAGTTGTCGCATTAGAAGTCTGTGTGCTAGCACTTTAAAACGATTTTATATCTTGTAAACCATGATTCTTTAATCGTGTGATCAGGAAAAAAACTACCTTTAACTCACAATCCGAGTGCAAAAAAAATTAAAACGTGGAACATATTTCATTAACCTCAAATAATTATGTTTTTATGAAAGAAAACATGTGAAAATCTAATTGAAACTAAATCTAGTTTGAATCACACCACCCATTCAATTGATAATATTTTTCCCTGGCTGAAAAAGCGATTTAAACTAAGTTTTAAATATTAAATGCATTCATTGAACTGACCATCTTAGCCCTGATAGTAAAAACCACCTGTGTTACTAAGTAGTAGTGTCTGCCTTGTGAGTGGAAGCTGTTAGTGGAACATCAAAATTTAACTGGTATTTGTTATATATTTACTACCCCTGAGCGGGTACCGCTGCTGGTGGAGTAAAACTCCCCGAGGGTATCCATAACTCAGTAGGCAGTACTTCGTGCTGTCAGAAAATGTACCATTTAGCAAAATCTTCAGCCGTCTAAATTAGGAATTTATTTAAAACTAAGGTTTGTTCCCTCATGCAAAGCATTCCTTAGTTGGATTTGGATTTATATAATTTTGGAACTTTAGATTCATTATTTTCAACTGTTTGGCTTATGTTTTTTATTTTCAACTTTTCGGTCTTAGTGTCACTGATGAGGAATGAATTTCCGAAATGTGCACATCTGGCACATCAAAATTTAACTGGTATTTGTTATATATTTTCTAACCCCGACTTGGTCTTACATCAGAATATGAGATACAACTTTCGTGCCCGGCGTTTGGCTTTCAGGCCAAACAAAAGATGTATGGGTTTAACTGGATTTGGTTTATATAATTTTGAAATTCTAGATTTTATGTATCAAACTTTTCGGTCTTAGTGTCACTGATGAGGAATGAATTTCCGAAATGTGCACATTTGGCACATCAAAATTTAACTGGTATTTCTATTATATATTTAATGCTTAAAAATAAAATTTTCGATACTTCTTCATCACAGGCAATACCGTAAGAGGTGACTGGGTTAACCCGGTGTCAGGATAGTATAAAAGGGAAGTGGAATGCTTGTCTGCGGCATACTGACTCGGTGAGCTAGCACCTTACCCAATAGTCTCCCAACTGTGCTCTAGAACATTGCAAACCATAATACACACACTCGGACATTTCACTCATACTCGAGCTTGTTCTTAGATTAATATTTATAAATTCAGAAACTTCCTCTCGTCGGCAATGGCTAAAAATAAATGCTGATGTGGCGTTAAACAACTTCACAACCAACTTACCAACCAACCAAATATTTTAAGGCATTTGGATGCAGAAAATCAGCATTACCAAGCATTTCAAATGAAATACTTATAGCTGTATGTTGTAACTGAACAAGTGCAAACATGAACAAAAAGCTGCGTCACGAATGATCTAACTATATTTGGTTCTATCTAGTATTTAAAGGATCTGTCCAAGTGGGATACGTCGATGCGATGGCCATCAAATATTTTGATGGATGTGATTTTAAAACAAAGACACGTGGCATGATATGTTTATTTAAGACGACAAAATCTGAAGAAAGAAACATAAATAAGTATCTAGTACATGTACATCACCCCCTTTTTGTCGTTAGGGGCATGTTAATATTATTATAACTACATGTATTTTGGCGACTTTTTTTCAAAATTTTATCAACTTTCACTAAAATTTCCTTGAAAAATCAGTTACACGCGAGCGTTAACAAATTTTGTGTATTTTTATTCAATTTGATCGAAACAGTCACATTTTAAACGTTTTAAAAAAAATCTACACAAAGAAAATTGAAAAATACATATGTCAGAATTTGGAGGAAAAATAAGGTTAAATTTTTTTAATTGATTCAAGAAAATGCTTAAACCTCTAGTTTTTTTCCACATGCAATTATATTTCGACGGACAAAATTGGTCTTTTTTTAAAAAGTACAGACCTAAAAAATTAAATACATCGACACTATTTGTTGTAAATGCGCATTTTTAAACACATTTTTTCGTCATTGTTAAACCAACTGTTTAATACATAAGTTTTACTTATTTCAGAGACATATAAACCGGTCCCTGATTATTTTGAAAGTGACAGGAGCTGAAAATATTTTTGTCTAGAGCAGAATTTCAATGTGACTTGAACATCATATGAACGATAAATTTCTGGATTAATTACTTAAACAATTACCAAACAATGAGAAATGTATAGAAATCTATATGGACGTTTTGTAACCTTCAAATCCGGAAAATTTTGTCGGTTTCTTTATCAATTTGTAATTTATGTAAAGGAGCAGCATTTCCGTCCACTAAAACGAAAATTAAGGTAGCTGAATGGTGGATATTTACAAGAATTTAAAAAGACAAAATGCTCGTGTTTTTAAAATAATGGTATGTGATTGCATCCATTAATGGTTAAAGATTTAAAGTGCTTATAATATGTAGTCATTCCCTAATTACAAATATCAAAATTGTCTCCTTTTATTTGACCTATTTAAACGTAAACCAAATGTCGCATGCTTTCTTCATGCTGTTCCTTTTTTATGTAAAACTATCGCAAGACAAGTTTTATCGCACTTGTTGACCCTATATATGTATGAACTCTGGCCTAACATACTTTAATCACACATGCTGGCCCCTTTTATTTAAAAATCGCATGCCTTGCTTTTTTCTCGCATGGTTTATAATGCAACTATTCAGTTGCCTTTACATGATAGGTCAATGGCTGTGTTCAAGTAGCATATTTAGTACCTGATGCCACACAGATTTTATATAGAACAAGTAAAATTTAAAGTTATATTTTAAAATTTTAGTAATCAATTTTTATTATTCAAATGCTAAAAAAAATTCCAAGGATGACATATTTTTCAAAACAAGGGATTCCCATTACAAAAATGTATCCTAGTCTGAGCAGATGTTCCACTTAACCCAATTATAATTTATGGGGTTTGTTGTCTGACAGTTTTTATTATTGAAATCTTTTAATTTCTGAAGAAAAATGGAGAAAAGACGTCATGTGTTGATAAGCTGTAGATACACTAGAAGGCAGTTTCAACGAAAATGTGGCCAAAATTACGAATATTCATAAAAATTCCGGAAATTAGCCGAAAAATCAACGAAAATGTAATTTTCACTGCTTTTTCCGAGAAAAAATGAATATTAGTGTAATTTTGGCAAAAAAAATGAATATTCGTAATGAGCTTTGCATATCCATAATGAGGTTGTAATTTTCGATAGCACGGTTACAATTTTCGGCGTACAGTTTCAATTTTCGGTAAATTATTTCCGACTGTAGGTAGGCGGCACGCTTTGAAGTTAGGACTACCGTAAAATTAATAAAATTTGTTTATTTATATAAATCTAACATCTAAGGAGAAAATACTGAGTATATATAACACCTACGGTAAGATTGAGAATAATTCCATTGCTTTGGTAACTTGTTTGAACATCGACATACATGTAGCATGCCAGAAATCGTAACCAATGAACATGTGACCGATGATCATATTTGAATTTCATTTTATTCCTTCATATATTTACCGGTATCTGATATTTCAATGATAGATCTACATTAGAATGTTTAAATAAAACATCAAATTAAAACAGTTTTGTTATTTTTGTCTGTAAAAATACAAATTCAAGAAATCAATCCAAGGCTTCTAAAACCGCATCAATTTTAATCTGCAAACTTTACGTCAGTTCCGAGTCACGTTGACAGGTAACCAGGTGCTTAACTTGAAAATTTAGTCAAGTGATCAGACTGCAAATCTACTTTTTATAAGAGAGGAAGGGGAACTAAATCGTCCTATTAATTGACCTTTTTTACGTTAAATAAAATAATGTAAATACATGTACTTTCAGATAAAAATGATGCAAGTGTATATAATTTTAAGGCGTGAAAAAATAAATCCCACTGAATTACAAGATCGTTATGACAGCGAGCACTAAATAGCCAAGTTTTGTCGTCCGTGTATATTCTGAATAACTAGCGTTTTAATATTTTTTCACTGAAAACTTCATTTTAATATTTTAAAAAAAATTATTTATTGTATTATATTCAAACTCTTCACTGAAAATAATGAAAGATAGATTGGAAGAAAATGTTACAAACATGTGATCGCGGACTTTTTATTTTTATTTATTTATTTAGATCTATTTATTATTTATTATTTATTTTTTATTTTATTTTATTTTATTTTATTCTATTCTATTCTATTCTATTCTATTCTATTCTATTCTATTCTATTCTATTCTATTCTATTCTATTCTATTTTATTTTATTTTATTTTATTTTATTTTCACACCATTACTAAAATTTCATATTTTTTTAGTTATCTGTTTGAATTAATGAATGGAAATCCAAAGTCGATTCGCAGCGATCTAAAAATAGGATTAATTTTTAATCTTCACAAAGCAAAGTACTTCTCCCATCCCAAACAAAATGTTTTATTGATATTAATCATCTGTGTATAAAGTACTACTTGTCCCGTTTTGATTTGCTACCTGGTCACGACTGCAGACATGATTTGAAAACCTCTCAAGGTGTGATGATAAGCATATTACAAGTGATTAAGAATATGCATCCTACTAATTAGCGTTTCCGTTTACGATCTCATCAGTTAATTAGTTTGTCGGTAACGACTGACCATTCTTTATTTTGTTCCTCTGTAATCACTGTTTCTTCTTATAATCCAAGGCAAATATTATTAAAGACAAATAAAAATAAATAAATAAATAAATAAATAACAGTTAAAGAAAAAAAGAAGAAAAGAAAAAGAAAGAAAGAAAGAAAAAACGGGACAGATTCTCGGGCCTCGTGGAAATGATAACCATTCTAATTATACCTGACCTAGCTGTCAAAACATTTGTAAAGGTTAACTGGTAAAGGCACGTGCAGTGCCTTGAAACTCGTGGTTGTATTTTGTTTGAAGTCAAAACTTCTTGTCAAGTTATATACAAGTAATCAGAGAAAACGCTGTTTCACTTAAAATGTTTTTGGAATTAGTAAATCTACGATACAATTTTTCTTAAAACCGGGATTTATTTATATTTATGGATTAGATTTTGGTACACATCTGACTAACAATTTCAGGTAAATTATATTTTTAAAAATTATCTCCTGCTTCAACTATTTTAAAAAATTACGTGAAAAAAATCTGTTAAAAATTCGTGTTTTATTACATTTTTTTTTAAATTTTCACATAATGCTTTAATCTCATGAGTTTTGTAATTTAATTTAATATAATAACGGACAAAATCGATCAACAACTAAATCAATCATCCATGTAAACATTCGTCGTATGTTGAAATTATTTATGTCTCCGAGTACCCATGAAGGATTAAATGTATTCAAATTACGTTTCAATAATCATCGCGGTAGACGTTTTTTCTGCCGGTGGACGATTTTACTGTCCACCGCGACAAAAATATTCTTAATCTTTTTTCTCTTTATTCGCGATGGACCGCGGTGGAATTATTCTCAATCTTACCGTAGGTGTTATATATACTCCGTATTTTCTCCTTAGATGTTAGATTTATATATATAAACAAATTTTATTAATTTTACGGTAGTCCTAACTTCAAAGCGTGCCGCCTACCTACAGTCGGAAATAATTTACCGAAAATTGAAACCGTACGCCGAAAATTGTAACCGTGCTATCGAAAATTACAACCTCATTATGGATATGCAAAGCTCATTACGAATATTCATTTTTTTTGCCAAAATTACTCTAATATTCATTTTTTCTCGGAAAAAGCAGTGAAAATTACATTTTCGGTGATTTTTCGGCTAATTTCCGGAATTTTTATGAATATTCGTAATTTTGGCCACATTTTCGTTGAAACTGCCTTCTAGTGATATTTCCACATTTTGTTCTAATACGTATGATAAAACACTCTTTAAACACTATTTTAGTAATCTATGCTTAACTTTTGATTTAAATTCATAAATATCTGTGAGAAAAAAAAAGATTTATGAAGTCTCTTTGATTCTGTTTCTTTTTCACTACCAGTCGTTACAAATTTGCATTGACCAAAAAAATTGGATTAGTATTGCATTTTTATGGTGAAACCAACAATTCTTTCTTTTGAAATCACATGACAGTCTTTATTGAGGTTACCTTATCACAGTTTTGACATCAATTGCACATAGTTCTCCATTTCCTCTGGTTTTCTCTACTATCCCAGGTCTTACCAAGCTGATATAAGTGAAAAAAAACCCCTTTACAAGTGTGCTTAACACCAGTGCCTCTCTTTTCCATTCTTGATTATTAGAGTTTTCTTATCACATTTTTTTGATAGACTACAGTGTTTAATGGAAAAAGGATATAAGGAATAGGACATATGACATACAGTATATGTAACAGGAATGAGGAAAAATGCAGGGACATACCGCAGAATGAACCTGAGGTTTTTGTTTTACATTTTATGATGAATTGTTATTTTCATTTGCAGGACTATTTTAAAAATATTCATTGAAAACTGACACCAAGGGTTACATGTACTAAGTCAGTCGTCAAAAACAATCCTGTTTATAATTGAGATTATTAAAGAACTCTTGTTGAAATGGAAGGAGATAGTAAAGGAGCTGTAAAGAGAAGTAATCCATCAGCTGGTGGAGAATCCAATCCAGCAAAGATGATGAAAACGGGCACACAAACAAATACGGGCAGTTACGGAACTGGTCAAACCAGCAGCACCACAGTTACAACTACACGCAAACCACAGGTAATTTAACAGAATAAGTTATTTACCAGTTATTATGGTAACATAACTAACAGCTCTTTCACAGGTTGTCCCTGATACCATGAAACAATTGATTTGACTGTTCTCAAAACACTCATAAAAACTTTTTTTATTATCTAATTGATGACTTTATTTTGTATATACTGGTATTACATTTTTTGTGCTAAGAGAATCTCTTCTTTGCAACTGAAATTTAATTTGGCATAATACATCTCTAAAAACAGATTTTGTTTACACTTTTTCTGGTACCATCAGGGTTAGCCAAATGCTTAAATGAGGCTCCAATGGAGCATTCATGTTGCATTCAGTTTGCACATGAAAGTTTGTTCTGCCATGAAACATTTTTAGTCATTTAAACCAATGTATATTGTATAAATTGACCTCATTTCATGGAAGTATTTTAACTCATTTTAAGTATTTTAATTCATGTTCATTTCATCTCTCTTACTAATAAAGATTGTGCTCCCTTAAAAATTCTCACTTTTGCAAGTGCTCAGATAATTTTAGTAAAATTCTACCTAATCTTTGTATAAAAAAAATGGCATAACTTTCGGTTTATTTTTCTTGCAGAAAGTAACAAATGTTAAGCCAGATACCAGCAATCCAGTCATAGCACATGTACAAAATATACTCAGTAGCATGGTGGTAAGTCTGTTTAGTCGTCTTCTTCATTGGAATGATCAAAGCACCTCTCACTGTCAGGGTTCAAATCACACTTGTGACAGATCTCAGTGTGAGAAAGTTTGTCAATTTGCTTGCCATAGGTCGGTGTTTTTCTGTGGGTACTCCAGTTCCCTCCACTATCTCAGAACGGACCACCTTGAAATAAGTGAAAGAATCTTGAATCTGGGACATCAAACACCATTACTCCACTCCACTCTTTGTCAGAATTATGCTTTATGTCCCTTTCATATTCATTTCCTATATTAACTGCTACCAGCTTGGTGAAAACACAACTATAATACATACTGACTACTCTACAATCCAATGAGGTTGGTAGAGAGCTCGCTTCTTATGTGGCTCAGGGGTTTGAAAAGACTTGAAAATTGGTAGTGACTGTTCTTTTGCTAAGCACTCTGCATTTAGAAATGAAAGTTACAGGGTCCTTTGGATGAGAACTTAAAACCTGTGTCACAGGAGGCATGATCCGTTAGAGAACCCTCCCTGGACATTGACCTAGATGCACGTTGGGACGTAAAACCTCATTAAATCAATCTATCAAATAATTTATTATATGGAATAACATGAAGATGATTTTTTTAAATTGCTGTTTGAGTCACTGTGTTTGTGACAGTAAATTTTGCTTAATTGTCAAAGAAAATCCAATCAACTTGTATTGCGTTTGGTATTTTCTACTTACCTGAGTCTAGTCCAGGGCTTTTTCTACCTTACATTTATGGCCGAAATTCGGCCTCATTCCCAATGCAAATTATGGCTATTTTTTCCCAATTTAGTCTTTCATTTTTCCCAAATATAATATGTCAAAAATACTAGGTTTTTTGGATGAAAAAATATTTCTGAATAACTTCCGATTTAATCGATGTTCACTTAATCATTTCCGGAAGGATGTAATAGCATCAAGTTTCTGGATGTGCATTCAAAAGTCCTCGGTTAACTTCGTATAGGCCTATTACTGTATAATCAATACTGTCACATGTACAATATGAATGGCTACGACAGATTACAAACATGTCACACAATGGCAGATATTATGTTAAGAAATAAAGCAAAAAAAAGACATCAAAATGCCAAAAACTTGATGCATTTGGATTTAAGAAAGGGGCCCCAATACCAGATAATGATGTTACTTCTGATCTAGGGCTGCCTCAAATGGAGACAGAAATGGTCTGTAAAGTGACAGAGGTTGACTCACGTACTGCCGAACCTTGCACTAGTAGCAGTAGCGCGGCCGAGAAAGGTGTTCAACTAGGTACACATCCTACAAGGAAGTTAGAGTGGCATAACTCGAGTAAAATGCACTCAGTTTCATTGGAAGGTTATGTAAACTGCAGTATACATGTTAATGTATATCAGCAATTATGCAAACAATGCACATGTTCCGAAGGAAATGATAAACTGTCTGATGATCAGTTAGCCCTGTAGTCATTACTAGAACAGAATTAGTCCATTGTTAAAGTCAAAATTACAAATTTTTGTTAATTACCCTAAGTCTTATTAATAATATCTTTATTGTCAGAAAAAAATGGTACATCTTGGAAAAACAACCACATTAGGTTCTTGAAATTCCCAAACATTGTTAACCTAACATGAATCTGTATATATCAGTTGTATTTTTTTTTCAATTTTCAATTTTCTTTTCAAAAGGGCACTGGACTTAATCCACATACTACAAAGGATGCAGTTTCAAAATTAAAAGAAGTATTAGGACCCACACCGAGTAATTATTATGAGCAAAAAGGTAGGTCTTTTGTATTAATCTTTTTTTTATCAACATCATCATCGTCATCATCATCATGTCATCATCCTTCTGTCTTTTTTTTTTTCAAAAGTATGATAAAGGGATTAATGTATAATCTTTAATGTATAATCTTTGATAAGTCCTTTTTTTTTTCATGCAAACCATTTACCACCCCCCCTTCCACTATGAAATTAAGGGTGTATTCTGGAATCACCTTGTCTGTCCATCCTTAGACACAATTTGTCCAGAATTTAATTCAGTTACATATGATCCAATTTTTCTGAAACTTTGCATGGATGTTCGGCATTATGAAACCCTGTGCACCTGCAATTATCAGTTTGATCGGATGAATTTTGTGAATTTACTGCCATTTCCAGATGGATTTTTCATACTTACAATTTGGCTGTACATACAATTTGTCTGTTGAGAGGTTTATTAAATTATGTATGATACAATTTCTCTGAAACTATGCACAGACATTAAAAATCTACATGTATGCATAATTAACAAGCATCATGAGAACCCATAACCCACAATCAAACGTCTTCACCAACAATTGTGAGTCGGGGGTGGGGGGGGGGGGGGGGGGGGGGGTATTAGTCTCCTTCAGAGTCAGTTCTATTTTTTTTTCTAAATTACGAAATACCATTTAAAAAAATATGAGTTTTCCAGAAAGAGAAAAAGGCATCATATACTAGTACTGTTAATATCACACATGCCTTAATTTAGCTTACATGTATGTTTTAATATAGTAATATTTTCTATCTGTCGTATTACAGTACCCAAGGGAAAACAGTTGTGCAGACATTACGCCAAAGGATATTGTCAGAGAGGAAATACATGTTCATTTCTACATTCTGGTAAGTTTATATGGCATCCTGTTGTCATGACAACATTTTAATTGCTGTTAATCATAAAGTAAAATATTTGTTTTATTTTTAGGAAGTTTTAAGTCTTTTTGAAGTAGATCTCATACTGTCTGTTAAATTTGATACTTGAACTGTTGTATAAATGTTTTTAATCCTGCTACTGAAAAGAAAAAATAAAAGGATGAGAAGAGGCTTTTTGTATCTCTTTGGTTCTTCATCTTTTCTAATTTGGGGCAAACTTAGACCCCATTCTAAAAAGAAAAAAAATTCTTTATATTGTTGGCAATATTTTTTTCAAAAATGAACAACAGTGGTTTTGACATAATATCACAACATATAATTTAAACATCTAATCCCTTACTTTTCTGGTGTTTCTAGGTCAAAAATGCACACAGGCCCAAGGCCACATACATGTACATGTACACAGGCAGTTTTTGTAGATCCCCAACTTAGACATATACAATTGAGTGTCATTTTACACACAAATACAAAATTACTCACAAAATCATAAATTAAATCAAGTTTAATCACAAAAGAAAAAATATTTAAAAAATAGTAAAATATCAACAAAAAAAAAAAAAAAAAAAAAAAAAAGTCTTTAATTAGAATTTTACCCTTAAGACTTGACATATGTTTGTATTTTCACCTCAGACTGACCATCTTTGACTATCACCTGTCTACTCAAAATTGACATGAGAATAATGTTCATATGTTTGGGCAAAATTTGGACCTTGTCATTTATACTACAGTACTAGATCAGGTTAACAGACAGTGTAGTTAAAATTCCACATGCAGGGTCAGATGCTTCTTCACATTTAAGGCAAATTAGCAAAAAATATATTAGGGAAGACATATTGAATGTGAAATTTATTGTGTAAACTGGCTGGTTTAGATCACATCTTTTCACGAAATGAAGCTTATCTGTATCTAAAAGTGTTAGGTGGCATTTAAAAAAGCATGATTTTTGTTGAGCCTGGCATTGCCATTAAACGAGACTTAGGTGTTACTTTTCCGATGTCGTCATTGGCGGGGGTGTGTCAAAATATGAAAGTTTATCTTAAAGTAATTTTTTTACTCAATCAAAAACTAACCCGATGAGACATTTAAATCTGTGGAATTCTTGTTGTATTGTTGAAACGTATGATAGAAGAACCAGGATTCAAAGGTCATGCATGGGTTTTGGCTCCATCAAAAATTTATCTTGTTTCTTTTGCAAAACATGAAATTTCAGATTGCTGCAGGCTACCAAGTTGATTAATGCTGGGGGCTTTTAGGTTATTTAACCCTGCATTTGACTAGCAGTGTGTAGTCCTATACAGCTAAATCTCTACTTTTCAATGAAACTGCTATGGTAGCTCAGTTGGTAGAGTGCTCGCTTTGTATGTGGGAGGTTGGGGTTCAAACCTGGTCCGAGTCTAACCAAGACTTGAAAACAGGTAGTTACTGTTCTTTCACCAAGCACTCTACATTTATAAATAAAAGTCACCGGGTCCTTCGGAAGAGACACAAAAAACCGATTCCTCGTGTCATGGCAGTAGTGGCACATGAAAGAATCTTCCCTGCACATTGCCCTAAGTGCACTGCAAAGGTAAAAATTTCTACCACTTCACCTATAGCAGGTGATGCCTTGATAGACATGTGTAAGTGAAATATTCTTGACTGGGACGTAAAAGGTCCCCATTATAATCAAATTAAATCTAATTTACTTGGCACTGGGATCCTTGGTTTACCAAGTGATCTCAGGTGCCAGCTTACAGATGACAGCACCTCTCACTGTTTGGCTTTTAACCTCACTGCTCAAAGAAAGTTTGTCAATTTACTTGTCATAGGTTGGTGGTTTTCTTTCGGTACTCCTGTTTTCCCACAAAAATCCAGACCTGACCAAATCAATATAAGTTAACGAATCTTGATTAAAGCACCATTATTTCACTCAATTTCACTCAAATACGTTATATTTGTCATTGCCACTAGTAAATTTTTTAATAAAGATGTGATCCTGAATATCATGTTTACATAATAAATTACCGTAGGTCTGAAATTACTTCTGTTAAATTTTGAAATTTTATGGTTAGCTTAGGACATATTAAATTTTGAATTTTAGATATTTTCATTAAAATCATTTATCATAACTCCAATTTAGATATGGCAACACATCTTGAGCATTTTGTTGCCAGAATATATATATATAAGGTATATGTTCATCTTTTTTGTCTATATAGATTTCTGATATATTTTATTGAATGTGGAACTTTATAATATCGTTACACATTAGTTTGTGTACCTGAGTAACCTTGACGACGACACATATTAAAACACTTATTGAATAGGTATTTTACTTTAAGGAAATTGGATATCAATATAGAAAAAGTCATCCTTGGATAGTGATGTCATTTCCTTAGAGACGTGTGGTAAATATCTATATAAATCCCACAGAAAAAAAAACATAGTGATGTCATCAAGAGATATAATTAGTTACATATTTTAATCGCTTTTTATAAAGATATCAGTAATTTGTTTGCAGTTGCATTTTAAACTTTTATTCCAGAATTTTGTGTTTGATGCTGATTGTATCCATGTTTGAATTTATTTTTTATTATTTTATTTTGTATATTATATCAATTTAAAAACAAAACATTTTTTAAATAAATTTTTTTATATTTTTTTTTTCAAAAATTTTTTTAAATGGCCGGTATATATGCTTTCTTAGTCTGTAAAATTCTAATACACATAGTAGTATACATTGTATGAATTCTAAAATGAACATGCTATATTTATATATAAAGTATATATATTATGTAGCAAATACTTTAAAAAAAAATTCTAGTATACTGACTTGTCCTCAATTTTGGGGATTTTTTTTGCATTCCTTTTTTTAGCAGCTCCAGTGAATATCTTTTTTGTCCCATGCCAGTCTCTTTGTCATCAAAAATGTACATGTATGTAATATGAACTCGTACAAGGTAATGCTATATAAAAAGAAAAGATAGGTTTATGATAGATGATAAGAATATAGTTCAAGGGCTCGAAAAATTTCACTGGTTTTAGGTGTGAGGTCTTCAGGCCAGCACCAGCAACTTGTGTTTAGACTTGTACAGTTCCTGCATGGTACTGGTCTGGCATGGTAGTAAAAATGTTGTTAAAAATGCCAATTTTCTGAAAAACAGAAGGCTGAGGTAAGATTTGACAAATGGATTCATTGGTTTCGGCCAGTGCACCAGTGAGAACAAAATGGTGTTTTTCGAGTCCTGGTTATTTCAGAATGGTTGAATTTTTAAGAAATAATTTAAATCTCTTTACATGACTGGCTATTTGTTCATCATACTGCATGGGAATGACTTTCATTGTGCTTCAAGTTAACTTCAGAATTTTTCATTACCCTAAGTCTCTGTAGAGTTTCGTTAGAACATATTAAACAATTATTAGGAATTTGTTTGCTGGCTATTAGGTATTTGTTTGCTGGCTACAACACCCAGTGCTCTGAAAGGATGGTAAAATGGTTTAAATTATATCCCCTGTCAGGAAGACCACATGTGTGATTTGTGTTTGATTGAAGAAATGTACATTTGAAAATGACCAGGCTTATATTTAATCATGACAGCATTTACAAACATGTTGCTTATGGAAAACATGTATTATTCAGACTTAAAAATTCAAAAATTCCATTGGTTTTGGTTTAAGGATTTCAAAAATCTTATTTTTTTCCCAAAATAAAAGTAAAGTCATCTTCTAATTTATTTTGAGAAATAGAATAAAGCATTCTGAGTATCATTGCTTTGGATTGCATAACTCGGGTACTTGACTCAATAATTTCAAAAAGGCTGGTTATGGTGGGAATTAAAATAAACCAGCTATTATAATTGTATTCATATTAATTCAGAATTGTAAATTTCAATTGTAACAGTATGTAATTGTGTGTACATGTAAATGTTGCCATTTTTGCCTGATGGTCAAAATCTCCAGGTTAATTTGATTCCAACAGTGTAGTTCTTAGGATTGGAAAGAAAAATGAAATGAAATTTTGAGTTTGTAATGCCCTTCTTTACATTGGATCATTTATTGGCACTTATTTCAACATGTATTACATCGTTTTTTACTTGCCAGATTTAGGCCCAGATGTAAACGAACAGGTGTTCAGCGGTTTACAAGAGATCGGGGCTGTACAGTCACAGCAGGGTTATATGGGACAGCAACAATATCCTGGATATGGTGGAGGACAGTATATGCAACAGCAACAGGGTGGTTATAATTATAATTATAATTATAATTACCAAGGTCAAGGACCTAACTACCAGGGACAATGGTACCCAAATCAAGGTCAGTATAATCCATAACACATGTACATGTATACCAGTATTAACCCCATTTAAGGTTAAATCAAGGATTTGTTAACCCAGTATTTGGGAAAAAAATTGCCCTGAGGTCTTCGCTTTTTAACCAGGTTTTCGCAGAAACCTGGTTCTTAGATTACCAAATGTCGGCGGGCATGCGGGCATGTGGGCAGGCGTCAAAAAATGGTTTCCAGATGATAACTTGAAAAGTAAATGACATTTTTGAAAGAAACTTGGCACATACATGTTGCTTGTGGGATAAATACATCAAAGGTCAAGGTCACAGTTGCTTGGTCATTTCACTAAATAAGCAACCTTTAGCTATATCTTGGCCATATGTAAAGATAATGACATGGGGTTTTCAGTTTTCATATTTACTAGCAATGCTGATGAAATAAAGCCAAAATCAAAGGTCAAGGTCATGACCTACATTTTGACCTTTGTGTTTTCTGCACTAAAATGGCTATATATGTAAAGATAATGACATGGGGTTTTCAGTTTTCATATTTTCTAGCAATGCTGATGAAAATAAAGCCAAAATCAAAGGCCAAGGTCATGACCTACATTTTGACCTTTGTGTTTTCTGCACTGAAATGGCTATATATGTAAAGATAATGACATGGAGTTTTCAGTTTTCATATTTTCTAGCAATGCTGATGAAAATAAAGCCAAAATCAAAGGTCAAGGTCATGACCTACATTTTGACCTTTGTGTTTTCTGCACTAAAATGGCTATATATGTAAAGATAATGACATGGAGTTTTCAGTTTTCATATTTTCTAGCAATGCTGATGAAAATAAAGCCAAAATCAAAGGTCAAGGCCATGACCTACATTTTGACCTTTGTGTTTTCTGCACTAAAATGGCTATTGTTGCATGACTTTTACAATTTTTGGCATGAAATTGGCTATTTTTGATGATATTTAGACGTAGAATTCACTATTTATAGAATTTTAGTTTTGTGTAATGATTATGGTGGCAAAATATTTTGATGTTGACTATTTTTGCATTAAATTGGATATTTCTGAATATATTTATGTGCAGATGCCACTACGGATCTTTTCTTAAATGAAATTATATTGAAATGAAAACACAACATTCAGACTTCTAA
This sequence comes from Tegillarca granosa, assembly GCA_029721355.1. Classification (NCBI taxonomy): domain Eukaryota; kingdom Metazoa; phylum Mollusca; class Bivalvia; order Arcoida; family Arcidae; genus Tegillarca; species Tegillarca granosa. The sequence goes on along the minus strand of CM056606.1, from coordinate 13,636,332 downwards.
ATAATTTTTCATAATTGCAATCTTTTAACATGTTCTGATGTATAATGCTTTTACATATTATATCTAACTATCTATCTATCTATATCTATCTATATATATATATATATATATATATATATATATAGATATATATATATATATATATATATATATATATATATATATATATATATATCATGGCTCCTGGAAAACTTTGACTGGGGTGTCGGACATTTTTTCAAAGCAACCGAACTGTACCACCGATGCTGTGTAAAGCAAAAATAAAAAAAAAAAAAAAAAAAACGTACCACCGTTTTTATTGTGCGATGTATTTTAAAAAGATTTTAATTTTTAATTTCAAATAGATTTGAAAAAGGATTTAATTACTACATAGAGGTTACTTAGGTACATGTGGTCAGGCTCATCTGTCCACATAGTGTTGATTTTTGTACTGTTGGCGTTGACGACACAAGGTTTGATGGCCATCTTTGTTTATTGACAATCGTGCATTTTTCGTTTTTTCGAAGTTACACAAACTTTACTGAACCTATTTGAGACCTCTTTGATTGTATATAGACTTTTAAAATTATTTATTTATAACTAAACAGTTTGCCAAGACCATACAATGCGTGTTGTATGTAGTCTTATTTGACATCCCATGTGGAACCTCTTTGATATAGCCTGACGACCGTGACCTTCAAGGATCAACTCTCGTTATCAGCTGTTTATGGCTTCCGACTGTCAAGCGATGTGATTACTTAATAAACAACTTAACTACAAAATTAATGAGGGTTTGGACAATGAAACAAAAGGAACAGATTGAGACCATGGATTCTAACTGATTAATAAAAAAAGGCTAATTATTAGATCTGTATAGTATTTATTGAAAACGGTTGACAGGTGGTTGCAAACAATACTCGAGAGTAAAATAATGACTCGCAAATGTATAACTGAATTCTATTATAAACTGAAAATGTCTGACAAGTGATTTTTCACATCGGACAAAAATATTTTTTGTCAGACATGTCCGGCAAATATGACCGTTTCTGGACCCCTGATTTATATATATATATATATATGTGATATATTAAATCTTAACCCATTACAGGTATCCCTTTACTATCAACCAGGTCCCTGTGAGACCCATGATCACCCATAATTATGTTAATTAGGTACCATTTCTCTCTGAAACCCCCTTCTCCGAAATACGAAAACCTGGTTTTCATGGAGTTTCCGTGACTCTTGTTCAATTAATAGATTTCTTTCTTTGTACCAGAGATTACTTAATATTGATGACAATGCTTATTGTAAAGAAAATTTGATGGGATGAATTACTGACTTCAGGGATCACTAGACTGCACAGTTTTTATTATTTTTTTTTATTTACTATGTTAATAATCAACTCAAAAGTTGTTTCCTTGACATCAACTAGCTCATATATGAATTTTTTTTTAAACAGACAAATGAATCTTAATTGTTTAGCAAAGCTGAAGTGAATGTTTGAGAAAGTGTTGTAGATAAATACTTTAAAAATGCATAAAATTGAAAATAAAAAGTCTCCATTTTCTTGCTATCTTAGGTCAGATGTGGGGACAGCAGAACACAATGAATCAGTGGGGAAATAATCAAGCAACCTCAGCATCAGGAAATAATACACACAACCAATCCAGTGGGGAATCCAAAGGTCGGGAAATAGGACCTCAGCAGTATCCTACAAATACTGGGAACTCAGTGGGTTAGTTGATAGCATACATATTGACAAGAATGAAAAATGCTATTTGGTGTATTTAGGTTGTTTAATCAGTTTTGGTAGTTTGCCCTCTCTGTTATTTTTCCTGACTAGGTTTGAATTTCAAAATGGCAGATCTAATGGTAATTTTTTTTTTTTTTTCAATTTGCTTGTTGAGGGCTGTTAGTTATCTCCTTTATCTAAGAATTGACAGCCTCAATATAAGTGGACGAATCTTAATAAGGTCACAAAACACGACAACTCCTCTCCATTCCTCTGTTACACTCTTTTTTTCAACCTTCTTTTTTTCTCAGTCTTTATTTGACATTATTGGCATAGACTTTTGGCTAATCAGCTCACTGTTTGTTCTGGTTCAATCTTTCAGCTCGCTGTTTGTTCCGGTTCAGTCCCAAGTTGTATTTAGGCTGATCAGCTTGCTGTTTGTTCTGGTTCAGTCTTAGGTTGTATTGAGGCTGATCAGCTCGTTGTTTGTTCTGGTTCAATCCTAAGTTTTATTTAGGCTGATCAGCTGGCTGTTTGTTCTGGTTCAGTCTTAAATTGTATTTAGGCTGATCAGATCGCTGTTTGTTCTGGTTCAGTCCTAAGTTGTATTTAGGCTGATCAGCTCGTTGTTTGTTCTGGTTCAATCCTAAGTTTTATTTAGGCTGATCAGCTCGCTGTTTGTTCTGGTTCAGTTCTAAGTTGCATTTAGGCTGATCAGCTCGCTGTTTGTTCTGGTTCAGTCCTAAGTTGTATTTAGGCTGATCAGCTTGCTGTTTGTTCTGATTCAGTCTTAAGTTGTATTTTGGCTGATTGGCTTGCTGTTTGTTCTGGTTCAGTCCCAAGTTGTATTTAGGCTGATCAGCTCGCTGTTTGTTTTAGTTCAGTCTTAAGTTGTTTTTAGGCTGATCAGCTTGATGTTTGTTCTGGTTCAGTCCTAAGTTGTATTTAGGCTGATCAGCTCGCTGTTTGTTTTAGTTCAGTCTTAAGTTGTTTTTAGGCTGATTGGCTTGATGTTTGTTCTGGTTCAGTCTTAAGTTGTATTTAGGCTGATCAGCTTGCTATTTGTTCTGGTTCAGTCCTAAGTTTTATATAGGCTGTTGAGCTCGCTGTTTGTTCTGGTTCAGTCCTAAGTTGTATTTAGGCGTATCAGCTTGTTGTTTGTTCTGGTTCAATCCTAAGTTTTATTTAGGCTGATCAGCTCGCTGTTTGTTCTGGTTCAGTCCTAAGTTGCATTTAGGCTGATTGGCTCGCTGTTTGTTCTGGTTCAGTTTGTAAGGTACATGTAAAATAAGCCACATGTCATGATATACATATTATGTTACTGTATTGATTTTATTTTTTGAGTTTGAGATTTGGTTAAGTAATTATTTGAGTGACCAGGCCCCAGTTTCACAATCATTCCTTAACTAAGATTTTCCTTAACTTAGCTTAAGCAAATTTTGGCAATCTCCTTTTGAATTACAAATAAACATTTGTGATAAACCTAAATGCAGATGTAAAAGTTTTGCTGATTTAATACTGGGAAAATCTTTGTGAGAATTTTAACATCACAGAAAAATTCTTTTCATATTAATCCCCCATATGCCTAACACCAGAGTGTAAAAATTACCCATACAAAGTCCTATAGATAAAATCTAAATATTTTGCCAAGACGAAATATTTATGTTTAGAGAATATTATTCCCAAGTCCCTAAACAATGAGTATGAATGTTAGTATCTAATGGAGTGTTTAGAATGTTTTGGTAGACTAAATTTTCACGCAATACGTGTTGTTCTTCTTACAATCTGGCAGAGACAGGGTGAACTTATGGCATGCTATAGATAGCCTGCATCCATTCATGTTAAATCTTCCCTTGTTTTAACCATGAAGTACTAAAATCATTTGACTACATGATACTTCTATGTTTTCACAGGTTCGAAAGACAAGAAAAGTAATATATGTCGGCACTTCGCTGCTGGACATTGCAGGCGAGGAGATACATGCGCGTTTTTACATCCAGAAGGCGACGGACCGGATGATTAGTCTGCATTGCCCTAGTAATATTGTTTATATACTGTGTTTTCATGCAACAAACAGACATTGAGTTGGCTTTGTACAAGAATATTTTGCAAAAAAAAATTTTTTCATTGATGATTATGTGGGAAACTGAACCTTGTGAATGGATCGTAAAAATACATGAGTAATGAGTGTGGATTTTTTTGTGATTGTTAAACATTTTCATGGAAAATTGAATATAGTTTTTATTAACATCATGTTTTATATGTACTTGTACATTGATCTCTGAGAGGAAAAATGGTTTATAAAAGATTAATAACAGATCTTAATATGACAGTATCTTTATTGCATCTTTATCAGGGATTAAAACAACTTATTGCTTATTGACTGTAACACAATTTATTTTTTATTTACCTTTATGTTTTTTTTTTTTTTTTTTTTTTTTTTTTTTTTGAAAAAAACAAAACAAAACTTTTTTGTACCTCTAAACTGTTGTGTTGATGAATTCAGATTGTTTACAAAGAGCAACTCTGTCATCTTGCCCAGGTAAGCAGAAGTACTTATCAGTCATGTGCATATTTGACATTCCTTTTAAAACACTGTAGAAACTTTACATTTCTGAAAATGGCTAGTAAAATACTATACAAACATTTCAAATGTTTTAAAACTGTTTTTTTTATTTCTATTTTTCATATTGACAAGTATCAAATTTGGGCTGGAAATTGTGATACATACATTTTTTTGTGAAGCAGGTGTTTAATTTCACGCAAGTCTGTTAGCTTGTCAATTTTTTGAGAAGAGCATATTTGGTTAAAAAAGATCATTTGGTCTCTAGGCTTCTATGCTTTTATGGATCCTTTGTTGAACGAAACAATTAAGTTCCAAGAAGAAAGATTTTTATTTATGAAAATTATAATTGTAAAACTACAAAATTATTTTGGAAAATCTTATGGATCTTGTAGATTATGCAAGGACAGCAGTCATGCATGAAGTATTTTTTTCAATCTATTTATGTATGAATACAGTAAAACTTGTGTAGAGAAACCATCCATAGGGCCAAAAAATACAGGCTTCATAAATTGTCGGGTCCGAGTAGAAGTGTTTTCGGTATTATTTATACATGTTGGAAAGGAATATTAAAACATTGGTTTTAATAGGCAGATGGTCTCTATCTAGAGGTGGCCACTAAAGCATGTTTAACTACATACATGTGGTCTTTATATAGAGGTGGTCACTATAATAGCAGGATTAACTGTACAGACAGGTGACCTTTATATAGAGGTGGTCACTATAGCAGGATTAACTGTACAGACAGGTGACCTTTATATAGAGGTGGTCAGAATAGCAGGATTAACTGTACATACTGGTGTTCTTTATATAGAGGTGGTTACTATAGCAGGATTAACTGTACAAACAGGTGACCTTTATATAGAGGTGGTCACTATAGCAGGATTAACTGTACAGACAGGTGACCTTTACATAGAGGTGGTCACTATAGCAGGATTAACTGTACAAACAGGTGACCTTTATATAGAGGTGGTCACTATAGCAGGATAAACTGTACAGACAGGTGACCTTTATATAGAGGTGGTCAGAATTGCAGGATTAACTACATACTGGTGTTCTTTATATAGAGGTGGTTACTATAGCAGGATTAACTGTACAAACAGGTGACCTTTATATAGAGGTGGTCAGAATAGCAGGATTAACTGTACAAACAGGTGACCTTTATATAGAGGTGGTCACTATAGCAGGATTAACTGTACAAACAGGTGACCTTTATATAGAGGTGGTCACTATAGCAGGATTAACTGTACAGACAGGTGACCTTTACATAGAGGTGGTCACTATAGCAGGATTAACTGTACAAACAGGTGACCTTTATATAGAGGTGGTCACTATAGCAGGATAAACTGTACAGACAGGTGACCTTTATATAGAGGTGGTCAGAATAGCAGGATTAACTGTACATACAGGTGGTTTTTATATAGAGTTTGTCACTATAGCAGGTTTAACTGTACAAACAGGTGACCTTTATATAGAGGTCACTATAGCAGGATTAACTGTACAGACAGGTGACCTTTATATAGAGGTGGTCAGTATAGCAGGATTAACTGTACATACAGGTGGTCTTTATATAGAGGTGGTCACTATAGCAGGATTAACTGTACAGACAGGTGACCTTTATATAGAGGTGGTCACTATAGCAGGTTTAACTGAACATACAGGTGACTTTTATTTAGAGGTGATCACTATAGCAGGATTAACTGTACAAACAGGTGACCTTTATATAGAGGTGATCACTATAGCAGGATTAACTGTACATACAGGTGACCTTTATATAGAGGTGGTCACTGTAGCAGGATTAACTGTACATACAGGTGGCTTTTATACAGAGGTGGTCACTGTAGCAGGATTAACTGTACATACAGGTGGTCTTTATATTGAGGTGGTCACTATAGCAGGTTAAACTGTACAAGTGGTTAGGTAAAAATTTACTAGTAGATACGATGTAGTCTGTCTGTCTCCTGCAAAATTTTGTTTAGTATGATAAAAATTGGATCTGTCCATCTTCAGCAAAATTTTGTTTATTGCAAGTCAAAATTGTTGTCTTATGTAAATTGTTTTAAAAATTTGATTGATTAATGTAGAGTATTGTAGATGAAATCTTCCGATTAAAAAAACTTCCTTCTGTACATCCAGATTTTATCACAAAAAATTTTTTTTTTTTGTTTTAATGAAAAAAAAGCACCTAACATGAAATTAAATTTTGTGACAAAAAATTCATTAAACGCCTTACAAGTTTATTTGTTAAAGAAATGTCTAACAGTCAATATTCGATGTTTTTAAATAAATCTTTCAGAAAAATTTCAGTAAAATATAGTCGAAGCTTGCTTTATGGCAACAACCAAAAATGTATGCTTGGTCAGCTTTTAGGCAAAGTAAAGGAAGTTTTTTTTTTTTCATTGAAGGTTAAAATTTAGATAAACCTTCCCAGCATTGAGATTTGTAATTTTTAAGACAGTACATGTACTTATTTGTAAGTCACCTTATACAGGTAGATACATACATACTTGCATACAGGTACTTAACAGGCACTTCGGAAATTTCAATTTAAGACACTGCTACTTGGATCTATGATAATTTTGTTACATGTTTGCTTATAATTTTTATTGCCCAGTAAACAAAGCTTAAGAGAGTGTATGCATGAAAGAAATGCCCTGTCTATCTGTTTTTGTCTCCAAAAATTTGTGTATGTGCCATAACTTTCACAAGTATAGGCGGATTTTGACCAAACTTGGTACATATTTAAACTAACATGGGATGAGGAGTTGCATGTCAAATTTATGTTGGTAAGCTCAAAGGTCATAATCATTCATAAAAAAAAGCAACTTTGAAATGTTGGGAAAAGAGGGTATATTAATTTTTCAAGACTGTTTAACATGTTAAGATTAACATTAATTGGGATCCTAATGCATTTCATATAACAACATAAAGTGGTGAGAAATGGAATCATGCTTTTATTTTTTCATACATATTGTTGTGTCATATTCATTCATCATGATATTATTGTTATTGCCATATTTTGAATTTGAACATCATTTAATTTTTCAACTAGCAGAAAAAATAAAAGATGTATTTAAAGCAATGATTATATTGACTTTTTTTTTATTGGTTTAAAGCTGCATTAAGTTTTCCAAAGAAAAAATTAAAACGGCACTAATCTAACTAATGATGTTCCTAATGAACAATGTCACATTTGGTTCAACGATAAAAGCTCGAATAAATGCAGAAATCACAATATTTACCCAGCGAGATGCAGCATTTAGGATCTAATATTAGAACATGGTTACGTCATCAAAAACCCGGGTAATTTAAACACAACTTTCAAAACGGTGAAATACGATAAATTAAACACGGAACTTCGTTGAATTTGTCATTTGTGACTTAGTAAGGGATACAAAACACCATTTCAAATACATCCGGATATAAATGAAGGACAATTAATGTAATCTGTTATGTTTCACTTTCGGTTCTAGGGTTTTTCCGTACATCCGACATGATCCGTGCGCATGCTCCAAGCTCATAATTACCATCGTAAAACTCTGACCAACCGGTCAGAGGATTCCGTTTATTTACAGCTAAAAGAAATGAAATTTTAGAAAATGAATGTCACGGACCGTGGTTAGAAGATATCTATTTTTAAAAAAATATATTTTTAGAAAATCAAAAAAAATTCAGAAAATTGATAACCTTAATGCAGCTTTAACTGTATAAATGTGATTTTTTGCATCTCAAAAAAAAATAAAATAAAATGAGAGTTGAGTTGAGTAATGGTGTTTAACGTCCCAGTCAAGAATTATTCATTTATATCGAGACGTTGCCAGCTATAGGTGAAAGTGCAGAAATTTTGCCTGTGCATTGCGCTGATGGCATTATGCAGCAGGGTTCTTTATCATGCCATGCCTGCCATGACATGGGACCTTGTTTATTTTAAGTTCCCATCCAAAAGAGCCGTGACTTTTATTTCGTAATGCCGAGTGCTTGGCGAAAAAACAGTTACTCCACTTTCAAGTCTTGGGTCAGACCCGGTCGGGGTTCGAACCCATGACCTTCCACTTACGGAGTGAGCACTCTACTAACTGAGCTACCGCAGTGGTCAAAATAAAATGAATAAATAAATTAAAAAAAATAAAAAAATAAATTAAAAAATAATTAAAATAAAAAGAAAACAATAGCCAAAAGCTTTATAGCCAACTCATCTAAAGTAACAGCTTACACTCAATGCCCAACTCATCTAAAGTAACGGCTTACACTCATTGCCCAACTCATCTAAAGTAACGGCTTACACTCATTGCCCAACTCATCTAAAGTAACGGCTTACACTCATTGCCCAACTCATCTAAAGTAACGGCTTACACTCATTGCCCAACTCATTTAAAGTAACGGCTTACACTCATTGCCCAACTCATCTAAAGTAACGGCTTACACTCATTGCTTAACTCATCTAAAGTAACGGCTTACACTCATTGCCCGACTCATCTAAAGTAACGGCTTACACTCATTGTCTAGGTCCAAATCCCACTTGGGTAGATCATAGTCTGAGAAAGTTTGTCAGTCTACTTGCTAAAGGTCAGCGGTTTTCTCTGGATGTTATGGTTTTTGCCACCATCTTAAAAATGACCAGCTCAATATGAGTGATAAAACCTTGACAGCAGTGTTAAGCACTTTTAGTAGTACTCTACTTCACTCTGCTACAGTGAGCCAAATGGTAGGTTTTTGTCTTTTAATTGATTCATCCAAGTTCATTTTTTGGATGGAGCCCTTGGAGGCAGTTTTTTGCAAAGCACCTAGTATTTGCCACAAAAAAAAAAAATAAATAAATAAATAAAAAATAAATAATAAATAAATAAATAAATATAAAAAAAAGAATAAATAAATAAATAACTAAAAATAATAATAACAAGAGGCCCAGGGGCCTTAACGCTCACCTGAGGATATGTCCAAAATTGTTTGCAAAGCGCAAAAGATAATATAATTGGTACTGAAACTTTACAAGTTTTCTCAAGTTAAGAACTGCCACAAAACTTAATCAGAAATATATCCACTTACATTTCATTTATAAGTAGCTTAAATAATATGCATGAAGTAACTGTAATGCAATGAATAATTTCCAAATCATTAACAAATTTCAGAATACTTATGCAACTATGTCCTTGACCTTTGAACATATATGACCTTGAACCATATATGATTGTCATGTCAATACTTATAATATTTGAATATACATGCCTATACAAAAAGTTAAAGTTTTCAAGATAATAAGCAATTTATGACTTCTTTTGCAGCTGTGACCTTGACCTTTGAACACATGACCTTGAACCATATATCAAAATGATCATTGCTGCAATACCTACAATATTCTTATATATATATATATACCTATACAAAAAGTAAACAGTTTTCAAGATAATAAGCAATTTAAGTCGTCTTTTGCAGCTGTGACCTTGATCTTTGAATATATGACCTTGTACCATATATAAAAATGATCATCATATCAATACCTACAATATTCTGTTATACATGCCTATACAAAAAATTAATAGCTTTCAAGATATTTAGCAATTTATGGCTTCTTTTGCAGCTGTGACCTTGACCTTTGAACATATGACCTTGTACCAAATATGAAAATGATCATCATATCAATACCTACACTATTCTGATGTACATGCCTATACAAAAAGTTAATAGTTTTCAAGATAATAAGCAATTTAAGTCTTCTTTTGCAGCTGTGACCTTGACCTTTGAACATATGACCTTGAACCATATATCAAAATGATCATCATATCAATACCTACAATATACTAATATACATGCCTATACAAAAAGTTAATAGTTTTCAAGATAATTAGCAAATTAAGTCGTCTTTTGCAGCTGTGACCTTGACCTTTGAACATATGACCTTGAACCTTATACAAAATGATCGTCGTCAAAATATGTACAATATTCTAATATACATGCCTATACAAAAAGTTAATAGTTTTCAAGATAATTAGCAACTTATGTCTTCTTTTGCTGCTGTAACCTTGACCTTTGATCATATGACCTTGAACCATGTATCAAAATGATCATTGTCACAATACCTACAATATTCTAATATACATGTCTATAAAAAAAGATTAAAGTTTTCAAGCTAATGCACAATTTTAGTATCTATAAGCCAAAAATAACATTTTAGGGGCAACAACTCCTACATGGATTATCATATAGTTAGGAAACTTGGTACCTTTTTAAATTTTGTCATGCTGAACATTTTAACAATGTTTTGATTTCATATTCTCTTAATATTTGCAAGAAAATTGCCTAAAACTGCATAAATTACAGATTAGGTCATGACCTTGATTTGTGACCTTGACCTTTGTTAAAGGTCATTTCAAGAAAAAGTCAAAACTGAAAACCTCATGTCATTATCTGTTCAAATAGTCAAGTTACAACAATTTGAAGCCACTTTACGAAATTTTGAAAAAATTAAACGCAAAAACGCTATAGCCCATTTTTCGACCAAATTTCAGAAAATGAACAAACTATAGGCTTAAGACCCTAGAGAAGCCAAATATCACATCAGATTTTTTTCTCCCATCATCGGTTTCAGAGAAGAAGATTTTTTAAGATTTTTGGACCCCTAGGTCACCTTGACCTAGTTATGGTAGCCATGGCAACGCCATGAACAAATCTGAATTGCACCGGCCCATATATGCTTCTGACCAAGTATCATTGAAATCTGTGCAGCAGTATTGGAGGAGAAGTCGAAAATAGGTGTTAATGATGCACGTACATATGCACACATGCATGCACGCACGCACATACACACGCTGCACCATGCCATAAGCTCATATGACCTTTCGATCAGTTGAGCTAAAAAAAGTTGTCATTTAAAAAAAAACTTGCTTTGTTTATGGGATGAAGTGGTGTAGTTGTATAAAAAAAACACAGACACCAATTCCTCTGTGTTGCAAAAATATGACATATAGGTATAAAATTCTGCAACTTGATATAATGAATGAAAATCTCTCGATATTATCTTTATTTCAAATTAAACCATAATTTATGTTGGATAACCTCATTGTACTGGTGTGCACTGATGGCAACCTTTATACTAGTACACTTGCTCCCAATGTCACAGATAAACATCACAGACGAAATAACTCCATTTTTATTTCAACATGATAAAGTCAGCAGCATTATAACCCCTCTCTTATCCTAAATAAATATTTTGGAAAGCATATGAAATACATGGTAGTTATGTTTTAGACTGACCAAAAAGTTCTCTGTATACATGCGTATGGAACAATAGAGTGACATCTATTGTATAGAATAACTCTCAATTTTGTAAATTAAAGAAGATTAGATTAGATTTCTACACCCAGTCAGGAATGAGGCAGTTCAGTTTTGGGATGGTGGAGGAAACCTGATCACCTGGATTAAACCACCAATTATCAGCAAGGAAACTAAAAAAACTTTCATACTAGGATCTGCCTGACTGTGATTTGAACCTAAGTGGTTAGGGGCACTGTAAGTCATAAGAGCATACTTTGAGTTAAAATTAAAAGTAGTTAAAAAGTAGTTTTATACATAAAACTGCATGCAAGTCATTCCTGATTATAATTTAAATTTTAATTAATCACAGCTTAATTAAAAGACAATTATTATAAATTATAATCTTTAAAGAAAACAAAACAACTTAGCATTGAACAAAGCACAATTTTTCTAACCAGCATCCCCTTCACTCTGTGCAACAGGCCAATTTTTAGCTCACCTGGCCAAAGGCATGGTGAGGCATGTGTCCAGCTGTGCATGCATGTATGTTTGTGTTAGTCCGTCAACACATAAAATGAACATCTCTGAACCTGCTGGACAGATTTCAATAATACTTGGTCAGTAGCCTCTTGACTTTTATAAATCTGAATTTATTTTTGAACTAATTTTTATTGTATAAAACATAAATCATAACTCTAAAAACTAGTATTATCAGTGAGTTTATTTACATTATACAAAGACGATTTTCAAAAAGAAATAAAATACTGCATTCACTAACAAACAGCTTCTATTGATACATGTATTCCATCTTATTGCCTCTATTAGTGTAACAAAGATAATTTTTACATAACTTGTATTTTTCAGTCACATTTAAAAATCAATAAGGCAATATGGAATTCTATGAAGAGTAAAATAAAACCATTCATTCAGCAGTTATTTATTAATTTTAATCACATTATAGAGAATTAACAAAAAAAATAATTATATCACAGAATTGCCTTTAATTTTGACAATAAAATTAATAATAAAGTTTACAGGTTAAAATCGTGAAAAAAATTAAAATCTAAAAAAAAAAGGGTTGAGAATTGTAATTCTTTTTTTTTAGAAAATTATCATATTAGTGTTTGTTCAATTCATCAAAAATCAACTAAATTCCTTGAAAATAAAATATAACATTAATTTTTTAAAATTTTAAAAATAAAAGGGTTGAGAAATGTAATTTTAAAAAAAATTGTCTTGTTGATGATAAATTCATCACAAATCAACAAAATTCTTTGAAAATAAAATATAAAACATTTCATTTTGTATTTACAATAATAGTTATAAATTAACACATTTCATAACACAAATTTTCATTTTGGACGGAATGTCGTCATTATTTATTTAAAATATGATAAATTATTCAACCTGGAATGCTTAAAAAACTACCATTATATTTGGACGGAATTACTTTAATGGAGACAGAATTGTGTTGTCAAAAGCATTTGAAATGAAAGGTTTGGAGTTTTTAACCTCATGGCATTTCAGTTAAAGGGTTGTGGGTTTGAACCTCACTCTGGACTTGGAAATTTTCTGAGATGATTTCCATCTTTTGCCCAGATTGGAGTTGTAAAAAGCTGAGGCCATGTGTCTCAATGCAGTTGAGGTTGTTTCTACAGTAGAGTATGAAGAAGAGGTCACATGTGGCCACTACAAAGATGGCTTGCTAAGAAAAGCCACTGAAACAGGCTTAGAAAGGTAAGAAAAACATGCTACATTTATTAAGCTTCAGTAATCTTTTATTTATACATCTCGAGACCAAAGGTCAAATGAGTAGGAGGTCATTTGTGGCTACTACAAAGGTGGCTTACAAAGAGAAGCCACTGAAACAGGCTGAGCAAGGTAAGAAAAGCATGCTACAGTTAACTTTTCACAGTTAACTTCTACTTTATAGTGCTAGAGACCAAAGACCATTTGTGAAGAAAAATATTTCAATGTACAAAAAGACATTAAAGTTGTGTTAAAACTTATGAGCATAAGACATTTCATAACAGATTTAAAATACAAATAAACAAAACTTTTTGATTTTTGTCAAATTTTTACAATAATTTTGACAAATAACTTTTTAATCGAATAAAAATTGACCTTAACTTTTCTTTCTGAAAATAAAACTGCAATTACATGATTTTAAAATATACATCAAATATGGCAGCCAGCAGTACTATCATTGTGCAATATATACATGTATATATAAAATATTTTTAAAATAAACTTTATCACTCTGGGTAACTAAATACAAAATACTATACAAAAACATATTTTACAATAAACTTCTGTAAAAATTAAATTTTTAAATATTTAATTTTTAAAATTAAATGCACATGTTCCTATATTTTGACCTTTTGAACATTAATCATATGTACATCCCATTCCCCTTTAAAAAATCTAGTTTAACGAAGTTTGTTATCAAACTTTATGGTACCCTCTAAACATTTGTTCAGTTGCATGGTTATCAAATCAAATAGGTTGACGTTTTCCTGCAAAAACAATGTCATTCTGGAAATTTGTGATGTTTCAGTTTTCCATAATGTTCCACATTCCTCAGGTTTGTCATCAAAATGTGCAACACTATTTAACATTCCTGGAGAACAATTGTTTGCATAAAGATACAGAATTAGATAAATCAATGCCTTTCCTGCCAAAAACGATGTGGGAATATGTAATGTACATGTTTTGCAGAATGTTCCACACAAATGTTAGGGATATTGATCACATGGTTGCTAGCAAACACCATTTTTTAACTGTTTTTGTAATGGGATCGTATTTATTTTAAATAAACTCATGGTAAAATATTTGGCTTGTTGATACCGAAAAACCCTGTGTACATGTATAAACAAATAATATTATATCACATTTTCTCTGGTCAATGGACCATAATAGTTCGTAAAATTAATATTTCTTGACAAATAAATATTTCTCTGGTCAATGAACCATAATAGTTCATAAAATTAATACTTCCTGACAAATAAATATTTCTCTGGTCGAATGGACCTTGACAAATAGATATTTCTCTGGTCGATGGACCATAAAAGTTTACAAATACTCCTTAATAAATAAATACTTTATATACTAAACAACAAGTTCATTGCATTAAGATCTGTTTTTATTGCATTATTTTTTCTTAGATTTAGATGACTTTGTACTACTGGCTTTCGATGCTTGGGATTCTGGTCGCTTTTTCTCCTCTTTGGTTTCTGTAGGCTCCTTGGACGGTGTGTGTGGTACCACAGGGGAGGCAACTTTACTCGGCGCTCCTGATGACTTATCGTCTTTGGTAGAATCTTGTTCTAATTTCGCCAGTCTTTTCTCCAGTTCCCTGATCTTTTCCTGGCTACTGGCTAATTCTGCTTCTGCAGCTGATGCTCTTTCCTCTGCAGCTTGTGCTCGCTCTTCTGTTTGTCTGTAAAAATTTTAACAAATAAATTTTGTTAAATTCATGATAAGGTTATTTATAATATTAAAACAAGTTTATAAACTGTAAAAACCTTCAGCCTGTTCAACAGACCGGGTGCTTTCTACTGAGCTCGCACAAACAATTTTTCATGTCTATTAAATGGGCACTAGCAATAACACTGAATCTAAGTCATCATAATCATCCAGATGCTTTAAAATAATCTCCCTTAGATTTGGACACTGGACACTTGAATGGAGGAGAAGTGCCAAAATATAAATTAAATCAGGCATCTATGCACAAATTTTAACAAATTCTATCATCCATATCCCTTCTAGAAAGATACTTTATACTTGAAATGAAACGTAAATGGAAATGCATATTGGTTTTAAAATTTTTAATAACATTTCTAACAAACTTTTTCTGTAGAACACCATCTTGAATTCAAGATGCACAACCTTATGATAATGACAGTGGTCTCTCAAGTGCACTTGCGTGAACACTTGCTCCTTAAAGACTTGCTCACCAAGGAAGCATACATATTACATACTCTTGAAATGGGACTCTTGTAATCATTCCATTAATTACATTATCATCTCACTTATAGCGAAAGGGAAAAAAACAAAACAAACTTTTGGTTTGGAATAATTTTTGCTATTAATGTGGGTTAGTTTATATGTCAACAAAAAAATATAGAAAACAAAGGCTGCCAATGGGATTCTCCAAAACTACAATAAATTTCTCCTAACAATTTTTATTAAAATGACAAAATCATGAAATTTTAACCCCACTAGTTTCTTACATTATCAAGATGAGGGATGGACAGACAGACAGACAAACAGACCAACAGACATACTCCAACACATTAACATATTCCACTCTGTATTTACTTGCAGGATGTAAAAACTAGGAGTTTTGTGATATAATGCATTTTTTTTTACATTTGTTTTACAATGAGCAAAGAATGTTACATTAAATATTGAACAGACATCCCACAACAGTTCATTGTTTGACATATTTAAGATAAGATAAGATAAGATTTATTTAAAGTCGGTATATATATAAATACAAACAACACATGCTCTATAGAGCTTTTAACCAACACATGTAAATACAAATACAAATAAACATACAGGTAAATCATTACAAACATACATTTGACAGCAACTATTTTTCCCTGATGTCGGTTTGTTGATAGCGTTTTTATATCAAGTTATAGACCATAATTATATACTTACAGTAGCTGATCTTGTAGAGTGTTGACTGCTTCTAATGCCTCAAATGCCTTTTGTGTGTCTGGTGTACCATCAGTTTGTTTCTGTACAGCGGTCTGGTCACCAGATGGCGGAGCCTATAATACACACCACAAAGATTTGTCGTAATTCAAACATGCACAACTAAAGTAAATTATTTACCATCTACAAGTTATTATTGCTTTCTGTGTGTACCACTTGTCACCAACTGACATTATGGTTTAAAGAACTGTTAAAGTGTAAATAGGTCGCAATGACCAAAATTGATTGCAATGTCAATAAAGACAATGTCAATGTGCTGACATTTGTTACAAAAGATGGTATGGGAAAAAATATCATTCCACATTTATGTTTTATTTCTGTATTTTACAAAAAATAATGATTTAATTTCTCATAACTATCAAGTACAAGATTGTAAATATACAAAATGATGTTAATTTTTTTCTAAGTGGCTTATCATTGAATCAGATGTGCTGACATTTGTTACAAAAGCTGGTGTGGAAAATATATCATTCCACATTCAATTTTTTCATTTCTGTATTTACAAAAATAACAATTTAATTTCTCTAAGATTATTATGTACATGCTTGTAAATAAATGTAGAGGGAAGTGATGTTTAATTTTTTTTCTAAATAAAATAGGTTTATGATTGAATTTGATGATTTATGAAAAATGTCTCAATTTAAATTGGAATACAATTGGGTAGAGTGGAAAGTAGAGTAATGGTGTTTTATGAACCAGTCAAGATTCTTGAACTTATATCAAGGTGGTCAGTTCCAGGAATGGTGGAGTAAACTGAGTAACCATAGAAAAACACTGACCAGCAGGCAAACTGTCTTTATCACAACAGGAAATGTACCTTGTGGAATTTGATCCTAGGCAGTGAGTTATTGTAACTCATAAGCGTACACTTAGCAATAGACCACTTGGCCACTGAGGCTTAGCAGCATGAGGAGCTGTTATTCCTAACAGTATTGATCTTTATTTTGCTTGTATAATTTTTTGAATTAATTACTGTAAATGTACTTTATAAGTGGTAATCTTATTTTAGCGATTTTCGCGCTAGACAAATCGCGCTAATTTATGATTACCGCGAATTAACGTTTTCCGTATAATTTACGCAGGTGGTTTTCAAGCTAAAATTTTATTTAAAAAATAAGCTTCAACTCATTTAAAATTTGGACCCCCCAAAAAAATTCAGAATCATTGATTTTATATTTGAAGTGGTTTTTGTCTACTTAAGTGTTTTGTTACATTTGAATTAATTGAGTTACTGTTTTTTTCGACATAGTCTGCCAAAATGTGGTTCCATTAGTACTTTAAACAATTTGACCTTGATGAAGCAATTGGTTGAAGACAAAATATTTTTTCTCCCTTAAAAAGCTGATATGATTTAGTATAATTACCAGTTCTGAACTATCATCTAAGCGTGTAATATGTGTGTTATCATCCTGTCCGATAACTTCTAATCTTTCACCAGTTACTATTCTCTCTGCTGGGGCAGGTGCAGAAACTGTTGTCTCTTTCTCTTCAGACTAAAATATCAAAGTTTAAAAAAAAATCTATTTCTATTTCTACAGACAATGTGTTTTGCATACTGTAAATCATCCGAAAGGACCTTGATTTTCATTTTGTAATGCCGAGTGCTTGGCGAAAGGAACAGTCACTACCTACTTTCAAGTCTTGGGTCAGACACGGCCAGGGTTCAAACATATGACCTTCCACTTACGGAGCAAGCACTCTACCAACCCTTCAACAAAGGAACTAATATACTTTCTCACATAAGTACATGTATCTGTTGGATTTGAATCGAGTGATATTTTCTCTTCTTACTGGATGCATAGACCAAAGTTGTGGGATCAACCCTTACTCAGAACCAGAATGTACTATGTCAGATAAGACCCCAAAAACCAAGGTCATGTGTGTCTTGTACAATAAAAAGCTAGTTATGCTTCTCCTGGGAATGGGTCACAGGAAGCCATTATATAAGTTGCTCTTAGCTAGAAACAGCTGAAACAGAATGAACAAAGAAAAAAATAACAACATGCAAAAAGCAAAGCAGAGAGAGAGAGAGAGAGAGAGAGAGAGAGAGAGAGAGAGAGAGAGAGAGAGAGAGACAACTACATGTAAAGGCTAATCATTATGACATGTAAAATATGGTCGCTAAACACTGTCTCTTGTGATGTAAGGTGTAAAATATTACCTCTGTCTGTTGTTGTTGAGGTTCAGGTTCTACAGATGATGGTTCCTGTGGAGGAGCTTCTTTCTGTAAAATAATAAGAAGAATATATTATTTATCAACACAATATAAAATGTCAGAACAGTGCATTCCCTTCTAACAGTCTGCACACTGGTCACACAGCTAGCTTCATAAACAGGCAGAAGGTCCCTAGAAATACAGGATGGGCTGGTGATTACTGAATCACTGCTAGATTTGCCCTTAATTTTAATGATATAGATAAAATTTTTGTTTCATATGATGTAAATAGAGTATACAACCCATACAAATATATTTTGAAAAATGAAATGTTTCATTTCTTTTTACTGCCTATTTGTTAACACATGCTATCATAATGGAGTGGAGTCGAGTAATGGTGTTTTACGCCCAAGTCAAGAATCTTTCACTTATTTCCAGGTTCTGGGATGGTGGAGCAAACCGGAGTGCCCGGAGAAAACCACTGACCTTCGGCAAGCGAACTGACAAACTTTCTCACACCAAAATCTGTCCCAAGTGGGATTTGAACCCAGGCGGTGAGAAGCACTGTGATCCATAAGCGCACACTTTAGACCACTTGGCCACTGAGGCCCCTTGCTGTCATAATGGGCATTAAAAAAAGGATCAGAAGATCAGTGGTATTACCAAATTTGTCACTAAAAATAATAATTAAAAAAAAGATAATATAGTTCATTATCAATACATATATAATGTTTAAAATCATCAATTCAAAATGATATTAAATCAATTAATTTTATTTATATAAATTCAAGCACACACAGTCATTTAATTCAATGGCTTGAAAAGGTATTGTTTATAGTTATACCAACTCGTACTGGATCTTTGTTAATTAACCAATTGACAGTTAATATCATGAAAAACTTATTTTCAAAATATAATTTTTTATGAATTTTATACACTATTAGCATCACACTCAGCACAAATATTTTAAAAATAACTTAAAACAAGGGCTGATTGGGCACTGATTCGGTAATTACACACCAATCCGGTAATTCTAGGGACTCAAATGCAAAATTAAAACTACACCAATTTAGTTATCCATCTTTATATTAAGTCCATAAAAATACTTTGTATAGATAATTTTATGATAGTGGTTCATTGCCTTTATTACCTTTTCTTCTTTTTGTTCCTGCTTTTCTGTTTTTTTGTGTTCTTCTTCTGGTCCTTCTGGTTTTTCTGTAAGTGGAGGTGGTTTTTCTGTCTGTAAATATATGAGTGACGTTGAGAAATGGTTTGTTGCCCCAGACATAATCTTTATCTTTATACTGAGGCTGTCAGTTTTAAGATGGTATTATTGGTCACCCAGAATATGGTAGATAACTCAAAAGTACCACAAAAACCCAGATTTCCAGAGAGAATTTAAAATATCATAAATAACTAAGAATTGGATATATAACCCAGAATACCATGGATAACTTAAAATACCCCAAATATCATACATAACACAGAATAACATGGATAACTCAGAATAACACAGGTAACTCAAAATACAATAGAATACCAAGGATAACAGAGAATATCAAGGATAACTCAGAATAACACAGATAACTTGGAATAACATTGATAACTCAGAATAATACAGATAACTCAGAATACACATAGAATACCAAGGATAACATAGAATATCAAGGATAACTCAGAAGAACACAGATAACACAGATAACTGATTAACCTAGATAATTCAGAAAACCACAAATACCTGAAGAGTACCACATGTAGGTAATTCAGAATACCAAGCATAACTCAAAAGCCATTATTTGGTCCAAATAGTTTTTCTTTTTCATACTTTCAAATTAAAAAATTTAAACATCCTTTAAGTAAATGTCAAACAAAGTCTGATGATTATACAAGCCACAAGTCGAAAATAAATAAATAAATAAAAAAAAAAAGAAAAAAAAAAAATGGAGCCAATACACCTACTTCTGATGGTTTTTCTGTTTTTTCTTTATCATGGTAAGCATAGTCTGCATCAGTTGACAAGGTAGACATTGTTCGCTGTCTGGAAGCTCTCTCGTCATTCTGCACTGGCACAGGAAACAAGGATTCCATTGACTCTCCCAGCAACTGAACTGTTAATATCTTGGCTGTATTTATCCAGTCCTCGCACTCTGTCTGTAAATCCATATATAAATACTTATATATATATATTGTAATAAAAAACATTACAGTCAAACCTGTAGAAACCACGCAACTATAAATCGAAATGATGAAAACTGTGATGATAGGACTAAAGAGGTGTTGTGTGGATTTAAGCCCAGTCAATAATTTTTTTTATATATATATATGGACTAAGTCAAATCTGGAATGGTGGAGAAAAATGGAGTGCAAAAAATATGTCATTTTAACACAATTTTTTGATTGCTATTTTCTATCCTGGAGTCAAATATATTATGTAACTTAGCTATTTGTGACACGTGACAGATTTTTTTTAAAAATTCAAGTCTCGGGTGAAAGACTGTTATTTTCTTATCTTGGAGTTGAGTTGAGTAATGGTGTTTAACGTCCCAGTCAAGAATATTTCACTTATATTGAGACGTCGCCAGCTAAAAGCGAAAGTGCAGGAATTTTGCCTGTGCATTGCGCTGATGGCATTTTACAGCAGGGTTCTTTATTGTGCCATGCCTGCCATGACACAGAACCTCGTTTATTTTAAGTTCCCATCCGAAAGAACCGTGACTTTCATTTCGTAATGCTGAGTGCTTCGCAAAAAAAACAGTCACTACCCACTTTCAAGTCTTGGGTCAGACCCGGCCGGGGTTGGAACCCACAACCTTCCACTTACGGAGTGAGCACTCTACCAACTGAGCTACCGCAGTGGCTCTTATCTTGGTGTTAATAAGTTAAACAAATAAGCCACTGGGACACCTTCCAAACGGCAATGTCAATTTATTGCAAAGTCAATTGTTATTAACCATTCAGGAAGAAAATGAATTAAAATGCAATGTCTCAGAAACAAAGTTTAATGTAATAAGTCATTAAAAATATAAATTTTTTTGGTTTTAAGTGAAAACCATACATTTCCATAAGTGTATCTTTTTTCATTTCTGAAAATAAATAAAAATACATCATTCACTAATAAAGATGCTATATAAAATCATTTGAAATCTTGAGATTAAGAAATCTGGTCAGACAATTAGATATTGGCGTTTTTGTTCATGCAAAAATGGTCTGCATTAATTTTCCTATCGTCATTTTTTGAAACGCAAAAAATGTCTGCATTTCCTACCATTGTTTTCTAAAAACATCAGAGATACAAATAAGTAGGGTTTTTGCTTGACACATAACACGTATGAGGGGTTCACTTACCTGTAATCTGTATAATCATTTTCTGAACGCAAAAAATGTCTGCATTTCCTACCATTGTTTTCTCAAAACATCACAGAAACAAATAAGTAGGGTTTTTGCTTGACTCATAACACGTATGAGTGGTTCACTTACCCGTAATCTGTGTAGATCTTTCAGTTCGTGATCAGCGTTATCATCCATATTATCTCTCCTTTGTTGCGTGTTGTCCATTACAATCCCATTACAACAACTGTAATAATAAACAATGAAAAATTATCAGATACGAGAAGATGCTGTTTAACATCACATCAGCAAATTTTCAGCTAATCAAAAAATCACAACTCTCAAGCAATAATTATCTGTACACTAGGTCAGAATTATAAGATTTTCCAATTGAATTTTGTTATTGCAAACTCCACTAGGAAATAAAAATAAATCAAATTATTTGAAGTTTGCAGGGTTAAACTATCAGAATTGTGTACATCAATCAAAATGGGATGGGGTTGTGGATGTGGAAGGGTAATTTTAAATGCATCAGAAACACCGAATGTAACCTCAGACAAACAAAATGGATATGACATAAATATGAAATAAGCAGAGTGAAAAAATTCCAGATATTTAGTACATAGATAATTTATTTATTAAAAGACTTTTAGATTGTTGGCCGAAATATGTGAGATAATAAATATAATTTTGTCAGTGAAAGATCAAACATTTTCATTATTGGCTAGTTCTTCTTTATAAATTATTTGTTTTTTTTTATTCATTTTTTGGTTGCTGTTCAATGTTATTAAAAAAATTCACTTTATCTACACTGGAACAGGTTATGATTTTAAATGCCGAGTGTTATCTACATGCATGTTAATTTTGAGTATCTTAATTATTATGCTTATAATCTCTCTGTTGGAATAAATTAAAAACTTTAATGTTATATGGATTGTTCATTAATGCTTTTTTATTGGCTATGATTAACTTATTGTTTTTGATTACAAAGTTTCTCTTTGTTGAAATAAATTAGAATTTAACATTGATTAGCATAATCATGCATCATGTTTTCTTCAAAATTTGGCCAAGTTAAAGTTTTTTTTTAAATTATAGAATTTCTCCTTGTTGAAATTAATTAGAATTTTAAATTTAATTAGCACTTTTTTATGGATCATGCTTTCTTTGGCCATGTTAACTGATTATTTTTAAATACAAAAGTTTTTCCTTGTTGGAAAAAATTATAATTTTAATGTATGTTTGTTTGGCATTTCCATGCATGCTTTCCAACAGTGTGTCCATGCATTTAATTTTAAAAAAGATTTTGTTTTGATTCTCTTTTTAAAATATTATAAGGTTTTTCAATATTCTGTATCATTGTCATGCATGGAATTGTTTCTCTTCCCTGAAATAAGCTACAATGTTAATGTTGTGTCATGTTTTATTGCATTCTTTCTTTACTTGAATTAGTCACACTGACAGGTTTTTAAAAATATATTTTATTGAATAGTTATTTAGTCAAGATTATGATTAATTATGTTATTTATTCATTTTAATTATTAATTAAGACTATCTCCTACATATAAAGGTAGTGTATAAGGTGGCTTTTTCTCCTTATGCCTGTTATAACTCTGCCGGACCATTTGACACATTAAGTTAGAATGTTTAAGGTGGCTTGTCCTTCCCATGCATGTTATAACTCTGGCTGACCATTTGACACATAAAGTTAGTGTTTAAGGTGGCTTGTTCTCCTTATGCATGTTATAACTATACAGAACCATTTGACACATTAAGTTAGTGTTTAAGGTGGCTTGTTCTTCTCATGCATTTATAACTCTGCCGGACCATTTGACACATTAAGTTAGAATGTTTAAGGTGGCTTGTCCTTCCCATGCATGTTATAACTCTGGCTGACCATTTGACACATAAAGTTAGTGTTTAAGGTGGCTTGTTCTCCTTATGCATGTTATAACTATACAGAACCATTTGACACATTAAGTTAGTGTTTAAGGTGGCTTGTTCTTCTCATGCATTTATAACTCTGCCGGACCATTTGACACATTAAGTTAGAATGTTTAAGGTGGCTTGTCCTTCCCATGCATGTTATAACTATGGCTGACCATTTGACACATAAAGTTAGTGTTTAAGGTGGCTTGTTCTCCTTATGCATGTTATAACTATACAGAACCATTTGACACATTAAGTTAGTGTTTAAGGTGGCTTGTTCTTCTCATGCATTTATAACTCTGGTGGATCATTTGACACATTAAGTTAGAGTGTTTAAGGTGGCTTGTTCTCCTCATGCATGTTATAACTCTGGCTGACCATTGGACACAAAGTTAGTGTTTAAGATGGCTTGTTCTCCTCATGCATGTTATAACTCTTGCTGACCATTTGACACATAAAGTTAGTGTTTAAGGTGGCTTGTTTCTCCTAATGCATGTTATAACTATGCCGGACCATTTGACACATTAAGTTAGAGTGTTCTCCTCATGCAAGTTATAACTTTTGCTGACCATTTGACACATAAAGTTAGAGTGTTTAAGGTGGCTTGTCTTCCTCATGCATGTTATAACTCTGGTTGGCCACAACTTACCCTTCATCGTAACAATCCTCATAGAATTCTTCAAATCTATTATATAACATTTAAATTTATTTTCCAGTATAAAACCAATTTAATGATATATAAATTTATTTAAAATGCAAACAGAAAATTAGGGCCTTGGTGTCCAAGTGATCTGGACCATGCATTCACAGATCATAGAGCCTCTTATTGCTGAGTTTAAATTCAACTCGGGCCATACCCTAGTATGAAAAACTTGTACACTAGTTTGCTGAAAGGATGGTCATTTTCCTTAGGCACTATAATTCCTTAAGTGGGGTTAATATTCTATTTTTTGACTTCAAATAATGAATTGTTTAACTCAAAGTTAATCAACTGTAGCTAAGATAATAAACTGACAAAGAATAAAAATACAAAAATCTGTCTTAATTTGAATAATTTTATGTACTTGTTCATACCAGATGAGTATTCATTTGTAAAAATGAATGAATGAACAAACTGAATGACAGACTGAATTAATATATGAATGAATAAATTTGGGTGAAAAAATTGATGAATTAAAATATGAATTAACAAATGTTTTAATGAATAAATATAAAAAAGATAAAGAAAAAAAAAAAGAAAAAAAGAAAAAAAAAAAACTGATGAAATGAATGTTCAGATGAATGAATGAATGAATGAATGAATGAATGAAAAAAGACAGAAGGATTAAATTTGAAAAACCTCATTATAATGCCCCTAAATTAATTTGATATCTTGCTTAGACCTGAAACACACTGACTTTGAATTTTTTCACCTCTCCCTTAAATGAATTGTCCTACCCTTTTTGTTTATATAGTATATCAAAATGTTGTGCAAATGAAATCTGATAGAATATAATGAGGTTTGAATTAATGAATGATCAGAGCTCAAAAATTCAGTTTTGAATTGCTTTTCTTGGTCCAATAGTTTTAGAATATAACAGTCCTTAACAAGAAAAAAAAAAAAAAGTGACAAAGTCCATTTTACTGTAAATAATTTATATCAGTGCATATTTTGTTTTTGCCATTTTATGTTTTAGAAAGATTCAGCGCATTTTTGTTTTATTTTATTGTGCTAACTTTTTGTGTGAATGCCAAGTCACTTATACTTAATTTTAGCACAATTTTATTTCAGCTGAAATGTCAGAATGCAAAAAGTGCTAAAATGAAACTGCCAAAAAATTTTCTCGGATTATAGTATTTATCTTTTTAACCTAAGTTTTCTAGAAAACTTACATGCCACAAAATTTTTTAATGGTCCACTGAATCAAAAACCAACCAATTAAGTCAAGTGCAAAAACTTGGTGGCCACGTAATGGACTTTGACTGGTCGAATTCTGGAGCCATGGAATAGACTTTGGACTGGTTGAATTCTAGAGTCATTGAATGAATTTTGGACAAGTGGAATTCTGGAACCATGGAATGGACTTTGGACTGGTTGAATTCTAGAGTCATTGAATGAACTTTGGACAAGTGGAATTCTGGAGTCATGGAATGGACTTTGGGCCAGTGGAATTCTAGAGCCATTGAATGGACTTTGGACCAGTAGAATTCTGGAGCCTGATCAGTACATTAGTCATGTTAGTATTAACAATACTGTAGTTACTATATAGACTTACTGCTCTAAGTCAACCATGTGATCTTCTACTATACTTTTAAACACTTTTAAACTTGTTATGTTAAATATAGTAGTACCTACAGCACTAAAAAGTAGTTAATAGTTAGCAAGCAAAGATATAGTACTTCATACAGATATAAAAGTAGTTAATATGTGAAAAAGTTAGCAAGCAAAGATATAGTACTTCCTACAATAATGAAAGTAGATAATATGTGAAACAGTTAGCAAGCAAACATATAGTACTTCTTAGATTAAAAAGTAGCTAATATGTGAAATACTGTAAAATTACAAATGCCTATGGGAGAAATCTAACTGTTTTAGTGGATTTGTGAAAACCACCAAATTTTTTGTCTATGAAAATTTTTTAATACCAAGACCCTCTTTTAGATTTATTTTCCAAAAATAATTTAATGAAATTTTATTCCAACAATTTTTTTTAAAAACTGAAAAAACCATGGAAGTTTTAACCAATGAATATCATGATTTTACAGTATTCAGCAGGCAAGATACAGTACTTTTCACAACACTTAAAAAGTACCGTAGTTCATTTGTAAGCTAATAGTCAGCAAAATATAGTTCTTTCTAAAGCATGAATGAGCAGTTAGTATATGATTTACAATTAGCAAAGCAAGAAAGATTCAAGGGAAACCAACAAATGTTCAATTCAATTAAAATGTGCACATTCTCATTTAAGTTATTTCTCAACAGACAGAACAAAAATTAAAGGCAATATTTTAAACTAAATTTCATAATGAAAAAATACCACAAGAACAAAGTCCAATGCAAAAACATTAAATGTTTATCAAAAAAATTAGTTTTATATAAACAACAATAAATGTGCACATGAATTTATTCTGCCATTGTTTACAAAAAAGTAGTTCCGGCAGTAGTCAATACAGTCTATGAGGAAATAACTCTAACTTTTATATATATATATGTATATATATATGTATGTATGTATGTATGTATATGGTACATATGAATACTACAGCCCAATATGGTGTAAAAAATGACTATATACTATGATTATGAAAGCCTCACTCTCATTTTTACACATATAACTTTAGACCTTCTAAAATTTTTACCATAAATGCTGGTAAAATATATTTCACTAATTTCACTAACTTAAATACACATACTTCAATTTTAAATCATTCAATATATTGTTGTGTCATGTGAATTTTTTCCAACTTGATTCACATATGAATACTTACAGTGCAACATAGTCTGAGAATGATTCTAACTGCTCGAATAGAGTCTTGACATTTGTATGAAGCTGATTAAGGCTAAGGCTGCCTCTCAAAGCCATGTCTTTAGCTTCTTGTGAGTTGTCTTTCCAATCAGGAGCAAGCCTAAGCAGCATTTGAACCATCCACTGAACCATCTGGGAGTGAAGGGTTGAAACCTAGAATAACGAGGTGAGAGGTGTACCAGAATATCATACATTCTACACAAAAATTATGCAGAGTTACATCTAGAAATTTGTAAAATGGGGGAATAACTATCCCCCATTGTTTTCAGAAAAAGGGGCATCAATCCCCCTCCAATTTAAAGAAACGAGGGAGGTGGGTGGGTTCGAACAACAAGACATTAGTCAGTTTTTGCTGTTTTGTTTCTCATGTAACCAGATAACCAACATCTTCATTTTTAACCATTTTTAAAGGTATCCAGCTTGTTCAGTTAGATGTTTTATCTTAACCCGAAAAATTGATCATAACCAATATCCAAGAGTTTTATATGTTTAGGTCAAGGGTGATAATTTACTTTCTGTTTTCTGAGTATCTCTTACAAACCACATTTCTTTGTAAATATGAGCACCAACAATGTCAATTATTTTTAATAAATAACTTAAAAAGGAATGGAAAGAAATTCTATTTTTAGTGATTAAAAAACATATTCTTCAATGCACACAGAAGCATGAATTATTTGTGGGCATTTAAACATTTTTGCAGGAGCATGTACACACACTGCTTGTAATTTAGCGTGCAATGCAGACTCTCTGCGTCAAACCCACGATGCTGCACTTTATATGCAACCCTGGTTTTATGCACTGTTCCTACATTGTTTGAAAGACATGATTAAAACTCTTTAACTAAACATCCTAAAATAAAACGCTTGTCCTATTTTCGACGGCAAGACGTTATCGAACTTCTAAAACTAAACATCCTTCACAAGGATTATTCAACAGCCCTACTTTGATGGCAAAGCATTGTGGAAATTTTTAAATTAATTTCACTCAACTGTTTAACTCTTATTTCAAAATTATTTTCAATAAAAATCTATTTTTCATGTTCTATAAATAATATTATTATTAAATGTTCGACTGTCAAAAATTTGATTTGAAAGACATAAAATCAGTAAATTCAAGCTGGAGCAATCTTTTCAGAGACAAATACCCCATTCCAAACATTGTCAATGGGGCTAAATATAAGATTTAAAACTTATGACCTTTAACTTTTGATCTAAACAACTGAATTTGGTTTGCAACATACTACTGTTTATTTTATGTTGGTACACATTTGTGTCAAATTTGATCAAAATCTATCATGGTATTGACAGGCTGACAGACAGACAGACAAATAGACAGCCAGACAGACCCAATGGACAGTGATAACCACATAACCTCTAATTTTTTAAAAACTGTTACAATGAATGTTGACAAAGCTGCAGACATTTATAAAAACTAAATACAAAATCAGCAAAGTACATCAAAACACAGGTAACAATAAAAAAAAAAAATCTCATTGCCTAGGTTAAAATCTCACTTATACTGAGATGTCACCAGCTACAGGTGAATGTGCAGGA
Source organism: Tegillarca granosa (assembly GCA_029721355.1). Lineage (NCBI taxonomy): Eukaryota > Metazoa > Mollusca > Bivalvia > Arcoida > Arcidae > Tegillarca > Tegillarca granosa. The sequence continues at coordinate 13,607,615 of CM056606.1, read as the reverse complement.
AGTGTTCTTTAATTTACCACATGCCTGCCGTGACACTGGGCATAGTTTTTTAAGGTCCAATCAATAAGGATCCTGTGATTTTCATTTCTAATGCTGAGTGCTTGGCAAAAAAAAAAACCAAAACAGTCACTACCAATTTTCAAATCTTGGTAAGACCTGGCTGGGTTCGAACCCTCGACTTTAAACATATGAAGCAAGCACTCTACCAACTCAGCTACCATAGTGGTAAGTAAATAAAGAAAATAAAAACCTTATCTACAGTGATATCATGAAAAAGATTTATAAAAGAAACAAAACTCAAACTGTATGCATAAATTTCTGATATGTGAGAGAAACATTACCTGTTCAACAAGTTTAGCATCTTCGCTGTCAATAGCATTCGTGGCAGTTGTTGCCCATTTCTGCACTCTGCGAACCGTCTCCATGACCTCAATTCTAATGGAAAGAATAAAGTTATAATTATTATACATGTGTATAATAAAAATAGCAATAAAAGATGCAAATATTACAGTTACTGGAAAAAGTGCAAAGTAAAATCAGTACAGCAAGGCGTGGCACAAACAGGGTAGATTTAAATTGAATAAATGTTTTAACTGATTCTGTTTTGTAAATTTCTCAAAAGAGGGCTTACATATGGGCAAGTGGTGTCACACTCTCGAAGCAGATCACAAGTCCTCTCAATTCTAAGGTTCAAATCCAACTTAAGGCAGATTCTAGTGAGAAAAAGTTTGTAATTTCTTTTGCTGAAGGTCTTTGGTATTTCTGGGGTATTCAGTTTTTCTCCACCATTCCAGAATTCACCACTGAAGTGAAAGAATCCTGACATGGGCACAAAACATCATTCTTTCATTCCTTTTTCTTTTTTTTTGTGATTCTTTGAATCTATCCCATGACAAATTGTATGACTTAATGATAATTACAAAAACAAATAAATAAGTGAATAAGTGAAAATAAATGAAATATGTAAAGTACTAAGTCACATGATTATTAAACTTACAATAAGTTTCAGGCCCCAGTTTCACAATCATTCCTTAACTAAAATTTTCTTTAACTTATCTTTAGCAAATTTTGGCAATCTCTTTTTAAATTACAAATAAACATTTATGATAAACCTAAATGCAGATGTTACAAGCTTGAAGCAATCTTGAAATTGACACCTAAAATTCCTGAATATCTAAACAATTAATCAAATTATTAAGGTTTCAAATTTGCCAGATTTAAGTTAAGGAAAATCTTAGTTAAAGAATTATTGTGAAACCGGGACCAGAAATAGAAAAAAATTATTTTACTTACTTCATTATGTCAGGTATAATAAACAGAATCAAGGGAGTACATACTTTGCAAAGTGTAGGTTTAATTAAGATATAATATTTAAGATTAAAAAAGAAAAAACATAAGCTAAAATGATGGTTGATCAATATGGAAATCAGCTTCACTGTGTTTTACCCTACCTCCCCACCCTGGAAACTATCAATTCTAAATCTCCTTCATGTATGTAGCATGTCTTTAACCCCCACCCCCAAAACTAAAAAGTTTACTGGTAATCAAAAAGATTTTTGACTAGAACTGTCAAAATAAACATTGTTTTTTGAAGGTGAACTAATTAGAAACTTTCAGGTAATGGTACATTTAAAAATACTTAAAGTTTCATACAAATATGGAATACCGATAGTACATTGAAAATATCTGAAAAACAACAAAAAAAATCCATAAATATAGGTTTCTATTGAAATTTAAAAAATGTAAATCAAATACACGTACATATTCATTTTAATGTTATTGATCAACCAACATTTAATGTGTGTGTAGTTAAAAATTAAAAAAAAGAATTAAAGTCAAACCTGTCTTTTAAAACCACCTGTTAGCAAATAAATGGCATATGCTGGTTACAGTACAGTTAACACCAACTCTTTGAACCATTAAGTCAAATGGTTTAATCCACCTGGTCATTAGAACCAGACAGGTTGTTACAAAATGACAGGATTGATTGTATGGTATAAATGATATTTGCCAGTATTCAATATGTCATATGATCAATACCTTGATCATTGGGAACAGACAGGTTGTTTTAAGAAGACAGGGTTAGTTGTATGGTATAAACAGGTTTTGCCAGCAATCCATATGACCGATACCTTTCAACATTTTTGTAGTACAATAAAGAAATTGTTTAAGTGGCATATTTCCAAAATTACGTCATTTTTAAGGAATTCGTCAACATATAATGGTATACACAATGTTATGAGGTACCATTACAGTGTGCTGGCAAACCCTTATATCACATTACTGTTACTGTCTGTTAAAAGTAGTTTAAACTTTTGATTTTTGTCCTTTGAACTTTGAACTTTGGCCTGAAGACTTTGAATCTTGGTTCTATTCTAAATAAGGGAACAGGAAAGTCATTTAGGAAAAAGGATTACATTGAGACAAATTTCCGAAAATCGTGCTTGAGTTAATGATATTCAAATATACATGGATGTTTAAACAGACAGTCAAAGATGCCGAGTATGCACACGTAAATCGAGAAATTTTCAAAATTGTTAATTTTTGAGCAAATTCATGAGAGCAGTTAAAAGCAGTAAATAAATATGAATATCATCAAAAACTAAATACAATTTTAAAAATAATTTATTTTTAATTACACTGGCTATATATTTTGGAAGGAAAAGGGGGAAAAAAAAGGTAAACTGATTAAATTGCTTCTTTTCTCAGAAAATCAACAAATTGAAAAATTTTCCTGATTTACAGTCCATAATCTTTTTTTTTCTACAACTATGAGTGAGAGATAAAAAGCTGTTAGAAAAGTTAAGTAGTCAACTGGTGTGCTGGTTGTTATGGTTACAGTGATGTCATAATGATGTTATAAGTAGACAGTTGGCTAGTGTGCTGATATCAAGTTAGGTTGTGAACACTGTAATTAGACAAGAATTAAAATTAATATCTTACAAAAAAAATTAATAATAAAAAATAATTTTTTGTATTAAAAACATCATTTTTTTGTATTAGAAAAAAACCCTATTGTGTATAAAAAAATCAATTTTTTGTATTAGAAAAATCAGTTTTTTGTATATAAAACTTCCAATTTTTGTCAATATATTTTTTCTCATATGTACAACTTCTAATTTTTTAGAAAAATTTCATCAATTACTCGTTAAAAAAACACTCTAACTTCAGTTTTTTTTAAAAAAATTTTTAATCATTCTTAGTAAATTTTTATTTAGGTTATTTCTTGAATCAAAAAGTTTAAAAAAATTTTTAATTATGTCAAGACCTGTCTCTCAAGGAGACTTATTATGCAACCCCCCCCCCCCCCCCCCACTCCAACCCCACCCCACCCCCGAAATCTGCAGCCCAGCTTAGTCTGAAATATTACTTTCTGAAACATGCAATCCAATTTCAAATATATTTATAAAGCAAAGTCGAGGCACTGAATAAATAAAAAAAGAACATGCAATAATGTAAAAAGTTAAAAGATTGAAAATACAATTTCTTTTAAAGAAAATTTTATATTGCAAACAAGAAGAAAGAAATTTTTATATTTGTTTCTTACGAGAAGAATATCTCATGTAATATCAAAAAGAAAATATAATAATAATAATAATAATAAAATAAAAAATAAATAAAATTACAAAAAAATAATAATAATAAATAAATAAATAAATAAATAAATAAATAAATAAATAAATAAATAAATAAATAAAAGAGAAAATAAATGGAATTTCAAAAAGAATCACCCCTGTTTATAAATATATAAAAACCTGAAATATTTCTAAAAGTGGTTTCTACTACAAAGTGTTTTCCATAATTATAGAAAGATCTTCAAAAATATAAGAATGAAAATGTCATAAGAATATATATATGAAAAAAAAAAGATTCTACGTTTTTGTGAAAAAGGTAGAAACAACAACGTGTTAAGATTAAAGTTAAAATCATTTTGAGTTACGTGCAAAAATATTTTTCAAACCTTTGAGTTATGTGCAAAAAAATAAAAAAATATATATTTAGTTAGAAAGATTAAGTTTGTTATTATCTTTAAAGCCAGCATCAACCAGTCACCATGACTACCTGGAATGGGGTTTCTTTTCAGCTCTCTCATCGTCTCGTTGTGTTGTTCCGACATACTCTATTACGTGATCAACTGAGCTTAGCCATTCCTCCATCAGTTGACATAGTGTTCCCCACTCGTTATCGTTGATTGCCATGGTGCCATTTAAACAGGAAGCCAGCTTCATATCCCAGGTTTCCAGACTGTTTAGTAAGTGAATGGAATGTGGTGCAACACCTGAAATAATAATTTTTCCATAAATAGTTACACAAAGTAGCGACAATATAAATGACACATCATGTTAATCATCCATCGGCAAACTGAACTGGCCCCTGGTTCACAATTATTCCAAACTAAAATTTTCCTCAAAATAAATTTAGCAAATTTTAGCAATCTCTTTTGAAGTTACAAAGAAACATTTGTGATAAAACTAAATACAGATATTACAAGCCTAAAGTGATCTTTCAAAATTACACATAAAAATACTAAATATCTCAACAATTAACAAAAATAATAAGGTTTCAAATTTGCCAGATTTGTTAAGAAAAATCTTAGTTTTAATCTTAATCTAAAAACATCACGAATGAACTAGTAATTTAAAGTAAAACCATTTTAAAATGCCTTTCTACAACTTTGCCACTACAGTTTTAAAAATTCTCTAATCTCTAATCTTGCTCAGTCTGTTTCATCGCTTCTCTGTAGCATCAAAATGTAACCGTCCTCTGTAGCGGCCACAGGTGGCCTACACTTTTTCGAACTCTACACTTGACCATGTCTGCCCATCCAAAATTAAGAGGGTCACACTTGAAATCTTTTACTTTTTTATGTAGATATGACAGTGTTTCCCATAAATTGTCAGAGAAAAAAATTCATGCTCAGGCAGATTCCACTGTGAGAAAGTTTGTTATTTAATTTGCTTTCAAAAGGACGATAATTTTTTCTTGTGCTCTGGTTTTCCCTCACCAGCAAAGAACTGGCCCAGTTTCATAATCACTCACTCAATTGAGTAAACACTCAACTCAAATATTTCCATTTTTCTCTCATCAATACATTTGTATTTCAAAAATTTCAAGTTTTATGAGATAATAGTTTGTTTTGTTCAGCAAACCTACACTAAACAATTTAATTCAAATACTAAATATTCAATTTTAACTGTGTAATGTCTTAAAAATTAACATTGATACATTTTTCTAATTTGAGTTGAGAGTACATGCAAGTGAGTGAATGATTGTGAAACTGCAGGGGCCAGATGACCTCATATTAGTGACAGAATATTGCCTATGATGTATAACACCATATAATTCTAGAACGCTAGATTCATTAATTTTCACATGTTTGGCTTATCTTTTTATCTAATCAGTATTTAGTATTATAATGAGTATTTAAATCTTATAGATTAAAAATTAAGATAAGACATACCATTTTCTCCTGTTATTCTGTTATTGAACTGACGTAATAATTCTTCAACTTCCTGAAAAATGTAAAAAAAAAAAAAATTAAAAGTCTTCAAAAATGTATGATGGGTAAAAACCATTCATTAGTAATTACTTACTAGTATATAATTCAAAAACGTATTACTTTAATTTTTTTCTTTAATATTATCTTCAGCTACTTATTTTTAAAATCATATTTCTTAAATCAATTGGGACCTTAGTGACCTAGCGGTCTCATGGTCCAGTTTACAGATTTCAGTGCTTCTCACTGCAACTCTGTTCTGAGAAATCATAGAATGAGAAAATGTCATCAGTTGTCAATTGTGTTTTTAGTACTTTTGTAGTGGTCTGGGTGATACTGCATTTCTTCTTGTTGTTACAGTTTAGTGGCCAATGTGGCCCTCGGAAGTGGTGGACTGGCAATTGCAAGCCATATAAAATCCATCCAAGTGAATTTATGGTGAGTTTTCCCATAGGACCATAGGAAACGCAAAATAACAGGGAAGAAATGTAGCAGTCTTGGTAGCTCAGTTGGGAGAACAATTGCTTATAGTGCAGGAGGTCCTGGGTTCAATCCCTGGTGTCACCCTGCATTTTTCTACTTCCTGTTACACTTTAATTTCCTCTATCATTTCGGAACCGACTCTCTTGATATAAGGGACTGAATCTTGGCTAGGGCAAAAAAAAAAAAAAAAAAAAAAAACACTATTATTCCACTCATCTTTTCGCTCACCACAAAATCTTCAATACACACATGCATTCCATAATGAGAAATAGAAGGATATCAAAACTCACAAATTCTGCTGGATATTGACACTCACAAGTTCATCGGAATTACATTTTAACAAACAGATTATAAGGTTCTATTATGAACATACAGGATCGGGAAATCTCATCAGACGAGTTAAATAATTCACTCAAAATATGGGACTTGTAACCTGATGATTTTGAGATTAGCAAGTATGACAGAATATTTAAACAAACAGATCGTAAAAATTAACTACCGGTATAAAGCATCCATGAAGAATAGGAAATTTGCATCAGATGGGTTGAACATGTCAGTAAAAAACAAATGCTTTTTTTGGGTCTCTTACTAAAAAATATTCTAATGAAAGGGTGAGATATCCATATCCTTCATGTGTGAACTGGTAACAGATTGCTTTTCTTTTTTAAATATGATTACAGGCAATGCTTCCATGTTTTCAAAGATTGATATTCAATGTCACATACAAAAAAAAAAAAAAAAAAAAAAAAAAAAAAAAAAAAAAAAAAAGAAAACCTAAACCATCAGAAAGCCTTGTGTACTTGAACACTATTACGGTTTACACAAAATGTGGAAATAAAAAAACAAAAAAAGTCGGCATTTCAAAGATTCAAAGATTACCAACCTCGTTTAGCTGCATCATGTTTTCCTGATCAGGATGACTTTTCTGGCCTTCCTTACGATGTCTTGTAAAGACTTTTAACGCATTATCTGTCCATCCATCCATCTGTTTCCTTATCAACATCAGCTGTTCCTGACCGTTAAGTAATGTATCTCCACCAAACTTTTCAGACTCTTTACCCAAAACCTAAAGCCACAAAACTAAAATTTCAATAAATTTAGAATAGGTGTCTATTGTCTAATTAAAAATTTGAAATTTGAATATATATAAACTGTCAGGCTAGATTTCTACAACAAAAGGCTTAGTACTGTGAGAGAAATCAGGCATGTTGCAGACAGACTTGTCATTAGACTCCTTCGGAGAAGACCTTAAAAATTAGTTTAAGTTATATCTGTCATCTACATATAGAATTCAGCTCACAATGAGAATTTATTTTATACCCCATGAAAGACATTTAAGACTATTGTTTTGTTTCCAGTAATGGGGTTTACCAGCATACCATGTTATTGACATGTAGTAATGTTTATGTTGAAGATTTTAAAAACATTTACATGATGAAATCTTGGAATAGAGCCATTTTTACGAAAATGACGACTTATTTAATTCCATTTCCAGGTGTCAATAACATGATATGATGGCAAACCCCATTACTAGGTGTCAATAACATGGTATACTGACAAACCCCATTACTAGGTGTCAATAACATGGTATGCTTGTAAACCCCATTACTAGGTGTCAATAACATGGTATAGTGGCAAACCCCATTACTAGGTGTCATTAACATGGTATGGAGGTAAACCCCATTACTAGGTGTCATTAACATGGTATGGTGGCAAAACCCATTACTAGGTGTCAATAACATGGTATACTGGCAAACCCCATTACTGGGTGTCATTAACATGGTATGGTGGCAAAACCCATTACTAGGTGTCAATAACATGGTATACTGGCAAACCCCATTACTGGGTGTCATTAACATGGTATGGTGGCAAACCCCATTACTAGGTATCAATAACATGGTATACTGGCAAACCCCATTACTGGGTGTCATTAACATGTTATGGTGGCAAACCCCATTTCTAGGTGTCAATAACATGGTATACTGGCAAACCCCATTACTAGGTGTCAATAACATGGTATACTGGCAAACCCCATTACTAGGTGTCAATAACATGGTATACTGGCAAACCCAATTACTAGGTGTCAATAACATGGTATGCTGGCAAACCCATTGCTAGGTGTCAATAACATGGTATACTGGCAAAACCCATTACTAGGTATCAATAACACAGTATACTGGCAAACCCCATTACTAGGTGTCAATAACATGGTATGCTGGAAAACCCCATTACTAGGTATCAATAACACAGTATACTGGCAAACCCCACTGTTGTTAAAATGTTGGCCATTAGACAGCTGTTTCAACTTTAGCATAAGACAAAGATACAAACTTTAATTCTGATAATTTTATGAATACTCATCTCAATGCTAATTAAGACATAAATCTTTCTGTTTTCATTCCACCTCATTAACTAACAATTGCTGTCGAAAATTTTGTTGTTTTTTTTTTTTAGTTTTAACAATATTTTATTCACAAAAAGAAAATTTTAAAGATCAATTTTTATTCACAAAAGAAAATCTAAAGATCAATGTTACAATAGCATACATATATAGTGTGAAATGGATCAGAGAACAAGACCTCTAGGTCTTATATAAATCTATCTAAAATTACAGTCTAATGTGCTTCATAAAATAAAAACAGGATTTGAGGAAATGTCATAGTATCACTTTACATTGACTAAATTGACAAATTTTAAACTAAGACAATTCTAATTTGGAGGGACAAGCTTTCTGTGTGAAATGCTTGAGTTGATGTATTTCTAAGATGTGTAAAAGAAAGTTTTAAATAAAAATTGTTGAAATTTTTTTAAAAAATGAAGTTTGTAAGACATGCAAAATCACTACTATAAGGAGTGTTTTGTAGATACATTGTACTTGTGTTTGGTTGTTATAGTTACAGAAAATACCAGATAATCTACATAACTATTTTTGTAAATGGTTAAAAGGTTTTAACTAAATAAATTGAATTTCAATTTGATTTATGTATCAATTATGTGCTACATGATGTTTGGCATTATATATTTGTACCTTCTTATTCAAAAGTTTTACAACATTGGTGATCTGAATCATTTGAATGTTTTATTCATTGCTACTGATAGTATAACAGCCAAAAATTAATATGATTATGGTACTTGCCATAGCATAGTATATAAAAAAAAAATCTGTCAGTTCACATGTTGAAGGTGGGTGGCTCTCTCTAAATACTTGTACTCCTGTTTCCTTATCATCCCTGAACAGACTGCCCCAGGCAATCTAGTTCATTCCATCAACCCTGAGCCGACCTCCTTGATACAAGTAAAATAATCTTGAATGGGAATTAAAACACAGTACTCCAGTCAGTTAAAAACAAAAAATAATAAATAAATAAATAAATAAATAAATAAATAAATAAATAAATAAATAAATAAATAAATAAATAAATAAAAAATAAATAAATTAAGAATAGATCCAGGGAAACTGCTATTGATAAATCAAGTATTTATGGTATCAGTTGTTCCAGTTTACAATAATCTTGATATAAAATAAAATACTTTTAACTAGGGGATAAAACACCATTATTTCAATTCCCTCTAATATGAAAAACTATTAAAACAGCATAAAGCATACATTCCTGTATATGTCATAAGAATAAAGTCATAGATGGCATAACAGATTTTAGAATTTAAATAAGCTGATATGATTCAGAATGCATAAATGCTAAAGGTACAGAAACAACAACAACAAAAAAATATATATAAAAAAAAATAAATAAATAAAAAAAAAAAATAAAAAAAAAAATAAATAAATAAAATAAAAAGAGGAACGTTCTAATTATAATTATACTCAGAAATTATTTTCTACAACTAACATGGATAAAAAAAATTGCCACAAAATGTACCATATTCTCTATAACCCCATTGTACTGTTTAGAGGCAATTACATTTTAAAATTGTATTTAATATTCTTAATACATGTACTAAAAAGTTTTGTAGGTTCCAATGTTTAAATAAAATTACAGCAAAAAAAAAAAAAAAAAATAATAATAATAAAAAAAAAATAAATAAATAAAAATAAAAGGTAGACAGATAGATGGAATGTTTGAAAGGAAGCTAGTAAACAGAACCTGATGGCTCAAAAAATTATAAAAGAATTAAGACCTCATGTTAGCTAGGTTTAACTTGTGTGCTCATCTCAAGTAACTAGACACCCCCTAGAATAACATGGTCTGTTTTTAATTTTGAACAATTATAAGTAAAATAATCACAGCTACATGAGAAAAAAAATGAAGTCAAATTGAAAGAACTGGTTTGTGATGGTCAAAATAATAGGGTTATAACAAGAGTTTGAAAAACTTTATGTTCCAAAGGGACATAACTTCAATAATAATCACAGCAACAAGAAAAATCAGTGGAGCAAGAGTTTGTAAAATTTTATGTCCAAAAGGAACACAATTCCAAAAAGATCAAAGGAAGAGGGAAAATCAGTGGAGCTGGGGGTTGAAAAAGTTTATGTTCAAAAGGGATATAACTCCAAAAATAATCAAAGCAAGAGAGAAAATCAGTGGAGCAGGAGTTTGAAAAAAAAAATATGTTCCAAAGGGTCATAACTCAAAAAAAAAAAAAAAAAATGGCAACGGCAACATGGAATCTTCAGTGGAGCATTAGCAGTTGATAAAACAGCTGTCTTTTAATTTTTAAAAGAATTGGTTTGATTCTCATTGCCAGTTGCAGGGGATAAAAAGAGATCCCAATCTAAAAGGTCAAGAGCTGTAAAAAGGACAGTGAAGATGTGTTCTCAAATCTAAGTCCATAAAAAACCCTCATATGGTATAAGAAAGTATAAAGCTCTTGTATTCTTTGCATGCAAAATGCAAGTTGATGAGAGAGAGAGAGAGAGAGAGAGAGAGAGAGAGAGAGAGACAGAGACAGAGAAAAGAGAGGGTCCAAAAAGCTATAAAAATTCTGCATCAAAATAATATTTCCTTTTTTTTTCAAAATGAGAAGCTTTGATATAATCCATCCCATCTATTCACACAGTTTCTATAGTAACAAATTTATAAAACAAAATTCAAAATTCACACATCTACAACAAAATCTGTGTTGTCACACCTGTAGGAAAACAAAAAACTTACCGTAAAAAATGAAAGAACCTGATACATATATATACATATATAGCGTTAAAATGAAAGACATAAACCTTTTACTGCTAATGTGAAATACAATAGAAAAAAATCAACATCTATCCATGGTACATGGTCAAGTAATGAATTCTTCACAAAGGGAATAAGGGATTGGCAAAACAGCAAAAACAGAACATCCATGGAATATGATTTGTTTTATCATAAATTGTCTCTCCTCTTATTCTGTATGGGGTCCTTCAAATGGGACCTTAAACACTGGTGCCCCATGTCACTGAAGGTGTGGCACATTAAAGAACCCTCCCTGCACACTGCAAAGGTAAAAATTTCTGCCACTTAACCTAAAGCTGGTGAAGTCTAAATATAAGTGAAATATTTTTGACTAGGATGTAAAATCTCTATTTAATTAAACAAATCTTATTCCATATGAAGAAAAAAGAAAGTAATTTTAGAATTACTGTTTAAAAAATGAAGATGGTTTATTTTCTAATGCTCTGATTTAATTGTCCAGTATATTTTAGATCTATTTAATCAGAATGATATAAAATATTTAACCTTGTATGTTTTGAGTGTATCACAGGGTACTTTTTCAGCAAACTTAAAAGAGCTGAGTTCAGTTGGAGTCAGACAACTTGAAGTCTTATAAAAAATGTTTAAATCAAATTATGGGGTTAAAAAGGGACTTGGCAATGCATAGGGGTTGTCTTAAAAAAAAAAAAAAAAAAAAAAAAAAGAAACAAAACAAAAACAAAAAAACTAGAGTTGTCTCTGAAGGAGACTAATACCCCCTGTTCCCTATTGTTGTTAGAGAAATTTGATTGATGGTGATGGGTTCTTATTGATGCTTGCATAGTTTCAGAAAAATTATATCATACATATTTAACAGACCTCTGGACAAATTCTATGTATGTCCAAATTGGAAGTGTGAAAAATCCTATGTCTAAAATTGGCAATAAATCCACAAAATTTATCCGATCAAACTGATAATTGCAGGTGCTCAGGTTTTTGTGATGTCTAACATCTGTGCAAAGTTTCAGAAAAATTTATCATATGTAACTGAATTTAACTCCAGACAAATTGTGTCTATAGACAGACTGGTTTCAGTTGATACAGGTGATTCCAGTATACCTCCCCTAACTCTGTTGTGGAGGGTATAAACATAGAAAAAAAAATGAATGAACAGACTTCAAAATACTGTGGTGAATAGCAAGGAAACTTTTAAAAGGAAAATAATTGGTAAAATTGTCCTCTAGACTACAAGTAAAATTTGCTTTTTTTTTTTCTTTTTTTTTTTTTTAAAACGGACACAATTGCATAAAATAATGGTACATGTCTTGAACCTGTAAATAGAACTGTAGTAAAGATTGGTGTCCAGTTGTGTCTAGTAGTGACCAGTAGTGACCAGTGTGATGTCAGCTAAAAGGGCATTTGATTGATTTAAGAAAAATTTAACATGCAAGATGTATAAGTTAATTTAAAAATACCCCAATATATACACTTAGTCTATCTCTTCAACATCTAAAATGAAGTGAAGCATTACATGTTACAGCAAAATCAAAATGTATGAAGTGTGTAACCTACATAGTACCCCAAAAGTTGTATAAGGAAGTTGGTTAAAAAAACAGTGGAAATAAAACTGTATTTTGTATTTATGATTAAAATAAAATAAATAATAACAAGAGTCACGGAAACTCCGTGAAAACCAGGTTTTCGTATTTCGGAGAAGGGGGTTTCAGAGAGAAATGGTACCTAGTTAACAATATATAATTATGGGTGATGATGTGTCTCGCAGGGACCTGGTTGATAGTAAAGGGATACCCGTAATGGGTTAAGATTTAATATATATATATATATATATATATATATATATATATATATATATATATATATATTTCAAGTTATCATCCGGAAACCATTTTTTGATGCCCGCCCGCCTACATTCGGTAATCTAAGAACCAGGTTTCTACGAAAACCTGGTCAATAAATGATATATATTGAATAAAGGGGAAAAGTTTACTTTCCAATATTTACAATCAAAATAAATTTTCTACTATTTAATGGTCTGAGAATACTGTATAAGTATTTATTTTGATTGGCGCTTTTGGCGTTAAATTAAATTCCATAAATATTAATACACATCAATATTAATTTTAGCTCACCTGTCTAAAGGGAAATGATGACAGCACCAATATTAATACACATAAAAAGGTTTGAGACCCTAGGGAGTGCCAAATATAATACACGCCAATATGAATACTGACATAGTACATTCACAAAAAAATGACTCAATTTTGTAAAATTTAAATTTAACTCTTCATTTAACCAAGCATTGTGATGAATGATTCAGCAACACTTTTTTAAATACAAATGATTTTATTCTTCAGAACAAGTGGTGCACAAGTAAATAATGCGAGCCCTGCTTGCTAAACTTATAATAAAAACAAATAAAAGTCAAAATCTGCAATATGATACCAAAGTAAGATACATGTACATTATTAAAAAAGTGTTTAAATCAAAATCTTAGGGATTTTCTAATGTAAAGAGAAATTCTGTAAAGATAAAGGATTTTCTAATGTAATGAGAAATACTGTAGTAAAGCTAAGGGATTTTCAAATGGAAAGAAAAATCGTGTATTTCTAAGCCTCCTAATCACAGCAAAAGTTGCTATATTGTAAAAATTGGAAACCCAGAATGCACATCTTCATGTGTGTGTGTGTGTGTGTGTGTGTGTGTGTGTGTGTGTGTGTGTGTGTGTATGTGTGTGTGTGTGTGTGTGTGTGTGTTAAAAATTGAAGTTAAAGATTTCCATGTATTGTCCATTTCTAGGCAATAGTACTCAATTTGGAAATATGAAACCCTGACTGCTGCACAGCTACTTTTCATAGGTAACATTAATCTGTACAATATTAATAAATTTGAACCACTATTGTGAAAAAACTGTATAAACAAATTTTTTGAACAGATGACTAAGAAAAAAAAACACTTTACATTTAAATTTGGCAAAAGTTGGCAGAGAGAATACATTTTATAATACATGTATTACATTCTTGAATGTTATCCTCCCTTCTACTCATGCTGGTACTGACTGATGAAGAAGTGAAAATAAGAAGCAGATGGAGGGAGAGGGGGAACTAGAGTGATTGTTCCCCCCCCCCCCCCCCCCAATGCCTTTATGTCACTGATAATACATTTTTGTGTATTTTCTTATATACCAAATGCCAGGCACTCTGAATGAAAGATACTTTTCTCTTTAAGGCAGTTTAGATTGCACCAGAATGCAGGATTTTGCTTCATTTTTTTCAACATTTTCCAAGGCAGCAAGTCCCTTGACACTCCGCTTTAGCTCTCAGTTGTTAGTCCCCCTTTTTTAATATCATGGCTACCCCTCTAAAAACAGTGTCTCTGAATGCAATAAGAGAGACTTTAATGAGACCAAAGTAACTAAAAAAAATTTTTTTTTAATTTATCTTTGAAAAATGTGTAATATGATGAAGCATAAATCATAAACAAGATGTAAGGGAGAAAAATTTGTATGAATGAAATTTCTGTAAGATAATGTCATTGGCGTGAGAAAAAAAATTGTATGAATAAAAATTCATGTTATTGGCATGGTGGCCAAATGAGTTTTAAAATGACATTTTAATACCAATTTTGTTCTTACCTCTTCCCAGTTTCTAATATCTGTTAAGAGTTCCCTCATCAGATTTTCATCAGGAGCTTTAATAAACTGTCCCTCTTTAGTACTGAAATATATGAACAAAATTATAAATGAATGTATAGATAGGTGAGTGAATTATTGTATAAAGCTGTACCAGCTTTATTGCTGCTTTTCATGACTGATCATTAAGCAAATAATTATTGGCAAAAAATATAAGAATGTTTGGTTTTAAACTGATATATAAGAGAGAGAGAGAGAAAAAAAAAAAATTAACTTGTACAATTAAAAATATAAAAATAATTATGATAGCAATGTTGATGATAATGAAGATGATTAATAATAAAAATAAAAATAATAATAATAATAATAATAATAATGAACAATAAGCTACAAAACAAAATTATGTACATATCCAGCCAATTCCAAGAGACGTACGGTGTAAAGGAAAAAAATCATTAACAGTTTAGGAAATCATTATTTGCATTCATTTAGCACGATATTTATTGAGAAGATTCCACGCTGTATCACAGTAAATATTATTTAACTTATGTCTAGACGGTCAATTCTGGAGAAAACCAGAGTGCCTAGAGAAAACCCCAATATTTTTAGCAATGCAAAATGACGAACTTTCTTGTACTTGGCATTGCTAGAGTGAGATTCCAACCTAAAAATGGTAAGACAATGGGGTGGGTGGGGGGGGGGGTGTAAAAACTAAAATACTACATACTCTTAAATTTACCCATCAATCATTTTATTATTTAATTAATTTCTACAAATTAAAATTTTAAAATTGTAAGTTTGCAATTAAAAAATATTGATAATGATGTTTGATTTTGAGTTCAAAAAAAAAAAAAAAAAATTAATGCAGTTGTTTTCTTAAATTAAAGGAAATAGAAAATGAGTGAAATAAATGTTAAAACTATCAGAAAATGCCTGAAAAGAAAAACTAAATGTCCTAAATCTTTAATTTCAGAGGCATTTAAATTAGTTAAAAGTCTAGAAATAAGAAATACTAATAGTTCCTTTTTACCTGTTTCTGTGAAAAGACACCCTTGTATCCAAAGAAAAATATTTGTAAAGCATGAGGCGGACTTATTATTGATCTAAGTACAAAAAAAAACGAGGAATAGAAACTATTAATCTCTGTAGCAAAAATCACCACTAACTACTAATTTCTTGGAAATTACCTTTTTTTAGCCAATTTTAAAAATGCTTTAAAAAGGCCTGTATTTTAAATTTTTTTAAAAAATTTAGCTACTTACAATCTTAACATTGTGGAAATCTAAAGAATGTTAAATTCTGTAATTTGTCAATAATTCTGATTGTCTTTTCTGAATCATTGCCATGTATGCATGTATGTAAACTATACTGTAATAAATTTTAACAACTGAAAAAGTGAGATGTCAAAAAGTTTTTGAAAATATTTCCTTAAAAAACTAAATTCAATAAAAACTATTTTTTAAACTAAGAATAATCTTTAGTTTCTAATCCTTGTACCTTTTAAACTATAATACACATTAAAACCCTTGATCTATTGCCACCATTTGCTCAAATCCAATTTCGACATGAACAAGTTTTCAGTGATAAATTGATAAAGTGATAAATAAAAAAAAAAACATGAAAAAAATAGTCTTTTGAATTGTAAAATACTAGCTGCCATGGCAACGTGCAAGGTAGCAATGTTATCAAGGGAGATAATATGAGGTTTTTTACAGTACTAACCTTGGATGGATGAAAAAGAAAAGTTTTGACATGGAAAGATACATGTAGATTGAAGAAAAATGGGAAATCAATACTGACTGCCTGTACTATCCACTTAAAAAGCTATTGTCAGGTACTATAAACTAAAATATTAAGTACATTTACCTTAAAAAAAGGAAAAGGACAATGAATGTATAAAAAATCTAAATTTTGATAACCGTGTGGTGTGTAGTGCACTAGGAAGGAGGTGCTTATGTTTCCCAAGCACATAGACTTTACTTCTCTGGTTGAATGTTCATGAGTTAAACTGAATTTGTCATGTTTTATAGTTTTTACTTTGCCATTGTGGTTTTGACATGGACTTGTATTGTTGTGTTTGATTTGAAAAAAAAAAAAAAAAAAAAAAAAAAAAAAAACCCATTGAAATAACAAATGTTTTGAGAAATAATGAACTGCTCAAATCCTCACACAGGGCTTATGGTATTGAATTAACTGGTATCAGCAAAGCCTGATGGTTTCTAAGAAAAAAGTGTATATGAATACATTACAATTGTAACATCATATATAATTATTGTTTAATAATGCTATTTTCATGGAGTCTGAGGTCTAATTCTATTCTAAAAAAATCCTTAAATATAGTCTAAAACAATGGCAGTCATTAAAAAGCAAGAAATGAAGAAATAAGGGGGACAACTCTGAGGCTTACCTTTTCTTTTTTCTATAATCAATTCAAACAAAAATTTATTTTTTCAAAATAAAAATAAATGACAAAAGTTCTATATAAAATTAAAATTGCTAAAAAAAAATAAAAGTAAATTAATTAAAAAAATAAATAAAATAAAATAAAAATAAATGAATAAAATGAAAATAAATAAATAAATAAATAAATAAATAAATAAATAAATAAATAAATAAAATTTTTAATAAATTATATAAAATGAAATAATGTAAAATAAAATCAATCAATAAATAAATCAATCAATTAATCAATCAATCATCTACTATATACAGTGCAATCAATGTAAAATATAAACGTAAACAAAATATAAATAAATAAATATATAAATAAATAAATAAATTTAAAAATTAAAGATTTAAAAAATAAATAAATAAAATGAAATAATATATAAAAAATCAATCAATCAATCAATCAACAGTAAAATCAATCATTCAATCATCTACATGTACTATATATAGTGCAATCAATCTAATATATAACTTAAATAAATATGCATGCATATAAAGTCTATGAGGCGCCGTTTCTATATTTATTCAGTATTTTAACATATGCATAAATCGATTTTTTGATATCCATAAATCGATTTTTGCATATGCAAAAATAGTCGGTATTTTTGCATATGTAAAAATCGAATTATGGATATCCAAAAATCGATTTATGGATATCCAAAAATCGATTTATGCATATGTAAAAATACCGACTATTTTTGCATATGCAAAAATCGATTTATGGATATCCAAAAATAAATTTGTGAAATTTGAAAATACTGAGTTCTCCCCAATTATCAATCCCGAAGTAAATACTTCTGGTATATTGTGAGAGTAATATTTTTCTCTTGTAACAAATAAAAATCGTTAATTTTCTTTATGGTTAATTAATACACTTTCAATATTAGTGAAAAAATATAAGCCTACGCATTTATAAAAACTAAAGTGTTTATTACATTACGATTCATTACATTACCATGCGACGCTTCGCGCTACAAAATCCAACATGGCGGCCAGAAAAAATAAACGGAAGGAACAAATATTAGAGGAGTATATCAAAAGCATTGAGGTGTTTGGAAATTGAAGATCGGCTTGTTGCATTTACCACAAAGCTGTCGATATCATATCAGATACTGAGTTAGCTGCCATGTTACAAACTGACGTAATAATAAACACGAAATAGACCCGCACTAAATAGCTGGGGAGAAATCATTTCACAATCGCGATTTATGGATATGTTAAAATCGATTTTTACATATGCAAAAATACCGACTATTTTTGCATATGCAAAAATTGATTTATGGATATCCAAAAATCGATTTATGCATATGTAAAAATGTATTTTTGCATATGCAAAAATAGCCAGCATTTTAACATATCTAAAAATGTATTTATGCATATGCAAAAATCGATTTATGGATATCCATAAATCGAATTTTACATATGCAAAATTATTTTGGATATCTTAAAATGATTTTACATATGTTAAATTCGATTTATGGATATCCATAAATGAATTATGCATATGCTAAAATAGTGAATAAATATAGAAACGGCGCCTCATAAAAGTCTACATATTAAATATGTATCTGAGTAAATATATAGCTAGACTGAATATACATGTAAATCATATCATATGCAAAAATAGCCAGCATTTTAACATATCTAAAAATGTATTTATGCATATGCAAAAATCGATTTATGGATATCCATAAATCGAATTTTACATATGCAAAATTATTTTTGGATATCTTAAAATGATTTTACATATGTTAAATTCGATTTATGGATATCCATAAATGAATTATGCATATGCTAAAATAGTGAATAAATATAGAAACGGCGCCTCATAAAAGTCTACATATTAAATATGTATCTGAGTAATATATAGCTAGACTGAATATACATGTAAATCATATCATATACATGTAAATCATATAATATACATGTAAATCATATCATATACATGTAAATCAAATCATTAGAACATATATAAGAAAAATAAAACTTAATTGTCCAACCAAGGTGAATTTGTGATTTCCATGCAAGAACAGGAAAAATTGGCAAAATTAAAAAACGTAAATACGGTTGCCTAGGAAACAGTTATTTTTTCAATGAAACTGAAGATAACAATTGTTTTCTTATGTTAAATGAAGAGGAACCTTGGTATATTTTCTGGTTATATATATTTAGCAGTCTTGTAATAAATCTAAAGACAGGAAAACCAAAAAAAAAAAAAAAAAAACAAACAAACAAAAAAAACCAAACAAAAAACAAAACCGATAATGCACAATATATGTAAGTAATTTGAAAAAATATAACAATTCCTCTTCAACCATCACACTCAAATACATTGTAACATCATTCATTTTCATGGTGTCCCAATTTTCATTGTTTTGTGGCCACCCAGACTGAATGAATCCACAACAAAGAAATTGTTTATCTCTTAAAAACTTACCTTCAACAGAAACCATGGTAACCATAAGTCATAAGTCATGAATTTATCACCCCATTCAATGTATTTTCTTTCAATCAACCTTGAAAATCGGATACCATGATAATAAATGATTTTACATTACAAAAAAAAAATTAAAAATAAAAATAAATAAATAGATAAATAAATAAATAAAATAAAATAAAAATAAATAAAAATTATAATAAAAATAAATAAATAAATAAATAAATAAATAAAAATTATAATAAAAAAATAAAGAAAATAAATAAATAAAAATAAATAAAAATAAATAAAATAAATAAATAAATAAAATTGTTCACTTACAAGCATGTGTTTCTGATTGCTTTCATCCATCGATCAACTGAAGGTCTAAGTGGTTTGATATTTGTTTTCATTTCTTCCTCTCGTTGTTTGACGATCATGTTAAATTCTTCTACAAGGTCACGCCATTTCTCAACGTATTCTTGTAACTTGGTCAGCAACTCTGTATCTTTATCACTCAAAAGAATGGTGAAATGTGTAGCAAGTTTAGCCCATGATTTTTCGTTGACGTGTAACCTTTTAGCTGTTATAAGGTTGGCTTCTTCCGTCACCTACAGAATTTAAAATTATAATATAAAATAAAATTGGGCTTATTTTGACTTAATAAAATGTAAAAGACAGCTTTAAAAAGGACATTCAAGTTCCAGGATCTGTTTGTTGAAAGCTTGATTATAGTTTAATAAATGATAAATATAAATTTAAAACATGTAACATAATTAACATATGATAATTAAATAATCAAAAAATGTGTTTCAGTATGATAAAATTTTATTCTACATCTATATTGTATTCTGCTGCTATTTTAATATGTATATATGTTGTGCTACAAACTTGTTTTTTTCCTTTATGCAAATAATAATAATATTGATAATAATAATACTAATTGTTATTATTATTGACTTTTCAACAAAATATTCAAAAGTAGTGTTTACAAGTTACGACTTATCAACTGATTAAACTAATAAAGCTTTGAACGAGACTTTTCATTTGATTAAACTCATAAAGCTTTCAATAACTTGGTCCTGTCTTTTAAATCAGTAAAAAAATCATTAACATTAGGTTCTGACAAAGTTACTTGCTATAGGTATGATCTTTTCTATGTCTTAAAGCTGCATTAAGTTTTCCAAAGAAAAAATTAAAATGGTGCTGATGTTCCTAATAAACAATGTTACATTTAGTTCAACGATAAAAGCCCGAATAAATACAGAAACAACAATAATTTCCCAGAGAGATGTAGCATGTTGGATGTAATATTAGTACATGGTTACGTCATGAAAAAACTGGGTCATTTAAACACAACTTTCAAAACGGTGAAATATGATAAATTAAACACAGAAAGTCATTGAATTTGTCATTTGTGACTTAGTAATAGATACATAACACCATTTCAAATACATCTGGATATTAATGACAGACGATTAATGCAATTTGTCATGTTTCATCTTCGATTCATGGGTTTTTTCCGTACATCCGTGCGCATGCTCCAAGCTCATAATAATCATCGCTAAACATTGACCAACCGGTTATAGGATTCAGTTTATTTACAGCTTAAAGGAATGATATTTTTAGAAAATGAATCTCATGGATCGTGATCTGTCTTTAAAAAAATATATTTTTAGAAAATCAAAAAAAAAATTCAGAAAATTGAAAAACTTAATGCAGCTTTAAGTAAACTTATAAAATCACTAAACATAATACTATCTGAATTAGCATTTATCAATTAAAACTTTTACAAACTCTAATAACTAAAAGTTTCAATATTTGTAAGGCAAATGGAGATCTTTTGTGACCAATTAGATGAGCATCTCCAATTAAACCAGAATTGGTAAGCTATTCGGTTTACATTATTAGCTTTGATTCTGTTTCATCAAAACATTTTTTCAGAACTGTCTTTCTAAATAATCATTAATGTGTTTAGAAAAAGTAATTTTAGCTCATTTCCATGATGTTAAAAAGTCCACCAATTAACATTTTATCGCCAGCCTGAATTTTTTTAGCAGTCAATGATGCAAGGGTGCATTTTAGATGCAAGGGTGCATTTTAGATTCAACACTGTGATATAAAATGTGAGCCAAACACAAGCATCTTATAATAATTATGTTTTCTATACCTGCTTAAAGCAAGCTTAACAAGCAAATGTTTTCCCTGATTGACCATGTTTCAATTTTGCAAGGTGGTTGTGTTTTGGTAACCAAAACCATATCCAACCATATTAATTTGGCAAAGTCTAAATCCACACCTTTATTATATTCATAAAATGAATGGCAAACCAATTGTTCCAACTTAATTAAATTCTACCTTTAAAGCTAAACAGTAAGCTGCTCCACTCCATAATTCTCGTTCCTCAGTTAACATATGGACCTGTGTTTCCAGACGATTACGCTGTAGCTCGTACAGATCATGATACTCCGCAAGTAAACTCGCATTTTTCTCTGCTTCAGACAACGCCGCTTTTAACTAAACATTAAATGAATAATACTCAGTGTAAATTATACTCAGAAATACAGTTATGAATACAGGTCTGATAAATTTTATGCATATTAGATATACATTTTTATACAGAGACTGTAATTTTCTTCTGAATTCTTTGATTATGTGGCCCCATATAAAAGTGTTTCCCAAAAGCTGTAATCACAGAGCAAATGTTGCTGTTGGTTATATCAAATGATCAATGACCCTATTTTAATGAGACTAAATCTTATTCTGTAGTTTTCTCAGGGCACTCCAGATTCCTCTACAATCTAAAAAATGCATGCCTCAATTTGAAAAATTTGTGATGTCAAACACGTTTTCTCCTTATGTTGACTATGATAATCAGATGACAATCATGCATTCACAAAAAAATTATAAAATGATATATCAGAAGTTACTGTAGAAGATATGTGGTTTGTTAAAAATTTCCAAGTTTCATGATTAGCAGTCCTTTTTTTAAAAGAGCTAGATAAGCCTATATTACTTACATCTTCCTGTGCTTGTTGAGCCTCTCTTGTTACTTTACGGTCATGTTCTTTCACTTCTGATAACTCACTAAAATGAAGATAAATGAATGAATGAATGAATGAATGAAAACAATGTAATAAACAAACAAACAAACAAACAAACAAACAAACAAATAAATAAATAAATAAATAAATAATATAAAATATGAATGAATGAATAAGTAAATAAATAAATAAATAAATAAATAAAAATAATGTAATATAAAATATGAATGAACGAATGAATGAATAAATAAATAAACAAATAAATAAATAATGTAATATAAAATATGAATGAATGAATAAATAAATAAATAAATAAATAAATAAATAAATAAATAAATAAATAAATAAATAAATGTTAATGATCTGGACAGGATGTAAACTAATCTATAGAACTTGTATGTATGTATGTATGTATGTATACATCTTGAAACAGATTAAAAATAAAATTAATACTAATTAGCATAATGTAAACTTACTTAGTTAATGAACTAATTGTTGTTTTAAACCTCATCAGTTCTTCTGTCAGTCTTCTGTCTAAAGCTCTCTGTGCCATAACCTCTTCATGTAAACTAAAATACATAAGTATATCACATAAAAACAATGTGTTACATAAAAATATTATCAAGACCAAATGTAGTGTGAGTTTTTTGTTTTTTACTTATTCATGTTGTTACTCTTTTAAAATTTGCTTGTAAGTTTTCTTGCACAATATTGGTCTCAATGAATACAAACACTGGGTACATGGTGAAGATGTAGATTCAGGATTTAAAATTTAAAAAATGGCTACTGTAGCCATAGAAACTTACTTAGCCAATCAACTTAATCGACACATAAATGCCACAGTTCTGAAGTCCAAAAATTTCCTCTGCATTTTTTTTTTGTGAATCTCTCTCCATTTATTACTAAACAACTTATATTGCCAAAATTCAACTGATCAATTGGTTGCAATGAATTAAAGTTTTAATTTATCACAAAATTATCAGAATTTCAAACCTACCTTCTTATCTGTTGAGGTACCTTGTTCAGCAATTCATTATACTTCAACCTTAAATCTGCTAGTAACTCTCCTCTTTCTACACATTCAATGCTTGTCTATATATAAAGGCAAAAAATATGATTATTGGAAAAATTCATTTAATTAAAATGAAATGCATGTGTCAATTGTAATCTTACTAAATTGTCTACAATAATTACAGACCATAATCTGTCAATTCAGCCAAAAAATCATTTGAAAATAAACTGTAAATTGGAAAATTTTCAAGTTTGTTTTAATTTTGCATAAATTGGAGCACAAAACTCTGAATAAATTTTCCCCAAAAATAATATTTTTAATATATTTTAATTTTAATGAATTTTTATATTTTAATTTAATTCATTTGCATTTGTACTGACCAACATCTGAAGACCTAAAAGTATTGTGTAAGTATGCATAATAACAATTCTCGCTAAATTTCATTGCTGCATCAATTTCCCCGAATTTCCTATTAAGTCTACTAGCATACAGAGAAACCTATATTAAACAATTTATTGTGGATTTCCTAATCTACATGTATCTTCATTACACATGTAATAGGAAATTACACAAATATAGGGATATCGTGTAGTTGAGTTGAGTAATGTTGTTTATCGTCCCAGTCAAGAATATTTCACTTATATCAAGACATCACCAGCTATAGGCAAAAGTGCAAAAATTTTTCCTGTGTGTTGCGCTGATGGCATTATACAGCAGGGTTCTTTATCATGCCATGCTGTGACATGGCACCTCGTTTATTTTAAGTTCCCATCCAAAAGAACTGTGACTTTCATTTCGTAATGCTGAGTGCTTTGCGAAAGAACAGCCACTACCCACTTTCAAGTCTTGGGTCACACCCAGCCGGGGTTTGAACCCACAACCTCCCACTTACGGAGGGAGCACTCTACCAACTGAGCTACCGCAGTGGTTGATATCATGTAGTGTTCCAACAAACCAAGCTGAAGTACCATATAATCAATACTTCCTGATATTTGTCACAACATTTTGAAAGGTTTTACATGTGTGTCTTTAATTCATATTTTTATGGAGAACAAAGGCTATTCCATATCCGATGAAAAAATTGTTTTACATGAATATTAGCGTGTGTCATATAGAATGCTTATGAACCCCATTATAAATTGTAATCAATTAAAAATTATGCTTCAAAACTAATTTGATATATGTATACTTATGTATTTACCTGATGTAGTACATAATGGAGATAAATAAACACTTACCTGTCTAATTAATTCATGGAATATAATGTTATATATATTCTGTTCTTTCTTTATTAGCTCTAACAGGTTGTGCATCTAAAAAAACAAAATATGCATTAAACAGAGAATCTTGTATGAGCCTTCAGGTAATATTTAATTTATAAAATAAGTTTTTTGGCAATGAACCATGTGTGTGAATTTGGGGATCTTGGTGGCCAAGTGGTCTCAAGATTTCAGACCACAGCATCCATTACTGCCTAGGGGTGGATTCCACTCAGGCCGTTCCTAGTGGAAGAGAGTTTGTCAGTTGGCTTGCTGAAGGTCAGTGATTTTCTCTGGAACTCTGATATAATTGAGATAATCTTGACTGGGGCACTTGTGTGTAAATTGTGAACATTTTTTCAACAGGATAAATAGATTTTATATGAATAACTCTGGTAAAGAAAAGCTCTCTAAAAAGAGCACCTATTGGGTTTGTTGGTACATGTATGGTGTTCAATCTCTTGCACCACTGTCCCTGTTTTTGTCCTATAAAGAGACCATATGATTGTATAATAATTTTGTTTTTACAAACCTTTGGTAAGTTAAATACTGTTTTATTTTTTCAACTGTTTGCAGCAAGACAATTGATTATTAATCTCAAGAATCAATTAAAACACAAGCTCATGTGGAGAGTAAGTCTGTGAAAACTTTTCTTATCTGCCTCATACTAGCATATTTTGTACTATTCTATGACAACCTTTAAAGTGCTAGTACACTTGCCCCCAATGTCGCAGATAAACATCACAGAACACTCAGACCATTACACTGGTAATGAGCCAACCATAAAGGCCTATAAAAAGCTTAAAGAAAAAAAAAACCCTTTTACTTGCAGTTGATCAGGGTCCAACTGAGGTGAGACAATTAAGTTTTCAGGGTTTATATGGTATGGCCATTCAGCCATTGCAGCCATTAAACAAACCTGTGTTGGTCCTTTTATTTCTACATCTTCCTCATTAACACCAGATCTCTCTAACATCTCTGCTAATGTCTTCTTTAACTGTATAACTTCTGATCTGCTAGCTGGTTTCCTGATAACATGAAACACACATTTGAAACTATAGAGCCATCTCTAAATGAGACTAATACCCCCCTCCCCCTTCTTGGCAAAAAGACACACCATCAGCAGACTGCAGACTATGCAGACTACAGATGTCAAATATAAAATCAGTTCTTGCCTACAAACTTTTAAGAAAAAGAGTGTTTAGTTCTGATTTACAGTTTTGACTGGGATAGACTCAAACTTATAAAATGTATCGTGAAAATGCTTCAAGATTTCTCATACAATGGAATATATTTCTCTGAATATAAGAAATATAATAAACTTATCTTCAAGTATACCATAAAATGAAAAATAATAGATTTTGCTTTATTGCATAACCTGTTTGTACGAAAACTTTATGCAATTAAATGAAATTTGTAAATCACTGAAAAGAAACACAGGGTTCAAAATTCCCTGGGTCCGAGATCTGGGACCATTTGATTTTATTTTTGGACCCTAGGAATTTTTACTGTAAAAGTCCTATGGACCTGCTGTTTTTCTGTCGGGACAAATTTTACACTACACTTCCTTTGTGTATTAAAACAGTTTCAGAATACCCTTACTTTATGTAATAAAAACAGTCTCAAAATTGCTTAATTTATTGCAATTTGTCAAAGTTGTAGTCCGGTCGTTTCCGGAAATGAAAATATAATGCACAGCCACTTTGACAACAGTATTGCTTGAGTGTTTGTAAGTTGTACATGATATATTTGTTTAATCAAGAATATAAACAAAGTTGATCAACATTATTTATTTATTTATTTATTTATTTATTTTTTTTTTTTTTTGATTTTTTGATTTTGGCACACATAGACCTTCCAGTGCTGATATGGGACCTGCCTAGTATAGACAAAATAGACAAAGGCCTGGACCTATCATTGTGAAATATAATTTTGAACCCCTGGAAACATGTGCATAACTGTTCAATGCATAAATAAAAGACAGAGTCTGTTTAGTACATATAAGTTTATACAAGACTTTGTAGTGCACTGTAGAAAAATCAGAAAATTAGTAATTCTTATGAATATGAAAAAGTTCATAAGTAATTAAAATTTATTAAATAATATACAGTAGAACTTCGATAACTCAAACTTCGATATCTCGAATACCACGGATAACTCGAAGTCTTTATTTTGTCCCGACCGGTTTTCTATATAAACTTTATTAGGAAAACTTCGATAACTCAAAATTCTATAATTCGAATACCCCCGATAACTCGAAGTAAAAATTTGGTCTGTAGTTTAAAAATCTATTAAAATTAACTTCAAAAACTCGAATTTTTTCTAACAGTGCATGATCAATGGCTCGTTTAATAAAACGATCAAAGAAATCACTTTGGCTACCGTTATAGTAGAGAAAATAACCGAGTAGTTCTTGTTATCTACCGTATTAATTAGTATCAATTAACGGATTAATATCCAGTACCGTCATGGACAATTAAGCCTAACAGGTACACTAATCTTCTACTGTCATAAAAGAAGCCAAGTTCTCCAAGCTTAATTAAAATGACTAACCCCATTGTACTCACGACTGCATTAAAATCTTAAATTACTTATTGCATTGTTTTATAATTTCATTAAGTTTCTGTTCGTATTTTCTAACGAATGTAATAAATAAGCATTTTGATAAACATGTACATATATCTGATTTCCGATTTCGTTGTTCGTATATACATGTATCGTGATTTTATAATAAAATAATACGTTTCGCACGCTTTTACCGTCAATATCAATTCTTTAATAAATTATTTATTGTATTTTCTTTAAAAACTTTCTTTTTACTTTTTTTTCACATTCGAGTACAGGTAACTGTTTAAAACATCAAGATTTTGTAGTGGAAAACATATATTTAGGTGACATCATCCTTCAACTTCGATAACTCGAACACCCCGATAACTCGAAGTCCCCAGCGAAGTCCCGAGCACTTCGAGTTATATATGTACTTACATTGAAGGGAAAACAACTAGATGATTTTCATGATCTTTAACTTGGGTACTGTACTTGCTAAAAAGAAAAAAATAATTTTTTTTGTTTTTAATTAACAAATATTATAAGGTACTTTAAATTTCCAGACAAATTAGTGACACAGTCACAATTTTCAAGTGTGTGTTTTAATTGTCATAGGTCATAAGTGACAATGACGTTATAGCTGTAACAGTGACATCAAACTATATACGTACTGCTTTCTGTTTAGTGGAGTTCAATTTCATGGTTATAAGTTTTCTTGCTTTAGTCTTTGACAATTTTTTCTTTGTTTTTCAACTGGTATGTTGAGTACCTTTCTATACTGCATAAGAAATTTTATGCAAATGCCAAAAATATATTTTTAATTTTTAATTAATTCAATTAACAAGTTTTGGAGTTAAGTGGTCACAAAATTTCACAAGTTGTGTGAGTCTGTGCAATTATTTTTGATATTTTTTTCTTGTAAAAAACCAACTGAATCCTCTTGTTACCTTAATGTGATTTCTGTGTAAGATATTCTTATTTTGATAGAGTTTTTCATTTGGCTTGCCCGTCACTGATGTCTAATGTTGACTAAATGTGAAAAAAATCTTGACCTGGGTGTAAAAAACACCATCACTTCATCCCTCTATTATTTTGTACTTTGACTTTTTTTACATATTAGTCAACAGAAGAAATAAGAGAAAGAAAGAAAGAAAGAAAAGATGAAACAAAAGAAAGAAAGAAAGAAAGAAAGAAAGAAACAGAAAAAAAGAAAGGAAGAAAGAAAGAAAGAAAGAAAGAAAGAAAGAAAGAAAGAAAGAAAGAAAGAAAGAAAGAAAGAAAAGATGAAACAGAAAAGAAAGAAAGAAAGAAAGAAAGAAACAGAAAAAAAGAAAGGAAGAAGACAGAAAAACAAGAAAGGAGAAAACAGAAAAAGAAAGAAATAAGAAAGAAAGAATAAAAAAGAGAAAGAAAAGCAAGAATGAAAAAAGAAAGAAAAGAAAGAATGAAAAAGGATGAGTACTCACTCTTCATGGAACTCTATACCCATCACACCTTTATTTTTGACAATATGGTATTCATCTGGTATTAGTGTATCTGGTAGCTGTAGACTCTATAATGTTTAATTATTCATAATTTAATGATAATATTAAATATTCATTATTTCTACAAATTCTAATTTATTTCTCATTACAGCTCATCATTTGTGAGGCATAATCAATAATATTTTGTATTAGATTCCTCTCAAGCACAATTGTGTTTATATATATTATATTATTGTATTTATATAAAAATGGATTTTTTTTATTACATGTTTTTCTTCTCCGTATTTATTAAACTAGGTAAGGCTAATCTAATTGCATGAATGATAAAGAATTTTTTTAAAATTGTTTTATAAATATTCATTTTGGCACTGACATTAAAAAAATTGTAGATACATATATCTTATTTTCATCAACTTTTAGCACCGTATGTAGGTCCTGAATCATATAGAGACAATTATTTTCAAATTATATTTGGTCGCTGATGGACAACTGGATGCAGATAATCATTCCTCTGGTGTGAACTAAAACAGAATCTCAGTTACAGTGTAGTTTTGTTTTTTTTTTTGTTTTTGTTTTTGTTTTTTTTGCTCATATTTGATTTAGACCCCTTAAAATAATTAATGTGAAAACTATTTCAACTGCACAACTCCACTACATCACTTTTTATCTTTTTGTAGATTTAATTCTCTCTCAATCAACCAAAGATGCCCTCAACATCCATCTTTAAGAGAGTCATCAACTGTGAAATGTTTATTAAATCGCATCATATTTTTATTTAGTATGGCTCTAAATGAAAAAAGGCTAAAAAAAAAAAAAAAAAAAAAAGGCTCCAAAAATACCAAGGCAAGAAAAATAGTGAATTTAAAGCTGCATTAAGTTTTCCAAAGAAAAAAATTGAAATGGTGCTAATCTAATTAATGATGTTCCTAATGAACAATGTTACATTTGGTTCAAGGATAAAAGCTCGAATAAATACAGAAATTACAGTATTTACCCAGCAAGATGCAGCATTTGGGATCTAATATTAGAATATGGTTACGTCATCAAAACCCGGGTCATTTAAACACAACTTTCAAAATGGTGAAATACGATAAATTAAACACAGAACTTCGTTGAATTTGTCATTTGTGACTAACTAAGGGATTCATAACCATTTCAAATACATCTGGATATTAATCAAGGACAATTAATGCAATCTGTCATGTTTCACCTTCGATTCTAGGGTTTTTCCGTACATCTGTATGTATGCTCCAAGCTCATAATTACCATTGTAAAACATTTACAGCTAAAAGGAATGAAATTTTAGAAGTTGAATGTCACGGATCGTGGTTAGAAGATATCTATTTTTAAAACAATATATTTTTAGAAAATCAAAAAAAATTCAGAAAATTGAAAAAAACTTAATGCAGCTTTAAGAAATAACTTGTGTTTATTAGTCATAACATAAAAACTGTTGTGCACAGTTTGTAACTTACATATTGTCTTATGAAAAAGTATACACACTGTTATCAATAAACTTGTTAAAAACCCAAGTTATTTCTTACAATTCAGTTTTAAACACTTAAACTAAAACACAAAATAATGTTTTGTTTCATCTTTATTGAATTTTTTATAATTTAAAAAAAAATTTCCTCCTCGTTGGAACTGTCATTAACAAACAATTTTAGCCAATGAAATGGAATAACATATTCAAGTTTAATTTGCTATGATTGTGTAGTTTATTGGAGCATAACGTGAAAAACGATTGTGTGAGTTTACATTAATTTTGCGTTGCAGTATGACATGACCAAATTTAGAAATTAAATCATATTGCAAATATTGTAAAACCTGTATAAAATACCTTGAAGGTTAAAAAGAAATAGAGATTTATAAATACATGGTCATTATATAGAGGTTCTTTTTTGTAAATGGACCTGAAAAATTTGTCTTATGTACAGGTAGTGTTCATATATAGATGGTTGACAATTTTACTGTATTTAAAATAATAAATAAAAACAGACATTGAATAAGACTTAAATGAAAAATACATATTAACTAAGAATTTTAATAAAAATTATTTGGCTGAAAATTCAATGCATTTAATAGATCATTAAGCTTAACTCCTTATCCAGTTGCCATGTGAAATATGATGAAAAAGTTATTAGGCTAAGCACAGACATAAAAGGAACACACACACACACCCACACACACACACACACACACACACACACACACACACACACACACACACATTTTCATTTGCTGTGTGAAATTCCCATTTCCCCAAGCTTGAGAGCCATTGGGTTCATGTAACTATGTGTATGAATACATATGAAATGCAATACACAATCCGGAACTTCAATATTGTAAATAAACAAACACAGCTGACATGGTTAAAATGTTACTCAGTTTGCTTGCAAAGTTTTTGCATTTATTTGACAATGAACATTTTTTAAAACAGTTCAATAGTTAAGTGTAGAAGTGTTTTAAATATTAAAAATTCATGCAAAAAAATTTTAAACAACATAAATTGTGAAAAACTAAATATGAAAATTTAAAAAAAAGTATAAGTGATAAAATCTTTATTTTTATTTTTATTTATTTTTTTTTTTTGCTTCTTTGAGGTTTTAATCTACTTAATATTATTTTTCTTTTGTGTTGCTTTTTTTAAAATTAATATCAAAGCATGTGTAGTATACCTAGGTGACACAATGAAGACTAATTTTGAAATCTGAAATGTGATATATCTTTTAAATTGATAAACCTTATAAATTGTACAATTAAAAAAAACTGTGTTTCATAATTATACCCTCATGCATTTTTGATGACATTCATAAAATTTTTTTACCTCAATTATGAGCACAGAGAAAGTCAATCTAGATAAATAAATATTTACAGATTTATAAGCAACAAGAACTATACATAATTTAATCATGATTTGTACTTCTAACTGGATTCAATGCTTAACATTCCCCTGTCAAAGTTTGTCCAACTTTATCAAATAAATGAAAATTACTGTAAAGTGAGCAGAAAGGATGGTGATCTTCTAAGAAATTTCCTTGTTCAAAACATTTTTTTTCAAAAAAAAAAAAAATAAAAAAAAAAATTAATTAAAATAATCAAAAAAAATTAAGTCTCATAAATCTCTCAAAAATTGTTTTTCTACATTAATTTACTTCATATAGACAACCTTATTTTTTTACTTCTGAAAAATTGAAATACCATCTTAACCAATAATTAACTTCTTTTATAGATACCAAAACTAACAGCATAAACCTAAAACACACACATATATAGACCGGTATATATATATATATATATATATATATATATTAAACACAAACATACTATTCCATGTTCACAACACAATCCCTAAAGCAAGTAAAATCTTTGAAAACTGGCAAATTAAGTTAAACACACAAACTTTTATCAGGGTGCTTCAGTAAGCATCTCCTGTCTTGTTACCTACCTTCGGTGGACCGCCTGATACTTCTTTTCTTATAACACTTTTATCAATCTTTTCAGGACGTTCCAAAGATTTTTCTTTTTTGGGTACATCATAGAGGAAAGATATATCTCTGAAAAAAGAGCGATTTAAATGTTAGAACCAAAGCAATTTTTAAATCACCTTTTCAAACAAAAATTATAAATAATATACATTAAAAAAATAGAAGTTCTGAAATGTTATGGAAGATTATTAATAGTAAACTCTGAACATATGATACAATAAGCAATGGAGTTCCCCAAGTCATTTTTTTTAAATTTCTATCTAAGTGGAATAATTATGTTTCACCTCTAGTCACAAATTTTTCACTTATATCGATGCAATCTGTTCTGGAGTGGAGAAGAGAACTGGAGTATGATGAAATCCAATGATATTTAGCAAAAAAAACCAACTAAATTTCTTAGCATAAGGATTTGTCCAAAGTAGAATCCAAACCTAGGTGTTTAGAAGTGATGTGATCTGTATACACATGATTAAGACAACTCAGCCACCAAAGTCCTGCTTTAATAAGAGAGATGGAAAATTAATTAACAGGTGATTTACTGGAAATGTAATTCCAGAACATCAAGAAAGATCAC
This sequence comes from Tegillarca granosa, assembly GCA_029721355.1. Lineage (NCBI taxonomy): Eukaryota > Metazoa > Mollusca > Bivalvia > Arcoida > Arcidae > Tegillarca > Tegillarca granosa. The sequence continues at coordinate 13,574,588 of CM056606.1, read as the reverse complement.
TGTATACTGTGTAATACTCAGTAGAGACAAGTCTATGTTTTTTTATTCATTAGTATTAAAAACCAAAAAATATAAGTTATATAGAAAGCCATGTTCTTACTTTCCAGCACCACATACACAAGGTGTTTGCTCTGTAAGGTGCTTAAATTTTTCTTTTCTTTTGTGGTTCCAAACACCTGCAGGCGGTGGTCTAGAATTTATCTGTAAAACAGAAGAAAAATATTGGAAAAATGTAGAAAATTTTAAAAATTAAACAGTGTATGAACTATGACACACTAAAAATAAAATGTTTTCTTGAACGCAAATCTTTTAACACAAAAGACATAAATAAACTCGTTAAAATGTAAAAGAAGTACATGTACAAAGTTTAGCAGAAAACTTGAAACAATTACAATGATTTCTTAAATTTCAGAAATTCTTAAAGACTTGAGTGTAACTATGATGTGCAGTATTCATGGATTACCTCTATTTAAAATTATCAGGAAAATATTTCAAATTCAGTAAATGTAAATATGTGAAAATGTTTTACACAAATTTATAAAGAAAATCATTAAATTTTGATAAGTATCTTAAGTGAATTCAAAATTTTGTGACAATTTGGATAAAACATTTTATAAATATCATTAGCCCTTTTAGTAATGAAATGATCAATCATTATAATGGAGAAATACATATTTCCCCTTCAGTTAAATTCTTGAATAATCAAGTAGCAGATCTAGATTTTGAGATTAAAACTGAATGAAATTCTTATACCCTACTAAGGATATATCAGAATCACATGGTAATTGATTACATTCAGTTTGTGAACTTCAGTTAACCAGTTTCAAAATTTTGTGACCATCATAACCCTAATGTAAAGACAAAATTTTACAGGAAATAAACCAACTCCAAACTTACAGATGTTGTGTTAAGGTTCCTAAATCTGGATGGTGGACCGAGCTGGTCTTTTATTGCTGGTGGCTGTGTAAGTGCCAATAACACATCCTCTGGTAAAAAATCACTCTGCAGTGAAGTAGGTAAGGGCTTAGATCTATCAATTCCAACATCACTGGATTTTAATGCTGGTAAGTTTCCTTTAAAAATAAAAATTAAAAATAGTATTTTCAAAAACCAAAGGTTAATAATCATGTTTAACATGTATATACAATTAAATATGTGCAAACAGATGTCGTTTGTTTTTTAAATACTGTGGTTTTCACAAGATTATTTGCTGACAAAATTTAATGGGCATTTAATTATAAGAAATGATTTAGGAGCATTAATTTTCTTGAAATGTAATAGAATCTCATATTTGAAAATATTTTTAAATACATGTAATTTAAAATAATTATAGATGAGTAATGTGTAATTCTATTTGCATTTACAATTAAATTGTTTTAAGATCAGGGAGATGGGTAACCATCAATTTTGGCATAAATAGCAAAGCCAAATAGACAGACTCAATAAGAAATAAACTTAAAATATTCTTTTTTGATAATGTTTTAGATGGTAACTTTGGAGTTTCAATATTCACATTGATCATTTATCCCCCCCCCCCAAAAAAAATGTTCAACAGATAAATATGGCCAAAACATGCAGAATTTTTAACAGGTTGATAATAAAATTACATAGTACTATCTAAAATGCAAGTATTATATTATTTTTCAGACTGTTTTTTTTTTTTTTTTTTTTTTTTTTTTTTTTTTTTTTGCAGAGCACTTATAAAGCCTAAAGAACAAACCTTGTCAAACCCTACAATATCTCTCCTGATACTTTTTAACAGTCTTGGAAGCTAGCTTTGTTGAGCTGAAACCTGCATGTAAAACTTGCAAAAACTGGAAGAAATGCAAAATCTGACTAGCTTCACTTATAGAGCACTTGCTTACATTCTAGGTGTTACATCAATCATTTTTCCGATTCCACTTAACCCATTTTTAACTTACTTTTGTCTTCTGCTGATACTAATGCACGGCTATCTCTTGGTGATCCCTGTGGCGGTGATGGGGAAAATTTCCCCTCAGGGTTTGTGGCTACAGCAGCACTCATTTTGTTTTTTTTTTTGAATTCTGAAACCTATAAAATAAAATATAACTGTGAAATAGAAAGGAATACAACTCTAATTTATAAGCTGATGGCAAATGAGAGAGAGAGAGAGAGAGAGAGAGAGAGAGAGAGAGAGAGAGAGAGAGAGAGAGAGAGAGAGCCTCAAATGTTGTGCACGAGCAGTGCAACATTAGCCTGCATTAAATCTTCTTTTCTAGGTAATGTAGAATAAAGAGTTAAAGGGCAGGAAAAAACCATATTTTCAGTTCGATGTCGGAAAATAGTCAGGTAAATACTTGTCAATGAAAATCTCTATATAACATAGACAACAAAAATAGCAATATCCCTTAAACTTTTGAATATTTTATCGATCAATTGGTGAAAAGTCCAAATTAAGCTGTATAAACAGTACCCAAACTATTTTAGCTGCATTACGGGCGCCATCTTGATTACATGTTGTCAAGGAAAACGGAAACGGAAGTGTTGTGACGTAAAAAGATGGCAGCGCCCATAACTCACATGGAAATGGAGAAACTATCAAAAGATGTTGTTGGTGTATTGAAAAAATACCCATACTTTAGATTAATCGATGAAAACAAAAAGGTTTTAATCACAATTTACATTTAATTTATTTTTTGATTAATTTTAATCGTTTGCGATCCAGGTAGTTGATTTACCTGGTACTCGTTTGAATGCAACCTCCCCTCCGTTCTCCACTCCAGGGGGAAGTTTACCGTAGGAACAAGTGTCATTAAGCAATATGTCATCAACTGAAAAAAGAGATACTCACATTAACAAACATTTATTTATTTCTCATTTATTTACCTAAAAGTCATCTTGCGTTCCCTTCTTTCACAAAATTCACGTTGAACAGAGTTGAGTTGAGTAATATTTTAATGGTGTTTGCATCCCAGTCAAGAATATTTCCCTGATATTGAGACGCCGCCAGCTATAGGCGAAAGTGCAGAAATTTTGCCTGTGTGTTGCCTGATGGCATTATACAGCAGGGTTCTTTATCATGCCATACCTGCCATGACATGGGACCTTGTTTATTTTAAGTTCCCATCCGAAAGAACCATGACTTTCATTTCGTAATGCCCTACCCACTTTCAAGTCTTGGGTCAGACCCAGCCGGAGTTCGAACCCATGACCTTCCACTTATGGAGCGAGCACTCTACCAACTGAGCTACCGCAGTAGCTCATATGTTGAACAATTTCACCTGCTTTCTCATTGTCACAAATCAAAGCCTTTTGCTTTGTTTTATCTAATACAATGGTAAAAACTTTATGGTTGAAATTGCTGCTACTGAACAATAATCTGGGTTGCCAATTCTAGTTTAGTATGATTCGTGTATGTTTCATCTGCTCAAACAACTTAACACACTTAATGCCTGACAGCTGTATCTAGGGTCTGAACAATGGCTTTATCTAAAAATCTGGGATTTCTTGATACCAACTAGTTTCAAAAGGAGTGTCATCTCATTTCTGTTCAGACAAATTATTATTTGGTTATTAACCTAGATTGATAGGTGAGTAATTTGTCTTGCAAAATATTTATATATATATATATTTCAAGAGGTCATCTGCTTTCAGAATTACTGGATCAATTTCTATGGTGTTGATGTTCGCAGACCTCTTCTACCATTTTCAAAACAAGACCATTTTACGTCACAAACTCTGGCATTCACATGTATATGTACTCACTGTGTAAAATATTAGAGTGTTAAACTGATGTATAGATACATGCAATACATAACAATAATTGTTATCATCAGACAGCATTTTTTAACTGTTTTAGAATGGTTGGTATTATGTATTTAATGTCACATCAGCAATATTTCTGTTATTCTTTTAAAGAAGAAGGTTAATAATCTTATGGATTAATTTAGGAAAAAGTTTGTGTATGCTTTGGATATGTCAGTGTGTATTGTGTGTATTATGGCCAGCCTGTACTAGCTTACACTTAGGGTTAAGTTTTGGTAAGGTGCTAGCTCACCCAAACAGTATGCTGCAAACAAGCTCCACAGTCCATTATCCTGACACTAAGTGAACCAGTCGATACTCTTTCCCCAATGCTGAACACCAGGTGAAGCCATATCTCAATTTTTGAAGTCTTTTGTATGACCTAGCAGGAGTTCAAAGCTACAGACTCCTGTTATCAAGGTGAACACAAACTTTTCAGGCCCATTATTGTAATAAAAATGTTTGTTTGAAACAATTCTATTTTTTTTTTTTTTTTTTTTTTTTTTGTAGCTGAAATGCGAGCTAAGTGGTCATGAAATACCATGTAAAGCTGAAATACTTCTCAGTTATATAAATGGTAAGAAATTTAAGAAGTTACTGGCCGAGGAGAAACATGGATTTGATGAGTACAAAGAACATATAGTACCCAGCAAGAAGAAAGGCAGAGAGTAAGTCTCATTTATTATGTTATCTTCTTATTTGTCCATACAATTAGCCATGTAATAAAAATATTGCAGAACATTAGTGCAAATCACGAAAAATTTCTACTCTTTGTGTCACTGTGTTGGGATAATGAATTATGCCTAATTTTCATAGAAAATTCAATAAACTTGAATAAAGTTCAGTATTTTCCACTTGAGTCTAGTCGTAACAGAAATTGAAATAAACATCTGCTATAACCACAGAATATATCTGCACATGGTAAAAAGTTGCCACTATGGGGATTTTAATCGAAATATAATTCAAATGGTGGAGTTGTTGCACATATGACGTAATGCCTCACCAATAACATCATTTATGGTGTAAACAACCCCTTGGCAATTGCAGTCCCTACTGAGGGGCCTCTGTGGCCGAGTGGTCTACAGTGCACACTTACAGATCACAGCACCTCTTACTGTCTATGTTCGGATTCCACTTGGGACAGATCCTAGTGTGAGAAAGTTTGCAGAAGGTCAGTGGTTTTCTCAGGGCACTCCAATTTCCTCCACCATCCCGGAACTGACTGCCTTGAAATAATTGAAAGAATCTTGACTAGGGGCAAAAAACACCATTACTCGACTCCACTCCAGTCCATTACCATCCCAGAACTGACTGCTTTGAAATAAGTGAAAGAATCTTGACTAGGGGCATAAAACACCATTAGTCGACTCCACTCCAGTCCTTACTGTAGCAGTGTAGTAGTGATATGGTAAAATAATGAATGTAATAAATACATTTAATTGATTATATTTTCTATTGTAGACATCAGTTGTTTTGTCTGTTGACATGGAGACATATAAACAAAAAACCAGATCACATAAAACGTCATGTTGAAGGACAAAGATTTAAAAAAGCTCTGCAGAGATGTATGTTTTTTATTTATTAAAACATTTTCTAAACTGTCTGATAAAATTATATAGAACTGCAGTACAAGATTTTTTTTGCTTGATCAGATTTAAGTTTAAGTTATCATTATGTAATTAAACACTACCAGTGTTTTTATAATGACATAATTAAAAAATATTGTAAAGATTGTAACATGCACAGGGAAAGACCACCATTTGATAAAATTCTGTATTTTTTAAGTTTAAAGATACATACTCTTACCAATATAAAGTAACCATAGTAACAGTACCTTGGTTATATGACCATAGTTTTGTTACCAAAGAAATGTTGTCATAGTTATGTTACCAAAGTACATGTAATATGGCCATATTAATTTTACTCAAGTAATGTTACCATAGTAATTTTGCCCTAATAATGTTACTATAGAAATGTTACAATGGTATTGTTGCTAATGTAATGTTACTGTAGAAATGTTACAATGGTATTGTTGCTAATGTAATGTTACTGTAAAAATGTTACCATGGTATTGTTGCTAATGTAATGTTACTGTAAAAATGTTACCATGGTATTGTTGCTAATGTAATGTTACTGTAAAAATGTTACCATTGTAATGTTGATAATGTAATGTAACTGTAGAAATGTTGCCATGGTATTGTTGCTAATGTGTTACTATAGAAATGTTACCATGGTATTGTTGTTAATGTAATGTAACTGTAGAAATGCTACCATGGTATTGTTGCTAATGTAATCTTACTGTAGAAATGTTATCATGGTAATGTTGTTAATGTAATGTTACTGTAGAAATGTTACTATGGTATTGTTGCTAATGTAATATTACTTTGGAAATGTTACCACAATACTGTTGCTAATGTAAAGTTACTATAGAAATGTTACCATGGTAATGTTTCTAATGTAATGTTACCAGAGTAATTTTTCCAAAGTAATGTTTAGAATCATTGAGGCATATTAAGTGATTTTAATATTAAATGATTCTTGTCATGGGATAAAGTTGTGCATCTTGTGTTATAAAAATTAAAATACTTTAGAAGCAGTCTCTCTCTCTCTCTCTCTCTCTCTCTCTCTCATCTCTGTCTCTCTCTCTTTCTCTCTCTCTCTCATAAAACTTATAATAGTAACCTATATATTGTGTCTTTGAATTGATAAGGGAAAGAATGTCAGAAAACTGGAGAAAAATTCCAGGCAAATCGTAGCAGACCAAAACAAGCTACAATGGATACAGACAATACCTCTGATAAACAGGATACAGACTCGGAAGAAAATGAATCTGAAAGTGACATAGACAGTTTGAGTGATCTTTATCCAAGTAAGTTACAGACAAATGGTAAATTACTGCTGTAATTTTACTGGCACAATTTGGTTGGTTTTTTGTAATGATATTTAATATCATTTCAGCAATTTTTCATTTTTCTATTCCTTACAAAAGTTTATTAATCTGTAAAAAAAAAAAAAAAAAAGTTAGCATGTGCATGAGATGTGTAAGTGTGTATTATCAGGGATTTTTCTGGCCACTCACAGGGTCCGGTAAAGGGACCCATTCCCAATGCCAAAAATCATACATTTTTCCCAATTTTGTAGGTAAAAATTCCCAAATGATCCTGCTTTGAGAAACTTAAGAAAAAACGAAAAAACTATATTTTTGGTGTAGCTTGTATATCTTTATAATAACCTGTATTTATGCACATTTTGATTTATAATCAATGAGGATCTGGTAGAATGGGAGCAACTCATGAAACAACTTTCTCAGATTGAAGCCAGTCTATGAAGATATTGTGTTAATGTCTGAGTGATTTGGTACAAATGAGTGACTACCAGCATGTATCAAAATAGTAAATATTCCAGGCAAAATATTTGATGTGCTGACAATGTGAAAATTTTTAAAGTTTAATGAAAAATTTTCCCAAAATGTCGATTTTGTCAATGATTTTCCCAATTTCATCCCATGGTCCTTTTCCCAAAATAGCCAGATAAATCCCTGATTATAATATGGTATGTGCTAACTCACATTCAGAGTGATTTTTTGGTTAATAGAGAAGCTTGTTGAGTTAACACTCCACAGGCAGGTAAACCACCTATCCAGTCCCATTAACCTGGCATTAGGAAAACCATTGAATACTCTGTCCTTCCAAAACTGAGCGCAAGAAGGAAAGCAATATCTGGAATTTATCTCCCAGCCTCACTTCCTTGAGGGAGGTTCACATTTGTGGTTGGGTTAGCTGGGTTTCAGGGTTTTTGCTTTATTTTTTTATTCGGATTGTGGTTTGGGCATGGGCTTTTTATATCTAGCCTGGGTTCCATGACTTCCTGCTTTCTATCACTGAGTCACAAAGGTGGTCTTGCACTATTTTTGTTTGAACTCTTTATGCAAAAATATGCTTTTTCCCAAGTTTTGACCAATATCTTCCAATCAATAACTAAAGAAAATTATAGTTAAAAAGTTCCAGGAATCATTTTCAGGTTATCTGGCTAGGTGAGAAAGATGTATCTTAGTTACAGCATCTAAGGAACAACCTAGTCAGTACCCCTGCTACCAAGTGTTAAGGTTTGGAATTTTCCATGTATTTTGTTAGACTGGTCCCAGTTCACAATCATTCAATCAACTGAGTGTACACTCAATTCAATTTTCCCCTCATTAACATTTTAAAAATGATAAGTTTTATGAGACAAAAAAATTAAACATAACATTAAAAATTCAATTGTAATTGTGCAATTTCTCAAAAATTTACACTTAAATATTTCTTCATTTAAATTTAGAATACACTCAATTGCGTAAATGATTGTGAAACTGGGGCTTGATGTTTTGAATTTCAACCTTCAAACTTTTAAGTATATATTTTATAATTATCATTATTTCAAATAAACAGCTAAAGATTTTCCAGAGGAAGAAGAAAATGTACCAGATTCTATGGATAAGGAAAACAACCAATCGGATTCAGGGTCTGATTTTGACTTTGAAGAAATGGATGTTCAGTGTTCCTCAAGCATGTCCAAAAATGCGAACCAACAGAGCAAGAAAGAGTCACAAAAAGGCAAAAAACGAAAATCAGAGGTAAACACTATGAACAGTAAAACCTCATTTAAATGGCACTTGGATTTCTTACCTTATAGTCTCAAACATTTTAAATGTGGGAGGTCAGGGTTTTGAACCATGTAGGGGTCTGACCAAGACTTGAAAGTTGGAAGTAATGTTCTTTCTTCAAGCACTCGGAATTTAGAAATGAAAGTCACAGTGTCTTTTGGAGAAAATCTTAAAAACCAATGCCCTATGTCATGGCAGGCATGGCATGTTAAAGAACCCTTCTTGCACATTGCCCTTAGCGCACTGCAAAGGTAAAAATGTCTGCCATTTCAGCTATAGCTGGTGAGGTATTGATATAAGTGAAGACGTATATATTGATTGGGACAAAAACTCTATTAAATTAAACATTTTGACTTCTATTCATTTGATTTTTATGTTTTTTTTAAAATTTTTTCATGGACCTTGGGTACCTATGCCTCTGTTATTCTATGGTGACAATCTGTTTATGGACCTTGGAGACCATTGTCTCTGTTATTCTATGGTGACAATCTGTTTATGGACCTTGGGGACCTATGCCTCTGTTATTCTATGGTGACAATCTGTTTATGGACCTTGGAGACCATTGTCTCTGTTATTCTATGGTGACAATCTGTTTATGGACCTTGGGGACCTATGCCTCTGTTATTCTATGGTGACAATCTGTTTATGGACCTTGGAGACCATTGTCTCTTGTAATCTTTGCTTACAATCAAGCCTTAGAAACTCTTTGATGTACCTTTTTAGCTTTTGTTGAAGTCACAAGGACCTTTGACACTGTCACTCTGGGTGTTTTTTGGGTGACAAATTCACATGTTATTGGACCTCGTAGACTGTATAAAATACAGTGATTTTGCTATGGGTTTTAAAAACTACCTTCCACCTTTCAGAATGGGAAAATTTGGACCCTTTTTATGTCACATACATGTATTATGCAGACAATTTTGAAATTCATTGCAAAGATTTTTATATTGTGACAATATCTAACATTTTTTGTCTGTAAGAACAGTTCTGGACAACTTGATTTAACTTAAACTATTTGACTGTGTGTCACTGTTGCCTTTTGGGGAATTTTAATTGTCAAATTGGGAAATTTTAGTCTTATTTCTCAAGGGGAAACTACCTTTATTCGGTAGTAATTTTAGGCAAACAAAACCACTGCAATAACATGTTCTGAAATCTCAGAAATTGATATCAATATAAATCTTGGAAAGAACAATCTGATCTACAGATGCAAAAATTGCTTCTCTGTGTATTATCATCTATTCTCTAGAACACTCTCTAGTACATTAATTGTCATGATTTCTGTTGCTTTTTGTTGTTATAGGAAAAGTTAAAGAAAAGCAAGAAAAAGAAGAAATAACACAAGATCTACATTTCATCATTCTGTGTTTTGTAAAAGGTGCAATAAAAAAATCCATTCTAATTCTGCTTTTATTTTGTTTTGTTTTTCATACACTGTCATAAAAACTTATAAACTGAGAAAAAAAATTTTTTGGGACACTGTGTTTCTGTCTTTCATCACTGCATCATTTTCTAGAAATAACTTTGAAAAAAGGGTCAAGGTCAAGGGTCAATGTCATAATTTATCTCTCTTGTTTATTATTATTCTAGTAACTTATGAATATATTTCAATGTAGATTTCAGTTTTCTTATGTTTGAAGTTATGTTTTTCTACATGAAGGAAGGTCAAAATACAGGGTCATGGCCTTATTTATGAAATGAGCTTAAAGTTGGCTACATCTTGGCCATATTGTAGAGATTTCTTCTGTGAGTTTTTAGGTTTAAATGTTTTCATGGAGTGACCTTTACAAATTGGTCAAGGTTATAACCCACTTTTTAACCTATGCACATTTGCTTGTTTTGAATTATATTTTGTATTTTAAATACAGTCATTACTTTTTGATGTTTTTATAAAGCAATGTTTTTCACAATAAAACCAAGGGTAATTTTTTTTTTTTCTTTTTGATTTTATTTACACCATTTAGAAACATCTCAAATGCCTTGATTTCCGGTTTCATGTTGTAGATGTTGATTATTTTAGTAAAGAAGTAGTAGTTTCCAGGCTAAAAAGATTTTTTATCAAAAGTATTTAGGTACAATACTAGTACATTGTATTTCATTATTTTAAAAATTTGGTTTGTGTGATCAAGTTTTTATTTCTTTTTTTAGCTCACCTGACCGAAAGGTCATGTGAGCTTATGGCATGGCTCGGAGTGTGTATGTGCGTGCGTGCATCGTTAACACCTATTTTCGACTTCTTCTCCAAAACTGCTGGACAGATTTCAATGATACTTGGTCAGAAGCATATTTGGGCCGGTGCAATTTAGATTTGTTCATGGCGTTGCCATGGCTACCAAAACTAGGTCAAGGTGACCTAGGGTTCTGAAAATCTTAAAAAAATCTTCTTCTCCAAAACCAATGATGGGAAAAAAATCTGATGTTATATTTGGCTTTTCTAGGGTCTTAAGCATATAGTTTGTTCATTTCGTGAAGTTTGGTCGAAAAATGGGTTCCTCGTTTTTGCGTTCAATTTAAAAAATTTCGTAAAATGTCTTCAAATTGTTATAACTTGACTATTTGAACGGATATTGACATGAGGTTTTTAGTTTTGACTTTTTCTTGAAATGACCTTTAAAATAGGATCAAGGTTACCAATCAAGGTCATGACCTAATTTGTGATTTATGCAGTTTTAGGCATTTTTCTTGCAAATATTAAAAGTTATATGAAATCAAAACATTGTTAATATGTTCAGCATGACAAAATTTAAAAAGGTTCCAAGTTTCGTAACTATATGATAATCTATGTAGGAGTTGTTGCCCCTGAAATGTTATTTTTGGCTTATGAATACTAAAATTGTGCATTAGCTTGAAAACTATAATCTTTTTGTATAGGCATGTATATTAGAATATTGTAGGTATTATGACAACAATCATTTTGATAAATGGTTCAAGGTCATATGATCAAAGGTCAAGGTTACAGCTGCAAAAAAAGACTTAAATTGCTAATTATCTTGAAAACTGTTAACTTTTTGTATAGATATATATTAGAATATTGTAGGTATTGATACGACGATCGTTTTGATATATGGTTCAAGGTCATATGTTCAAAGGTCAAGGTTACAGCTGCAAAAGAAGACAAAAATTGCTAATTATCTTGAAAACTATTAACTTTTTATATAGGCATATATATTAGAATATCGTAGGTATTGTGACAACGATCATTATGATATATGGTTCAAGGTCATATGATCAAAGGTCAAGGTCACAGCTGCAAAAAAAGACAAATTGCTAATTATCTTGAAAACTGTTAACTTTTTGTATAGGCATATATTTTAGAATATTGTAGGTATTGATATGACGATCATTTTGATCTATGGTTCAAGGTCATATGTTGAAAGGTCAAGGTCATGGCTGCAAAAGAAGACAAAAATTGCTAATGATCTTAAAAACTGTTAACTTTTTGTATAGGCTTTTATATTATAATATTGTAGGTATTGATATGACGATCATTTTGATATATGGTTCAAGGTTATGTGTTCAAAGGTCAAGGTCACAGCTGCAAATGAAGACAAGAATTGCTAATTATCTTGAAAACTATTACCTTTTTGTATAGGCAGGCATATTAGAATATTGTAGGTATTGTGACATAGATAATTTTGATATATGGTTCAAGGCCATATGTTGAAAGATCAAGGTCACAGCTGCAAAAGATGACTTAAATTGCTAATTATCTTGAAAACTATTACCTTTTTGTATAGGCAGGCATATTAGAATATTGTAGGTATTGTGACATAGATCATTTTGATATATGGTTCAAGGTAATATGTTGAAAGTTCAAGGTCACAGCTGCAAAAGAAGACAAAAATTGCTAATTATCTTGAAAACCATTAACTTTTTGTTTAGGCATGTATATTAGAATATGGTAGGTGTTGTGAGAACGATCATTTTGATATATGGTTCAAGGTCATGTGTACAAAGGTCAAAGTCACAGCTGCAAAAGAAGACTTAAATTGCTAATTATCTTGAAAACTGTTATCTTTTTGTATAGGCATGTATATTAGAATATTGTAGGTATTGACATGGCGATCATAAATGGTTCAAGGTCATATATGTTCAAAGTCAAGGACATAGTTGCATAGGTATACTGAAATTTGTAAATGATTTGGAAATTATTCATTGCATTACAGTTACTTCATGCATATTATATAATCTACTTATAAATGAAATGTGAGTGGATATATTTCTGATTAAGTTTTGTGGCAGTTCTTAACTTAAGAAAACTTGTTAAGTTTCTGTACCTAATATATTGTCTTTTGCGCTTTGCAAACAATTTTGGACATATCTTCAGGTGAGCGTTAAGGCCCATGGGCCTCTTGTTACATTTTCATTATTTATCAGGTGAGCGTATCAGGCCCATTTAATTTAAATTGTTTCGGAATCAAAATAAGAATTTGTTTTTAGTTCTCTAGAACCATCTTAGCCACTGCGGTAGCTCAGTTGGTAGAGTGCTCGCTTCGTAAGTGGAAGGTCGTGGGTTTGAACCCCGGCCAGGTCTGACCCAAGACTTGAAAGTGGGTAGTGACTGTTCTTTCGTCAAGCACTCGGCATTACAAAATGAAAGTCATGGTTCTTTCGGATGGGAACTTAAAATAAACGAGGTCCCGTGTCAATAGCTGTAGCTATGTAGCCTATAGCTGGCGACATCTCGGTATAAGTGAAATATTCTTGACTGGGACGTTAAACACCATTACTCAACTCAACTCTAGAACCATTTAAACAAAGAGCAAAATAGATAAGTATGTCAAGATAAACATTATATTACCACAGATTCATTGTGGTCTTTGGTACCACTACGGTAGCTTAGTTGGTAGAGTGCTCACAATATAAGTGGGGAGTCGTGGGTTTAAATCCCAACCTGGTCTGACCCAAGACTTGAAAGTGGGTAGTGACGGTTCTTTTGTCAAGTACTCGGCATTACGAAATGAAAGTCACTGTCTTTCGGATGAGGTTCTGTGTCAAGGTAGGAGTGGCACATTAAAGAACCCTGCTGTATTATAATGCCATCAGCACAGCAAACAGGCAACATTTCCGCACTTTTGCCTATAGCTGGCGACGTCTCAAGGTAAATATTCTTGACTGGGACTTTACTCAAAACTCATTGTGATCTTCGGATTCAGAAATTCTTTTTGGTTTCGAAATCTTGCTCAGACAAAAGGTAGGCGAAGTTGGTATGGAGATATGCGTCTTAAAAATATTTCAACTGCAAAATTCTACAGAAATCAATTCGAGAAGCAATGTGTTTTGTTGAATCTCCACCAGGCTTCTCCAGTATTATATTCACACAACCTGTATGTCCTGTTTAATGAAAAGATGAGTAAAACAATAATATTTTACTGGCACAGTCAAGGTTCTTTTAATTATATTATATCGAGGTGGTCAGTTTTCGGATGGTGACCACTGCGGTAGCTCAGCTGGTAGAGTGGCCGCTCTGTAAGTCGAAAGTCGTGGGTTTGAACCCCGGCCGGGTTTGACCCAAGACTTAAAAGTGGTTAGTGACTGTTCTTTCGCCAAACAATCGGCATAACGAAATGAAAGTCACGGTTCTTTCGGATTGGAACTTAAAATAAACGAGGTCCCGTAGCACAGTAGAAATGGCATGATAAAGAACCCTGCTGTATAATGCTATCAGCGCAACACACAGGCAAAATTTCTGCACTTTCGCCTGTAGCAGGCGACGTCTCGACATAAGTGAAATGTTCTTGAATGGGACGTTAAACACCATTACTCAACTCAACTGAAAGAAGCAGGAGGAATTGTCGATCTTCCACAAGCAAAATGTCAAACTTTCTAACATGAGAATCTGCCCGAGCGAGATTCGAACCTAGGCCATTAGAGGCATTTTGACCTTAACGTGCGTTCTAGACTACTTGTCCATCAAGGCCCTTAATGAAATGATAACTTTTAGGCCAAGTCTTTTATAAATGTGTTATAATTTTTTTTTATCGAACTGATTTGGAGACGTCACATGATTTTTAGCTGGAGTAATTCGGGCCATTGAACTGTATTGATCATGATGATAAAAATGAGTGATTTAATTTGATTTAATGGATTTTTGCGTTCCAGTCAAGAATATTTCACTTATATCTAGACGTCACCAGCTATAGGTGAAGTGGCCTTTTTGAACTTTGCAGTGCGCTAAGGACAATGTGCAGGGAGGGTTCTTTAGCGTGTCGCGCCTGCCAGGACAAAGAATATCGGTTTTCAAGGTCTCCGAAGGACCCCGTGACTTTCATTTCTAAATGCCTTCTTCTAGCGAGCAAACGGGGAGACGTTAAGTCATTGTCAGTAGGCCGGAGACGTGCATACTACGCAGTCATATTTTCCTGAAACCGTGCATGTTAACCAGTCAATAATGCCGAGCGCCAGCCGAAGAAACAATATCTCGAATTTAGTATTATTGTCTTTGACCCGGGTTAAACCCAATTTTTTAAGAACTGTCTTTTTGTTACCACGATTGGTATTTTGAAAAAAACAGGCAAATGTTGGATTTTGAGCGCATACGGCGCTATACGTCGCCAAGAACAACACTTTAATTTAAAGCCAGGTGCACACTATCAATAAAAATCAACGATGACTTGCATATTGTGTTTGTTTGTTCAGACAATACAAGTGTTGAAATTAAATCTGCATATTGCACATGTGCAGCAGGGTAAATTATTTTGGTTTATGTATTATAAGTTTTAAAATTGAATTTTACCCCATTGTTTCGTGACACAGAAAAACCAAGATTGTTTCACTTATACCAAATTAGTGTTTCGTGGCACAGAAAAACCAAGATTGTTTCACTTATACCAAATTAGTCATTTCATATTTTGACATTCATAGATAATTTTTTTTTACCCATGTCGTGTATATTCTTGAAGCATTGGAAACAACTATTTGAAACTGATCTGCCAAATCTTCAAATAAGAGGACAAGTCTTAGTTTCATAAGATTTAACACAAATTCTTCTTTTCTTGTAAGTCTTCTGATATTACTAAAATTAGATAATCTTTTATTTTTAATGGATAACAGGTTCTACTAGGACCTCTCCAGTATCTAACTTCTTTTATAGTTCTATCTACAATCTGAAATGCTTTTTCAAGAGATTTGAGACTTCTTATTCTTGTATTTTTAAAACACAAATACCAGTTAAATTTTGATGTGCCAGTTGTGCACATTTCGGAAAATCATTCCTCATCAGTAGCACTAGAGGCCGAAAAATTTGATTATAAAAAATGAAATTTAGATTTTGTGTCGGATTTCATTACTTCATTCACTATCTTGGGATTAAAGGGTACTGGAACGATTTTCAAGTTTGACATATTTTATTCATCGTACTTATGGTGGCTTATTTCTGACATCGACATAATTTTAGTCGACATAGAATTATCTCGACATGTCGACTTAATATCTTGACAAATCAAGATATTATTATGGAAAGTTGTGATACCAAAATGAAAAGTTGAGATAAGTAACACGACATGCCGCGATACTTATGTTGACCAGTCGTGATAATTATCTCGATATCTCGACTTATTTTTATCGCGGCAAGTCGTGTAACTTATCTCAACCTTTCATTTTGTTATCACAACTTTACATGATATTATCTCGACTTGTCAAGATATCAATTCGACATGTTGAGATAAGTTTCATGTCGACTAAAATTATGTCGATGTCAGAAATAAGCCACCATACGTACTCAATTAAATATGGCTCGACATAAAAGTTATCTCAACATGTCGACTTAATATCTTGACAATTTCAATTGCTGCACGGCAAGTTTCATCAATATATATTTGGTCGACATGTTATTCTGAACTACGACGCTCATGCTAATTCCTATGGTGGCTTATTTCTGATATCGACATAATTTAAGTCGACATAAAATTATCTCAACATGTCGACTTAATATCTTGACAAGTCAAGATATTATCATGGAAAGTTGTGATACAAAATAAAAAGAAATATATAACACGACATGTCGCGATACTTATGTTGACCAGTCGTGATAATAATCTTGATATCGCGACTTATTTTTTGTAACTTCTGGAACACAAGTATCGCGGCATGTCGTGTTATATATCTCAACTTTTTAGTTTGGCATCACAGCTTTTCATGATATAATCTCGACTTGTCAAGATAATTACTCGACATGTTGAGATTAAAAAAATCTAACACCATTGACAGTGTAAGACAGAGATTTCTCACACCTGGGACGTAGAAATCCTCAGTTTTATCGGTGCTAGATTTTCTTGTCTCGCCCTGGTTGAGACAGCCTACACGAACAATTTCCCGCAATAATTTGTTCTTCATCGACTTTTACGGTCCTGATGCACCGTAATACCAGAGATGTTCCGAAAAAAGAAACCTTCTCACTCAGTAAACAAAATCCTTACACATAACAAAATATAGTAAGCTTACATTTGAATTTTTATTAACCTTTAAATAATAATTGAAATAAAATTTTATAAAAATAATTTTAACATAATAAAATTAATTGAAATAGTGAATCTTGAATGTTATTAATCATCAATAAGCAAGGTTAGAAATTAGCGCAATGTCGATAACCATGACGACGATCGAGATGTCATTTATTGGAAGTCCTCGTCACTGTCACTCCATATTATTTGTCTTCGAGGCTTTTGTTTACGATTACAGGATGAAGAACATGGGTAAAAATTAATGTTGATCACCCCGCCACTAATATTTGTGCCATCAAAAATTGATTTAAAGGTTGAATTGGACACATTTGTACTTGAACAATTATTAGAACTGACGGCCGTGTTCGATGAAACCGTGTTTACATTTGCAGCGGTGCGAATTCCACTCAAAAGGCCCGACACCTCATTCTGCATCTCTTCCGACATGTTTCTGTACTTGTTTAAAGACTGGGTGATTTTATGACCGGTCCAAAATATGGCTTGTTCATCAGGGATTTTATTCTCCAGTAGAGTTTGGCAAAGGTGTTTGCGTGCACTTGTATTTGTCAAACGTTTGTCACTACCTAGCCTTGCTTTTTGGGCCATTGTTTTCATCAAATTATTCAATTTGTTTCTCCCAACTGGTGTTCGTAAAAACCACTGTTCATAATCAGAAGGGGCCTTTTCGTGTGTTACTATGCTTAGGTAGAAAGGATGATCTGGCTGACTGTAGTTGCTAGGGCGTTTGTCTGCATAAATTTTATATGCTCTCACTGGACAGCGGTCCTTGTTGTCAGGGATTCATAAATTCATAAATTCCAGGTTGTCCTGTTCGCAGATTGTTTATGTCTTCCCCTGTCCTTGTCTTTGTTTGTCTTTCTTTTTGTAACAGGTACTCTTTGTTTAATCTGTGGTCAAATTTTAGTTCTGTGGTCAAATAACAGGACAACCTGGTATTTATGAATCCCTGACACGGCCGTCAGTTCTAATAATTGTTCAAGTACAAATGTGTCCAATTCAACTTTAAATCAATTTTTGATGGCACAAATATTAGTGGAGGGGTGATCAACATTAATTTTTACCCATGTTCTTCATCCTGTAATCGTAAACAAAAGCCTCGAAGACCAAGAATATGGAGTGACAGTGACGAGGACTTCCAATAAATGACATCTCGTTCGCCATCATGGTTATCGACATTGCGCTAATTTCTAACCTTGCTTATTGATGATTAATAACATTCAAGATTCACTATTTCAATTAATTTTATTATGTTAAAATTATTTTTATAAAATTTTATTTCAATTATTATTTAAAGGTTAATAAAAATTCAAATGTAAGCTTACTATATTTTGTTATGTGTAAGGATTTTGTTTACTGAGTGAGAAGGTTTCTTTTTTCGGAACATCTCTGGTATTACGGTGCATCAGGACCGTAAAAGTCGATGAAAAACAAATTATTGCGGGAAATTGTTCGTGTAGGCTGTCTCAACCAGGGCGAGACAAGAAAATCTAGCACCGATAAAACTGAGGATTTCTACGTCCCAGGTGTGAGAAAATTTTATGTCAACTAAAATTATGTCGATGTCAGAAATAAGCCACCATAAATTCCGATAGATTGCGTGATCTCTACCAAAGACAGCAAATTCTTATGCGTCATGACAACCAGTGACAACCTGCTGTAGTTGTTCAGAAACACGACACTCCGCGATTTTATGTTCTACAAAAGCCGCCAGGTCGACGTCTCCGACGTAATCGAAAACACATTCGTCCAACTGTTTATACATGAACTGTATTATGATAAATATGCACATCTGGCACATCAAAATTTAATTGGTATTTGTATTATATATTTACACACTGTGGTTTATACTTTATTAAGATAAATGTAACGCTTGGTTACACACTGTTGTTTATACTGTATTGTGATAAATGAAACGCTTGTTTACATGTTACGTAACTGTAAAAAGTTTTCAGTAAACAAGACTCCATGTTAATTGCATGTATGTCACATTTTTAGTTCATTATGTCATAAAAGAGGGACAGATGTTGGTCGTTGTTCGGAGTTTGAATTCTTGTACTAGTGTGTATAAACCCCGGACTAGCAACTGTATTCTTTCTACAGAAAAATTGTTTTGGATTTTCTAAGAAAATTTTTAGTTCCATATGTTATAAAAGAGGGACGGATGTTTGTCGTATGAATAATGAACATTGCAAAAACAGTCTCACGAAATATTCTACTTCATCATACTCATATATATCTGATCGAGTAAATCAGGTCGACCAGGAAACAAATTTTCATTTAAAAAGCAGTAAAAGTCACATAATGAATTACGTAAGTAGGCCGCTATTCTACTAAAGCCACTTTTAGTTATTACTCAGAATATTACATTGACTTAGTAACGTTTGTTCAAGACATATCTTTGCTATACCTTTAAAGTAATTCCTATATCCAATTTGATCGACGTGGATTATTGATCCTGGGACATCGATATATTGAAATGGAAATTTATTTCTTGCATAGTTTTTTATTTGATTCGAATCTGAAGTTACAAATATTGAATATATTTCTGGCATGTTAAATCGTTCTTAAAATTTCCTTATGCTGTTTATTTCATTAATATCTAATTTTTGTTTCACATCTGATGGAAATGTCAGATTTTTTCCCACCCTTACATGAGCGCAAACCAATTTTCTCCCTTTAAAGTTTTTCACAAAAATCACTTTTAACTTCTCTTAGAAAGAAGTGTGAAATTTAAACAACGAAGTTAGAACTAAGTTGTATATTTAATTATCCGAAGTTTGCATTATTTCAGGAAGTACTCCAGACGCATTATAGTGTTTTCTCAAAGGGGTAACAAATTCAAGATTTCCACAGAAGTAAACAACGTCATTAGTGTAATACTTCTTGAAATTAATGAAAGGTGGTTTCTTTAAAAAATCAGGCCTTTCCATCGTTACGTGTTTTTCTTGTTAAAGCCCTTCCAGTTCATCTTGATTTAGAATCCAATTGATTTTATTTGACAAAAGATACGACGTAAGATTCATTGGTGTAATGTGTTTTATTCTAAACGTTCGATTGGTCGAAAGAGACATCAAATAGGCGGCTACAATTCCTTTTTGCCGATCAGTCAGGCCTCCGCACACATCTCGACATTCGTATACCATATATTTTCTTGGATTTGAAAACTTTGAGAAAAAATCATCCCTGCCTTTTGTATTTTACTACATTCGGTAAAGCACGTTTGGTCTAATGGTGTTGATTTCTCATTTTCTGTTTTTCTGTTCTGTTTTTTTATTTAGATGTTTGTATTGATAAAAAATAATTAAGAAACAAATAAATGAAGAAATACGAGGTATTCAATATCTTTCATCTGAAATGATAAAAAAAGGAAATATAACAAAAATATAACCACAAAAACGGAATCTATATCAGCAATATATTTGGTGTATTTTAAAGGAAACATTCAAATATTTAAACTTTCATGGTGTACCCCAATCTGAAGAAAATGTATTTTTTTCTTTAAAAAATCCAATATTTAAATTACAAGAGGTGTAATGGGCCTTATACGTTCACCTGATAAATTATGTCTTACTTAAATGCTTTAATTTCAAAATGAAAATGACTGTTTCTGTTATAAAGATTTTTTACACAAACAAAATCATAAAATTACAGAATTCTGATACAAAAATTAAAAAATAGCCAATAAAATCAAAGTTCTCAAAACAAAATAATTCTGTGGCAACAATTTATAGTTTGAACTAAAATAGTATTCATAATAATCCTAAAAAATGTCAAATTCACAAAAAATTACATTTCAACTCTTACATGGAATATAATATAGTTTTAAAAAATGGCTAGATTTTATCATGTTGATAATTTTGCAATTAATTGTTATCATCTACCTTTAATAGTTTACAAGAAAATGGTCAAAAACAGGAAAATCTGTGGAAAAAAATTAGTATTTTAGGGGCAACAACTCTTACATGGATTAATACATGTATATAGATACAAAGCTTGCTACCTTGTAAGATGTGGTCATGCTGAACATTTTTGCAATTTATTGTTAATATTTATCTCTTAAAGTCTCAAGAAAATGGCCAAAAACAGAAAAAATTGCAAAAAATTAGTATTGCAGGGGCAACAACTCTTACATGAATATTGATTTTATCATCAAACTTACTCACTTGTAAGTTTTTGTCATGTTGATCATTTTTGCAATTTATTGTTATTATCCATCTAATTATAATTTTCAAGAAAATGATCAAAAAACAATGAAATAAAAAAAACCTCAATATTTCAGGGGCAACAACTCTTACATAGATTAACATAAAGACACCAACCTTGCTACATTGTAAGATCTTTTTGTCATGAACATTTTCATAATTTATTATTATTATTATTATTATTTATATCTTATTATTATTATTATTATTATTATTATCATTCTATAAAGTTTTCCAGAAAATAGTCAAAAACAGCGAAATTTCTGAAAAAATCAATATTTCTGGGTCAACGACTCTTACATGGATTAACATATAGATACGAAACTTGCAACATTGTTAGATTCTGTTGTGCTGAACTTTATGCAATTTATTGTTAATATCTATATATAATAGTTTTCAAAAAAAAAAAAAGTCAAAAACAGCGATATTTCTGAAAAAATCAATAATTCCGGGACAACAACTCTTACATGGATTAACATATAGGCACGAAACTTGCTACCTTGCTAGATCTTATCATGCTGAATATTTTCCCAATTTATTTTTATTATCTGCTTTTAACAGTTTGAAAAAATGTCAAAAACAGCAAAATTTGCAATATTGTGGGACAATAACTCCAAAAGTCATTTTCTGATTTCTTAAAAATCTTACATATCATTAGATGTTACCATGCTTATCAATTTTAAAACATAATATGAATAAAATATCTGAAAAAACAGCTTATTTAGTACTAAAAACTCAAAGCTAAAAAAAGGTTCTGACCTTGACTTTGACCTTGACCTCATTTTAAAGAACATTTCAAGTTGACATCAAAACTTAAGACCCCAAGTCATTAACTTAGCAAATAATCGAGGTATAGCATTTTTGAGATAATTTCAAAATTCTAAAAATTTTAACGAAAAAACGCGGAACCCATTTTTCGACCGAATTTCACGAAATGAACAAAACTATAGGTTTAAGACCCTAAAGGAGGCCAAATATCACATAAGTTTTTATCTCCCATAGTTGGTTTCGGAGAAGAAGATTTTTAAAGATTTTTGCACCCATAGGTAACCTTGATCTAGTATTGGTAGCCATGGCAACGCCATTAACAAATCTGAATTGCACCGACCTAGACATACTTCTGACCAAGTCTCATTGAAATCTCTCCAGTACTTTTGGAGAAGTCGAAAATATGTGTTAACAATGCACGCAAGCACGCACACACGCACACACGCACGCACACACGCACGTACATACACACACTGCGCTGTCATAAGCTCACATGTCCTTTTGTCAGGTGAGCTAAAAACGAACTTTAATTTTTTTCGTAAATTTTAACGGATTTAATAGCATATTCAAACAATGATAAATCAAGTATGCATAAAATTTCTTTTCGTATAGATTAACGTTCGAGTTGAGTCAATGGGGTTTTACGTCCCAGTCACGAATATCTTACTAATATCGAGACGTCACAAGTTAAAGATGAAGTGTTAGAAATTGTTTCCTTTGCAATGTGATTAGGGTAATGTGCAGGGTTCTTTAGCGTGCCACGCCTACCTTGACACGGGGTACAGATTTTTAAGGTTTCTTTTCCGAAGGACCTCGTGACTTTCATTTCTAAATGCCCAGAGCTTGGCGAAAGAACGATGTCTTACTTTTTTCAACTCTTGGCTCGAACCCCGACTTTCGACATACGAAGCGAACACTCTACCAACTGAGATACCTTTGTAATTATTTATGTTCGAGATTTAAGATCTTTATTGATTTTCATTAAAATTTAAAATTGCTTTGGAAAAAAAATCCCAATCGGGCAGATCATTGTTTGATAAAATTTGTCAGAGTTGATTAACTCTGGCCGCTCCGCTTTTTCTACACCATCCCAGATCTGACCTCTTTGAAATTTTATTATACCATTTTTGAATTTCGTTTTTAAAACATTAAAAACGGTATATGACAATACGTTTTCTTATACCTTTTCTTAATATATGTAATGTCAAGATTTAAAAAAAGGTACATGACAATATCAGGGAAAGAATCTTAACGCCCTTACTGAACTCTCAGTGCCTCTCTGACCATATGTTATAGTAAAATGACCATATGTTATAATACAATGACCATTTAATACAAAGAACTGACCATATGTTACAACATTAAACGGTCATTTTACTATACAATGTGGACTATTTTTTATTATGATGAAATTTTTATATTAAATGGTCATTTTACTATACAATATGGTAAAAAAAGTGGACCATATGTTATGTAAAATGACCATATGTTATAAAACAATGATCATTTAATCATATGTTTAGTACAATGACCATAATATAATAAATGACCATATGTTATAAGAAGCGTAAACTTAAAACAGCTATGGCGTTCCATAGAAAAGGATTTGTGGTTGAAATATGTTTTTTGCTTAATCTGATATTAATCCTTTACATTCAACAACAAACGAAAAATTTGTTATTAGTTTTTAGCTTAACTGGCTATAGCCAGCTGATATTATGGTCAGGCGAAGCGTCCGTGCGTGGAATCACATAATCAAATGAAACCAAATTTGGTGTGGAAGGGCCTAAGGTGGAATATATTAAATAAAGTTTGTGATTTTCAGCCCAATCCTAAATCCAAAATGGCCGCTGTTACAATAATGAGAAAAATAAAAACAGGAAAATGGACATAACTTATTTATTTTTGTTAAATTTCGTTCAAATTTAGTATTTGGAATGTAGAACTCTGGCCATTTAATATATTTAACGGGTTTTTTCCGTAACAGATTACTTTTTTTTTTTCAATCATCTGTTGCACCTTCTTTACAATATATGTATCTGATAATTATGCAAAACCTCATGTGTGGTTTTTCATTTATCACTTACCCTACCAATCTGAATACAAATCTATATTTACATTTACTATATAAACATGTTTGAGACCAGTGGCAAATACGGTACAATAACCGACATTGATCACATGATCATTACACTATGCGTATGAATAATTCACTTTCTGGACTATTTTTAAGAAGTTTCATAACAAAACAATACAAACTGAGAAAAAAATTATTAATTTTAAAATATACATTGAATTAAATACACAACGGAAAATTTCCAATCATCTAAAAAGTACTCTAATTTCTCCCGTAATACTGAAAAAGTGTGTATGGTACCATCTGTTCTATAAATTTTATTTCCCGAGCTATGGAATTTCACCACTAGTTAAAACCACAGTCATAATTGAGTTTCACAGTGACGAGTCTGGAGAATATGTAACTTAAAAAACATGAAATACAACCAAAAAATTTTCAGAGGGGAGATATCTCATACAGACGAAAATAACAGATGTTAAAAAAGAATATATATGCAACTGAGACGGTCGACCGTCCTGTAAAAATGTTAAACCACTGTTTCCAGTGCTTCGATAAAACTGACAAAATCCAAAAGTTTGTCCAATCAATATGATAAAAAGCCACGGCTGGTCCTGAAGAGTCTAATATATGATTCATGTTCAAACCACATTTAAAACGCACATTTGCCCGTTTTTATCCGACATATGCCATGCTGCAAAAGTTGAAACTAAATACACTCCTCGCTGTTTGCGGGTGACGGCCATTCAGCATCTCAATGACCTGGGGTACGAAGCTCGGCACAAATTTGTTTATGTCGAACCATAAATGAGAAGCTTCTCCCAATCTTACAACAGAACTGTCTCAACACAACAGAAAAAACGTCATAGTAACTCATTGTCAGAACTATCTCACCCTGCAAAAGATTTAAACACTGAATCAGCTGTTGTACCGCGCCTAAATGATCACAATCTGGGTCGACTAATGTGGTCAGTTCCACAAGGTCTGACGAATAATAATGACAGAAACTATGACTTTCCAAAGCAGATTACATTTCGTAAAATTGCTATGAAAGTGACTAAATTGATGTTTTATATAAATGTGCATAACAATGTGATGGTTAATAAAATATTTCATAATTAATGTGAGTTCCGTGTTATTTCATGCTGTACTATAGGCTATTTTGTTTACATTAGCCGTATTCGACTGGTCGTCTTCCGTTTAGCAAGAGGCTCTTCCGTTAAACGATATTTTCCCACCTTTATTTTTGACCAATCAGATCACAGAATATAGTTTTGTATTTGTCATTCGACTTGTAAAGTGCTCAACACACTCTTCACTTCTAAAAACACTGTTGTTCACGAAGGTCGAGTTGAGAACAACTTACCAGTCGAATAACAAACGTAAAGTTGATGTCTTTAGTCTGATTGGTCAAAAATAAAGGTGGGAAAATATCATTTAATGGAAGAGCCTCTTGCTAAACGGAAGACGACCAATCGAATACGGCTATTGTCACGCACTTCCAATAATTGACCCCTCTTCTCGTTGAAGGCAGGAATATTCAAATTGTTGTGACAAAATTTAAAAAAAAAAATTAATGATAAAATAATGTAAATATAACCATTGAACAGCATAGCTATGGCAGTTATTGGATTATAAATGACATAGTTTTGCCAGGTAAACCAATCATAACGCGCTAACGCGCGTTATTCAGTTTGCCTGGCAAAGCTATGTCATTTATAATCCAATAACTGCCATAGCTACTCACAATCAGTTTTTTTTATATACGGATCATTTCTTTATGGACTATTGTGTCACATAGCCAGAAAATGTAATGTATCGCTATAGTAAGATTCAATGGGTATGTGATAAATACGCAAAACCACACATGTGTGGTTTTGTATTTATCACATACCCTACCAAACTGAATACAAAGCTTTCTTTCTAACTTAGTTTGTCACTTAATTCACAATTAGCTTTTTCATATAGTTTTTTAATCTGAGTGGAAAAACGTAAAAGAAAAACTGCTAAAAAGTAATTAAATACAACAGATAATTGTTCGTTTAAATGTCATTTGTTAACATTTTACTACTGCTATCGTAAACACTGGTTAAAACTTAAAATAAAAACATTGATTTATCAAAGTTTGTTAACATCGTTCGGGATTCTCCCAACTTGACAAAAGTTTTGTTAAACTGTTTAAGTTAAGATTGTTTTTAACATCAAAATGGTGCTAAAATATTTCATAAATAACAATCCTTTGGTTTATTTATAATTAAAATAAAACAAACATACCAGTCCTTGTCCATATCACAATCCCAAAAACAAAGTAAAAACTTTGCAAACTGGCAAGATATGTTATACACGTGAACTTCCATCAAGGAAGTGAGGCCAGGTGGTCCGGAAGGGTAAGCACCTCCTGTCTAGCTACCTACACCCGTCACGTGCAAGTCAATTTTGAGAATGAAAGGAACAAAGAACTATGGTAAGTCAAATATATCCAGTATAAGTTGGGATACAGTGATTACATACTTATCAACAATATTGTGATGACGGCCATAAAACTTTTTAAGGGCCCTGATTAGCCTAGGCTTGCAATAT
Source organism: Tegillarca granosa (assembly GCA_029721355.1). Taxonomy (NCBI): domain Eukaryota; kingdom Metazoa; phylum Mollusca; class Bivalvia; order Arcoida; family Arcidae; genus Tegillarca; species Tegillarca granosa. The sequence goes on along the minus strand of CM056606.1, from coordinate 13,548,095 downwards.
CCTTGTGTCAACAATTTAATTGTAAGTAATTTGCTTCGTTGCAGAAAGTTACCATAGTGGGAACAAGCTCTACCGTACCGTATTAACTGTGAAACATATACACCATAAGCAGGAGAAGCAGGGATATTACTGCAAAGAAACGGAAAGTTGACAATAGAAAAATTGAAGTCATCACGTTTGTCGTATAGCTTCAGATGTAACCTTTCATGGGTGTCATAATTGAGGTATAAGTCCAAATATGAAGCAGAACATGGAGAATCTGTCGTGTCTTTTATTTCAAGCTCACTTGGATAGATGACATTCACATATTCTCCAAATTTGTGATTATTTAGAGAAAGAACGTCATCTATATATCTGTATGTGTAGTTGAATGATTTAGCGACAGTCTTTTTTCCAGATTTGACAAGGTTCTGTAAAAATTCTGATTCATATGAATAAAGAAACAAATCAGCAAGTATATTAGAATTTACTTATGGAAATTATCGGGAGAAATTTAATACTTTGAAGATAAATTAAAACAAGACGCAAAAAATTGTAATTTTACTTTAGCTCCTATATTTTAATATAAAAGATGATTTTCATTTCACTCCGAATTCCTACACGTGCAATTTAAAGTTTTTTTTTAAATTAGAGTTACTCTCCTTTCATTACTGCGAACGGCTGCCCTGTATTTGTTTGTCGTCACACTTCGGTGCCGCAGGTTTTTCCGAATTGCGTCAACCATTAAACGAGCGAATACCATTCGGTGCCGCAGGTTTTTCCGAATTTCGTCAACCATTAAACGAGCGAATAGCAGTGTACCTTGTCAATGTTGTTTATTGTCGTCTGGTCAAAAGCAAAACAACGGTCACATCTGTACGATGACGACGCAATCCATTGTTTTAATTGATTAAACATGTCAGATATAAAAACAATTCAATCAGTGATATAAAATAATAAACAGCTGTCTCGTGAAAATATTGATTTTCTCACTTCACTCGACAAAATAAAATTCATATTCATACTTCTCTGTTAAATATTCTCTCTCTCTCTCTCTCTCTCTCTCTCTCTCTCTCTCTCTCTCTATATATATATATATATATATATACTGTATAGTCATTGTGTCTAAATGTTTTATATATTGCAATCCTAGACATCCTAGACTTATCAAGGCCTTAACAGTTTGATTGCCGTTTTCACATTTTTGCGGAAAGGTCTACAGTCAGTGTTCCCAAAATTATCGTGGACGTATTTCACTTCCAATTTTAACGTGTTTTTTTTTTTTCATTTCAAAATTTGTTTTTGCACGTGGTGGGTGAAGCTAGACAGGAGGTGTATACCCTTCCGTAGCACCAGGCATCTCTTTCTTGGAAAAAAGTTTTCTTGCTCAACTGATTTAGCCATTTTACTGGGTGGGGTTGTGATTTCAACATGGACCGGTATATTTGTGTTGGTGCATTACCTAACCTATGTAACTAGTTCTTAAAATACCTACTCTTAATTATTTGAGAATAAACCCTTTTTGTACAAAACTGTGCACCAACGGAAATTTACATAAATTTGTGAACAAGGTCTTTACTTGGTCCTATCGACTGTCATTTCTTTGACTGTTGCTGTGGTTTTTTAATTCTTAGTTCTTTGATTTTTTCTTTAGGACCTTTTTAACACATGTCTAGATTATATGTTTAGTCTATCAATTTGTTTTACCCCTTGTGTCACTGATGAGGAATGAATTTCCAAAATGTGCACTTATAGCACAGCAGAATTAAACAGGTATTTATGTTAAGTATTTGTCTTACTGGTTTCATGTGAATAGTGAGCTATAGTTTATTGATTCAACTTGTTTCATCGTATGTCAAAATGATCTTTTTTTCTTTTGAATAATTCTTGACTGACTGACCTTTTAGAATTTCTGCATTATTCCTTGTCGGTTATCATTTCTCCCAAATTTTTAAAATGGCTCTTAGACTTGTTTTTGTCAGTCAATCTTTAATCTTTCTTGCTTTTTAATGTTTTTCTTCACTTTTATAATTAAACTGGCTGCAGATGCATATAGAAATTGTAAAACAACTTTTAAAACATTATATTATTGGCTTTTTTGTCATTGAATGAACTACTTATTTTGTAATGAAATGTCAAAACTGTTAAGGTAACATCTGCTTGTATTGGTATTTGATTTTTATTTACAGTGAAAACCGGACCGGCTCCGTTTCTTGAAAAAAATCCGGTTTTCACAGGATCCGGTTTATTTAGGTTATTCGCTAGAGTTCACTGCCCTTGATAATAAGTAGCAGATCCATTTGTTATCTCCCTTTGGGATGTGTAGCCATGGGTAACACATGGACATGTGGCTTATTTGAAACAATAAACTTAAAATACAACGTAAAGTGATAATCTAAAATTTTTTGGGTAGGTTGCTTGTATTTTAATGTTTTATTCATCTCAAATAAACTATCATGAAATGATAGACGGGTGGGATCAGACATCATCATTATGATGTATAATTGTCTCATTGAGATAATAAACTTGAAATACGACGTATATCATAAAGTTATTATGGTAAGTAACGTGTATTTTAAGCTGTTTTTATTTCGATGCAAACATATCGGCAAAAATGCAGGTGCGCTTTCCTCTGCAGGAGGATGTAGGTCAATGTAACTAAGACTCAGCCAAAACATTACATTGCTTGAATTTACTGACATGGCACGTAATCGATGTTTGGTTTATGTTGATTAATGATAACAACTGCCATTCCTTTGTTAAGAAACTTGTTTCCTTATTTTTCCATCATCTGACTGCGCAGAATGTTTTATCTATACAAAGCGCATTTCAGTTGTTCGATTGAGAGCCGAATAATTGCGACTATTCTATTCAATTCTTTTCTTGACTGAAGTTTTGTGTAACCTCAAAACTTATTAAAATATCAATCTTGTCTAAAATTTTGTCGATTTAAGATAGCGGAGAAAGTTGTGAATTAACACTGTGATATCGAGTCATACCAGCAAAATGAACCAACAAAGATGTTCCTTTAAAAATTAACACGTTACAATCGAACACAAGCTAACCTCGATTTCGGTTGACTGATCTCTAATCCGATAATTATGGTTTATTTGTGACACCTTTCACACATGTTAATGTAAACTAAAGCCATTTGATGACGGTAATAATTCGTATTTCTAACAGTTTTGTTTTACTTAGAAGTTAAATGATGTTATTTATGATATCGGAAATTACTTTTACTTTTATTTGTTGTTAATGTTTTTATGATATCGGAAATAACAGTCATTTTGTTACAAATTTGCAAGTTTAAAAAATTTCAATAAAATTCTCGGTTTCGGTTTTGGTTTTTTCATAATCAGAAAATCGAATCCGGTTTACAAAGGATGAAAATATATAGGTTTTTAATGATCCGGACGGTGAAATGCGTCCGGTTTTCAGAATTCACAGGATCCGGTTTATTAAGGTTTCTATCATATAGAATAAAGAAGAGAGTAAATCGGGACAAGCACACACGTCCGGTTTTCACAGGTTTCCGGTTTTTCCAGGGTCCGGTTTTCAAAGTTTCACTGTATTAGGAGAAATATTAGACGAAGATGTTTAAATACTAAATTATTACTTGTTTGTTTGATTTTTAAACCTTGGGTTATCGAATTTGTTTTTTATGATTAATGCGGTTTGATTGGATAATTCTTTTTATAAAAACCTTTTAATTAATACATAAAAAATAAAAACTATGAAATATTTGTCATTGATGAACATTATTTATAAGATAAGATAATATATAATTCTTTAAAGGATACTTCAATTTGAAAATTTAAAAAAATGTAAAAATTAACATTCTACAAACGTAGATGTCATGACAAAATAATTGATATTTTCAGTTCTTAATTTGAAAAAATGTTAATTTAAAAATCATGTACTTGTCATTAACCAATGCTATATTTAAACGCAAAACATTACTGTCTGTGTCACTTTGTTTGTGACAGTGAATTTTAATTAATTTTTATAGAAAATCCAATTAACTTGGATAAGTTTTGTTATTTGTTGCTAACTTTATTGAGACTATGGGTATTCGAAAATCTCTGCTAAAATAAAATGTTTGTGTGGATAAGAAACTTGCTAACATTGTGATTTTCCGCCTTTTGCGCATACGATACGACGTGATACGTCGCCCAAAGTATCACTTCCGGTGTAAACGATGCCCTTCTTTTTGACATGTAAAATCTCCGTAGCAGCAACAGTTTCTTTTCTACAAAATGTTTTATTGGAATCGCAGATGCGCATAGCGATTTTTAGTTACAACTAGATTCATGTAAGTGAAAATACCAATTTTATTTCAAAGTAAACTTTGCATAATTCACTGTCAAAAACACAGAGACTCTAGCAGTGAGTTACGCAAGAAAGATCTTAAAAGCTGTTTTTAAAAATTAATAAATAATAGGTGTTTTAGTTTTTTAGAAAGACAAATTGTTTATGTCCAGTTGGTGATGTGGGTAAACTATTTACGGACAACCAGCCGGCATACTTACTTAATAACCTAAAAACCGGCGAAAATTAATACAAGCACGCAAATTAGGGTCATATTGTAACAAATGTTTACATCTATACGTAATGGACTGCTTTATGAATATCGAGGAAGACAAAAAAGCATGAGGAAACTTGACATTCAGAAAACAAACTAACAAATATTTTTTACACTAAGCGGGTACCGTTGGTGGTGGAGTAAAACTCCCTAAGGGTATCCATAACTCAGTATACAGTACGTTGTATCGTCAGAAAAATGACCTTGTGGAAATTTTTTAGCCGTCTTAATTTTTGAAAATTATTTAAAACTTAGGTATGTTTTCTCGTGCAAAGCATTCCTAAGACGAACTTGGACTCATACAATTCTGGAACTTTGGATTCATTAATTTTCAATGTTCTGATTATCCTTATCACTGATGAGGAATTAATCGAATTTCCGAAATGTGCACATATGGCACATCAAATTTAAACAGAAATTTTTGTTAAATACCTATAAAATCACTTGAGTCAAATCTCACAATTGTGGATATTTTTATATGAAAAAACTTGATGCCATAAACACAGATGACTTAAAAATCTGTTCTGGATTATTTGCTGCAATGGTTATTGTAAATTCCTATCTCGAACATTCATTGAAAAGGTGAATAATAAAATATAAGAACACCAATTCAAAATAAAAAAGAAAACCAAGGGTTTTCTTAGAAGATGAGATAATTAAGCATTGTATTATCCTGAGCGGGTACCGCTTCTGGTGGAGTTAACAATCCGAGGGTATCCATGACTCAGTAGGCAGTACTTCGTGCTGTCAGAAAATATACCATTTAGCAAAATTTTCAGCCGTCTTAATTTTTGAAATTTATTTAAAACTAATGTTTGTTCCCTCATGCGAAGCATTCCTTAGCTGGATTTGGATTCATATAATTTTGTAACTTTAGATTCATTAATTTTCAACTGTTTTTTTTTTTTTTTTTTTTTTTTTTTTTTTTAAAGTTTTTATCCATTAAACGGCCCCTAGTGTCACTGATGCGAAATAATTTTCCGAAATGTGCATAATGGCAATCAAAATTTAACAAGTACTTGTGTTATAGATTTATAACGTCAAAATCTTTTGTTTAAACTGATTTATAAACTCATAACTTTGCCCCCAAGTTTGAAGAACTATATAAATTCTTGCATTGTTTTAAGCATAAATCAATATTGTTTTAGTTGGATCAAAATTTAATATCCGTCACTATGTTTTATTGCTTGAAAGATCGCTTGTTGAGAGATTAAAATTTATACATTTCATGTTTATGATGATTCATTTTAAAGCATTTTAAGAAATTTGACTTGTTAGTTAGTCAAAAAAAAAAAAAAAAAAAAAAAAAAAAAAAAAAAAAAAAAAAAAAAAATGATATAATACATTTTCTGTTTATCGCTCAAAAAAGCACAAAAATATTGCACAAATTACCCTGCCGAAGGTTCAAACCAGTGCCCCTTAAGTCTACAATTTACTAAGTATTTGAAAAAACAACAACAATAAGTGAGTAGTTTCAATAAATGTATTATTTTAACATTTACTGTGTGTTTCCTACTACCTCTCGTAAGGAATATTGATTAGATTAAAGGCGCGTCTCATTGCTGTGTTTGTTCTTGGTCGACCCCAAATATGAAAGGTTTTTTTCATTATGTAGGTGTTTACCTAGAAGGCTCGGACTAAGTAATCCGCCATGTTTAAATTTCAATAGAAAATACAATTATCTGGAAATAAAATCAGTATTTTACTTACTAGAGCCAGGTCTTAACAGAAAGTTGATACGCACACCCGAGATTATCTAGAAAATCACTGTCAAAAGTTGACACATAGTGAATTTTTTAATGCATACGATGTTTTACGTCACAGAGGACTTTATTTTTGGTTTTAAACGTCATCGTTTTCGAAATATAAACCCCCCATTACAGCAACAGTTATGAGATAATGGTGAAAATATAAAAAAGTTATAGTTAATTAAATTTTCTATAAATATTATGCATGATTTGCTGTAAGAAAAAGATATTTCTATAGTATTGTGAGACCAAAATAGCCATGCAGCGCGCAACCACGATAAATCCCTTTTTTTTACATTTTATGAGTCCAGTTATTTTTTCGTCGAGAAAAAAAATTGCTATATATTATTAGCAGTAAAGTATTATTGATTCAAAATTTAAGGAAAATGTTTAAGTCAATTATTTACGCAGAATTTGTCGAAGAAATATTTCTTAAATAAGTAAAATTTATCATCTCCAGTTTAATTGGAGATGTCCATCTTGTGCGTTAAGTGAAGTTTTTTAGCTCACCTGACCAAAGGTCAAGTGAGATTATGACATAGCGCAGCGTGTTTATGTGCGTGTGTGTGTGCAAGCGAGCGTGCGTGCGTGTGTGCGTCGTTAACACACATTTTCGACTTCTCCTCTGAAAGTACTGGACAGATTTCAATAAGACTTGGCCAGAAGCATGTCTTGGTCGGTGCAATTCAGATTTGTTCATGGCATTGCCATTGCTACCAAATCTAGGTCATGGTGACATAGGGGTTTAAAAATTTTTAAAAATCTTCCTCTACAAAACCAATAATGGGAGAAAAAAATCTGATGTAATATTTGGCTTCTCTAGGGTCTTAAGCCTATAATTTGTTAATTTCGTGAAATTTAGTCGAAAAATGGGTTACGCTGTTTTGCGTTTAATTTTAAAATTTTATAAAATGGCTTCAAATTGTTATAACTTGACTATTTGAACAGATATTGACATAGGGTTTTCAGTTTTCACTTTTTCTTGAAATAGCCTTTAAAATGGGGTCAAGGTCATGACATAGTTAGTAATTTTGCAGTTTTAGACTATTTACTTCAAAATTTTTCAAGATATATAGCATCACAACGTTGTTTAAATGTTCAGCATGACAAAATTTAAAAAGAAACAAAGCTTGTTACTTTATGATAATGCATATAGGAGTTGTTGCCCCTGAAATGTTATTTTTTGCTTATAAAAACTAAAATTGTGCATTAGCTTGAAAAGTATTAACTTTTTGCGTAGGCATATATACATATATATATATATATATATATATATATATATATATATATATATATATATATATATATATATATATATATATGAATATTGTAGGTATTGACATGACGATCATTTTGATATATGGCTCAAGGTCATACGTTCAAAGGTCAAGGTCATAGTTGCATAAAAAGACTGAAATTGTTAATTATCTTGAAAACTATTAACTTTTTGTATAGGCATGTATGTAAGAATATTGTAGGTATTGATATGGCCATCATTCTGATATATGATTCGAGGTCTTACGTTCAACAAATACACCATAAGCAGAAGCATAAATATTACTTAAAATAGAATCGTGTATTACTTTTTATACTAATCTGTTGTAATTTTTCATTACAGACAAAGTGTTTAGAAGTCTTTGCTTTTCTTCAGCTCCCAGTTTTTATATTACTGTGGCTACAATTTGGATGTCACAATGATAACACTCAAATGGATATTAAGGAATCAAACACTTATTCACAATTTTCTACCAACACCTATGAAAGTCCGCCAGTTGAATGTAACGTTTTACCCAAGTATTCCGATCCTGGAAGATATATGATATATGAATGTGGAGGTTTTTGTGGAGGTCTTGGTGATCGGCAAGCAGGAATTGTAGCTACGTATTTGCTGTCACTTTTGACAAATCGGACGTTTGGAATTAAACACTCTAGCCCAATGGATATTACTTTATTTCTCCAACCGAATAAACTCAATTGGAATATAAAAGACTCAAAATTATATGGACTTTCAAATGAAAACCACATGCTTATTGGTAGACCTGATTTCCTTAAAAAGCTGCCTGACTTAAAAGTTGAGAAGTTTTTTTCCAAAGATGTTGTTTACTTTCGAACAAATCATGAGTACGTTCGTACCTTGAGATTCCATTATAATGCTCACAGAGTATTTCCATATATAATGCGCATGACGAATAGCGAGATCTATAATTGTGTTCTTAGATCACTTTTTAAACTGGAAACATCTTTAAAAGAGAAACTGGAAATAATTTTGAAGAAAAACATTAGTGGAAGAAAGTTGGTTTGTGCGCATGTCCGCATGGGTAAAAATCCTTCCATTCCAAAAGACTCTGAACAAAGATTAATTTTTAATGAAACAAACAGTTTATGGGCGTTTTTGGATCGATTTAATGTGTCTAAGAGGTATGCAATATTTGTAGCTTCAGATTCGTATGAAATAAAAAAATATGCACACGACAGGTTTCCACTTCAAATTGTAGATGTTCCCGGACCAATAATTCACATTGATCAAATTGGGAATCGAAAAGAAATTGAAGGAATAAGGAAAGTGTTTATCGAACAAAATTTACTAAGTCGATGTGATGTTCTAGTCATAACTAAAAGTGGTTTCAGTAGAATAGCGGCCTACTTACGTAATTCATCACGTGACTTATACTGCTATTTAAAGGGTATTGTGATTCCTTGTCGACATGATTTACTAGATCAAATATATCTAAAACCACATTCTTAATTAGTAAAAGTGTCATTCGCATATATATTTTAAAGGATAAAATACCTTGTTACGCGGAACAATAAACCTCAATGAAACAAGTTACAATTAATAACTTTAGGAGCTCTTCGAAGTCAGAGATTTATAAATCTAGGTAAAATAATGTAATAAACAACTCTTTTTTATAATACAGATTTTAATTTTAATTATAACTAGTATTGATATTACGAATATTAAAATATCAAATATCAAGGTATCTTTATATTGCAAATGGTGAAAATGGTGTTTGTAAAAATAATAACTTTAGATAATGTAGACTCATTAATATTCGTTATTTTCAAATGTTTGGATTATCTTTTTTATCTATCAACTCCCTCCCCTAGTGTAACTGATAATAAATGAATTTCTGAAATGCGTACATATGATGCATCAAATTTAAACAGGTATTCTTGTTGAATAGTAGGTTGAAACTTAGTCGAATCGAGTTTAAAAAAAACATGAGGGCCATGGTAATTATATTTTTGGCATCAAAAATCGTGGTTTTACTAACCCACTAACATAGCGATGAATTAAATCTGTATCCCTTTTGATTATATCCGTTATCATGAATTGATTTACATTAAACCATTGGTTTGTATGTATTTTTATTTCCCGAGCTTTCTTTGGGGAACTTATTTAGCGCCCTTCATTCGAGAAATAACAAAGTCAAATGTTTATCAAGCTTTATTCTTTTGTTTTAGTCTTTTTTGTATGTGGGACATTCAGATGTTAACCGATGACCTGATAAAGATAAAGAGAATCTATTACGAGTTTGAGGTCGAGATGGAGAAATTCTGATCGAATGGTCAGAGTTTTCATGGTGAAAAAATCTGACCACGAGTTCGGAATATCCCCATCTCGATCTTAGTTGAGTAATTGCTTTTTTTTCTCGCATTTAATTTACGAAAACCTACCAGAATCCCTACTGTTACGATGCAAGATTTGAATACGTCATGTCACACTAACAAATAACGTTTTAAAAATGTAGTTCCCGATCAATTGAGACAGGTATAACACGTGTGCACGTGATTCGATTTGAAAAAATATCGTACCACCAAGTCAGTGAGATTAATCTAATATCAAAATAAATGCGAGGAATACATTTCCGTAACAA
>CM056606.1:13507417-13537808 GCA_029721355.1 Tegillarca granosa | reverse complement strand
GGCTCAAAATTGGGAAATGACAAAGCCATTATTGGGGGATCTGCTAAAAATTATATATATATATATTTGTAAATATATTTCGAAAACTATAAATATTTGTAAAGACATGTATATCGAAAAACTGTTGGTACATGTATGTATACAACAAAATTAAAATATGTAGTTCAAGATCACAGGTTTAAAGGTCAAGGTCATAGCTGCATAAGAAATCTTAAATTTCTAATTGTCTTGAAAACTATAAAATTTTTGTAGGCATATATATTATAATATTGAAGGTATTGATATGACAATCATTTTGATATGCGGTTCAAAATCAAAGGTTCAAAGGTCAAAGATATAGAAATATAAGTATACCGAATTTGTTAATGATTTAGTGATTACTATAGTTACTAGATGCATATTAGTTATCTATAAATAAACCGTGACTAGATATTTCTAACTAAGCCTTGTGGCAGTTGCAATCTTGAGTTAAACTCAGAAGTTTAAAATTAATATTTTTGGCTTTTAAACTTTGCAAACAATTCTGAACATATACGCAAGTGAGCATAAAGGCCATTAGGCCCCTTGTTTATACAATTTACACTGTACAGAAGCAAAACGATACAAAACCAACATGATATATTAGGCAAGCTCGTTATTAATATACATTCCTATTGCACTTTGCAAACAATTTTGGACATACCGTAAGGTGCCCACGGGCCTCTTGTCTATAAAATTTACACTGTACAGAGGCAAGGTAGAAAATAATATAAAGCTTAACCAATCATAATATATTAAGCCTTATATATATTGTCGAATTTATGCTTCTCAATTCCATCTCGGTTTATATTTATTATTTTATTTTATTTATTTATTTATATTTTTTCTGTAAAACTGAGTGTAAGGCATTTCTTACTATACTTTAATATATTTATAAATGAAACGCTTTTAGGTGTAATTATTGGCCTTTGATTAAGTACATGATATTATATATATTAAATAAAATGACTAATAAATAAGAAATGTATCCCAATTTCAAGTCGTCTTGATTTAATATAATACAAAATAAACACTAAATCAGCATTTTTTCTTATAAAAAGATTTAGTGTGATAAATGAAAATTTTAGACAGTTGAAAAATGAACTAAATCCCTTGATAATGGCAACTGTCTCAATGGTTCAGTTGATGAGTTTCGGCCTAGATAATGGGAGGTCATAGGTTCAAATCTTGGCTGGGTCATACATAAGACTTTAAAAAGTTAAGATATGGCTTCCTCGCCTGGTGCCAAGATAATAAACTGGGAAATGGTATGCTTGTCTGCTATATACTACCTCAGTAAGCTAGCCCCTCAACAAAGTCTTTAGTGCACACTACTATAAGACATACAGAATAAGAGACACGTGAGCTTTTTTTTAAATATTTCAAAGTGACTAATTCAACTAGCAAAAAACTGAAAAATTGCCGATGTAATGTTAACAACATAAAAATCAACCAACTAATCTTGTGCTGTGAAGGGGGGATTTAAAATGTTGGGATGGTTGAAGACTTTAGTCACTGTGCTCGCCACAATACAAGTCTAGTAATTTAGTTATGTTTCTAACTGCTAACTGACATATGTGCTGTAGATATATTTGATCAATCATTCATTTAAGTTTTATTTGTTGTTTTTTTTTCTTTTTGTTTAATGAAATGTGAAATCAGGCGTGTCGATGTGTTTATAAGTATCTATACATGACAAAATCTCTTCAATGTAAAGTCAGGGACTCCATATATAACATTGTAACTCGCTAGCGTACCACGTGATCAATGTTTATTTTAAATTTTTAAAGGCATTATGTGCATTTCTGCTTTAAATAATCTATAAACTTTAATACTATTTTTATCATAACCATATTACGTTAAGGCGTGTCGATGTGTTTATAAGTATCTATACATGACAAAATCTCTTCAATGTAAAGTCAGGGACTCCATATATAACATTGTAACTCGCTAGCGTACCACGTGATCAATACGTCTTAACGTTTTTGCGGAATGAAATGGATAACGTTTACGTCATATATTCCCGAAAACGTCGTTACTACCGGAAAACGTCACTTCATGCGATTCCATTGCAATTAGAAATAATTGCCCGCACAAAAGTTATAAGGTATCACGTGATGCTCTGGGGAATTCCTTTGTTTGACTTGGTTTGTTTACTCTGATAGTAAAAAATAGCAAGATTTGTCAAGACTTACAGTTTTTTAAATTTTGAATTTTTAAACTTGTTGTTTTTTTATGACTAAGAATGTTTGGTGACAATTACCTACAAAATAAGTGAGTGAGTGAGTAATGGTGTTTTACGTCCCAGTCAAGAATATTTCACTTATATCGAGACGTCGCCAGCTATAGGCGAAAGTGCAGAAATTTTGCCTGTGCGTTGCGCTGATGGCATTATACAGCAGGGTTCTTTATCATGCCACGCCGTGACACGGGACCTCGTTTATTTTAAGTTCCCATCCGAAAGAACCGTGACTTTCATTTCGTAATGCCGAGTGCTTGGCGAAAGAACAGTCACTACCCACTTTCAAGTCTTGGGTCAGACCCGGCCGGGGTCCGAACCCACGACCTCCCACTTACGGAGCGTACAAAATACAAAATACAAAAACCTACAAAATAAGGAACACTCTGAGAAAACAAACATTTGAATATGAAATCAATGTGACGTTGAATGAAGGTCAGCCATTTATTCGTTTTATGGGAAAAGCAGCAGATACCGATAATGATGGGCGTGTTAAGTAAGTAAAATTTCATCGCCTATTAAAGGGTTTTTCTTTTGTGATAAAATTGCTTTCTGAAATGCAATTTTCCAATGCAACAGATGAAATATTTCCATTGTTTTCATCAAATACGGACATATTAGGGTCGCTATGACGCAGATTGTTCATTTGCAATCAAACATGACAGAACTATAGCTTAATGACAAAACAAGACAACCGGAGTGGTAAACATAATGAATTATAATTATGGCAAGCACAATGACACAAGTCTTCGACCAACTCAACATTTTGAACCATCCCTCTCACACCCCAGTTTTCATCATTGGATGTTTAAAATGTATAATGTCACATCAGCAACTTTTTTAGCTATATACACGTTGTTTACTTACTAAGAAATATTCTAAAGATAATTTATGTTGGCGTGAGTTTGTACTTTGGTCTGTCTTGTAATATCTCGCATTCAGGCTGACTTTAGCTAAGGTGCTAGGTCACTGAATCAGTATCCGGACGACAATTAACAGTCAATAGTCTATCTTCTTTTAAGGAAGCATTGTTGTTAAGTCTGAGGTATGGCCTGTCTAGGGTTGGTATGAATTACCTACCACTCTTTAGACAGACCCTTTACCACTAATCCTGTAAGACAGTAACAACTGTCGAGGAATTTGGTAATCTTATTCGCTTGAAATAATCGGGTTTTAAGAAATGTCACATTATACAAAAATATTTTTAACGTATCACAAATTATAAATTTAACTTCTATATTTGAGTATTGGATGGTCAAAGTGTATGTGTGAACAGTTTCTCCTATCCCTTGTTTCCAACCCATTCTGTGTACTTTATAGTGCATTATAGTTTAGAAGTTTGCGTTAGAAAAGTCAATGGTTTTTTCATGGAACTCCAATTTGCTCTAGCTTCCCACAACTGAGGGCATTAATATAAGTTGGAAAATCGTGCCTGAGGTATAAAACAGAATTACGCAACTCTTTTCCAGTTTTTAATTTTAAAAGTTTATTATATCATTCCAGCAATTCAATTCATTCAAAAACTCTTCATTAAGTTTTATCTTACATTATAGCCGGTAACTACAATACATATCTTATTGTGAGCTAGGGGAACTTTTTTTGATCGACAGCAATTCTTCAAACACTTATTTTAATTTTTTACAACCCTTATCGTGTTATTTGGCTAATTTTGTATGTTTGGTCAAGTATTCAACCTTTGATTAATAGCAAGTGAAACCATAAATTGTGAAGGATATAACCAACTATTTGATTGATATGTGTCAACTGTGATGTGACAGAAGCTACATATGTAATGGGTAATTGACCCGGGGATTACAACAATTATACCTATGAAAAGCATGTAATGATGCTTTTGAAGTTGTTTCAAACAATGGTTCTTGATTGAGGGCGGGGATGAAGGATCTTGGCATCACCATCCCCTCCTTTTCCATTGGAAATGATTACCTCGAAATTATATTTCTCTTTCCAAATGTCCATAATGAACCAAAAATATACAGGTAAGGCATAGAGATCAAAAGCATTAAAAGGTATGCATGTATATAGCAACACCAACCCAACCCAATAATGGGGAATGACTTTAGGTGTCCTTTATTATTATCACTACATTTAACTTTTTATAAGGAAACAGTTTAGGGTTTGGGGATCTCAACCGTTTAAAAGTTATACCTTACATAGTACTTCTTAACCCCTAACCCACAGGGAGGAAGGACCTTATGTGTATTTCATTAATACCAGTCTTTTTTCATAAGGAACCAGAGAATATATAGGGTGGGAATGTCAATGGTTTAAAAAGTTATGAGAAAGCCCTCCCTGGTAACACCAATAAGTGGTATCCCAGGAAAATTTTTGATGTGAATTCAATTCATATACCCTTAGATGTTGATCTCTCACACACACACACACACACACACACACACACACACACACACACATATATATATATATATATATATATATATAGTATAATAGTACAGAATAAAGAGTAAATGAAGGATATTTATTTAAGAGACCCCTCCATTCTGCCCCTCCCCAATGATCTTCCTCGGGATTTAAAAACATGATAACAAAACTATAATAATACAGAAACTATCCTAAAATTTGAACCACATTAAATAATGCGTTTTAGTGAAATCCTGTCGGCAAGAATATTATCAGGCAATTAAAATTATAATAAAAATAATAATAGAGAATCGGAACGAAAGAAAAGCAATGCCTTTCAACTAGAACGGTGGAAGACATAATGAAACGTTTTTGTTTATTTACGGCTTATTTAATAAAATCTTCTATTCAGATTGAAGCTTATTAAAGTTTAAAGAACGCTTTGAATAGGATATAATTCAGTGACAAGGCGAATCTTCTACACTCAGCCCCAGAGCATTTTTGATTGATCATTAGATGACTAAGCGTGTTCAAACAATACATTGTATTTTATGCCTTTTTATTTTTTATTTTCAGTTTTGTGGCAACTAACCTCCCCACTTTGGATATTACATCAATAAGTTGAACAACATTGAGAGTGACGAATGTGCTTTCTGGATGTTATTGGAGCCACCAAATACTCCGAAGGAAAAAGGTTTGTAGATTTTGGAAAACAAATCATGGCATAAAGGTTTTAAAAATGTTAACTGATTTCAAACTTAAAACCAATAATTTACAAAAAAGATTACTATCTAGTTTGATTGTTTGATGTTGATTAGTGGGGCACTAAAATTTTTTTAACATTTAGATCATTTCAAGGCAAAGCAACTAGACGCTCTTTAGCCTTAAAGCATTGTGGGCGTAAACAGAATTAAAGAAAATGTTTGATGGACCTGAGCCACAGCTTAAAGCAAACAATACCAATCATTAACAGTTGAATACATATTTTATCTAGTGGGTCAATGTAATAAATAATAATAATACTCATAAGAAAATTTTTGAGAAACAAATCTTATAATAATATTGATTTAACCCCTACCCGTTCTGAATAAAATGAGAATTTTACATAATTAGGCTTTCAGTTGCAGTCTTATAAAAGTAAATTACATGGTGATTATAAGAGACAATGCTATAGATTATAAGAGACGATGCTATAATTTTTGGCATCAATGAAGGGTATATTGGTTAAACAAGATTTTAAAATGATTGCCGTTTATAAAATTAGAAAAATGTCACTTGATCTGGTGTCAAAGGTCAACATAAATCATTGTTTTAAGGGTAAAATTTGTCTTTTTCGTAACAAATGTATCAATTCTTTCTATTATTTGAACAAAAAGCTAACAATGACTCTTGATTGTTGAAGGCTATTGAGTTCCTTTAACGTTTTTTGCAAAATCTTGAAAATTGGCCATTGTCAATAGCAATCAGGAGGTAAAAGATCAAAAGCTCTTTTTAACAATTTCTATGCTGAAAATAGCATTATGATTAACATTAAGTTGCCTGTTAACAGACTAAGAAAATAATTGTAATTACCTAACACAGAAACTAAAATCCTAATTTCAACACACTTTTTTGCCGAATCAGACGTTCTTCAATAGCATAAAAGGTCACATGATTTAGGATCAAAGGTCAAACTAACTAACAAATTAGTATTGATGCTTTTTTCTCTATTTATCGCATGCATGTGTACTTATAAGGTCAGATGAATACTTTTAAATTTATAAAAGCAAATTCTAAAATATGTTATTGCATACGTACATCTTTACCAATGGCGTCCAGAAGGTCAAATTTTCCGTTGTTGATATTGCATGGTTTAATTAAAGTACCGGCGAAAAGTTTGAATGGTCAATTGTATTGTTTAATCAAGTATATGTTACTGCATGTCTTTGGGCTTTATACAAACATTTAAAATTGAAGAGAGAGAGAGAGAGAGAGAGAGAGAGAGAGAGAGAGAGAGAGAGAGAGAGAGAGAGAGAGAGAGCACTTGCTTTAGGTCAAAGGCCATGGATAACAAAGCATTTTCAGATAAAATGCTTACTTGTCAAATATATCATAAATTTGTTTTTATATTTACATACAATTTTCTGCTTTTGGTACTCGTTACTAAAGTAGTATCAGAAATATATCATACTAAGTTATCTGTCTTCTAAAATGAAACAACTGAAAATGTTTTTCTTTTTCTTGATAAAATGGATTTACAGTCACTCGGCATAATACATTTCTAAGATTTCTAGAATGTATAATCTGCAATAATCCATCTCTATTAAGACAATTTTGACAAATTTTGCAATGTTTGTAAATTAAGGAAGTCTATTAACTACATTTTTACATGTAAAGCATAAATGTATATAATGTCCTTTTTTCATTCATGTGACCTGTTTACTATGCAAGAAAGGCAAAATAACAATATGACTTGTCCAACATTAAGGCCAAAACTATTAATCTTCTGTTTTATTGTTATTGTTAATTTGTATTAAATTAAAACACCTTTAAAATCATTTGAAAAAATTAATGCACATGTTGTTTTATACATGTTAAAATGACTCTGTTGCCTAATTACATTGCCTAGTCACTTTCAAGTGATTGTCAATAAATAAAAGTGAAACTGTGTATATGTACACATTTGGAAAGGTCATAGCAAAACAAAAATAGTTCAATATGGCTTACTTTAATTATCAACAAAAAGATACTTTACATGGTGATTTACTATAAACTGCTATCTTGATACAAAATATATTCATTCTATAATTTAAATTATTATTGTTACTCGGACATTTTCAATCTATATAACAAAATTAAACTATTACATGTTTCTGTTTTATATATTAAATGCAGGAAGTTTTTAAATTATTGCAATTCATTTTGCATTTGATTGGTAACTGTTTTTAAACTCTCTCTATATATACATATACACAGACAATTATTTCCCTTGGCCCTATCTGTCTGTTGTCAAGTCTTTTAGTCATTCACCCGTGACACTATTTAGCTGACCTTAGCTGACAGCTCAGATGAGCTATTGCTATCTACGCACGACTGTCGTCCGTCGTCCGTTGTCTGTCTTGCGTGATCTTTTAAGATTTTAATCTTCTCCTCTAAAAAAACACTGGGCCAAATTTAATGAAACTTTGTTATCATCATGCCTTAGTGAAGGCCAGATTAGCAGAAACAAATGAGTCACGTATCTTTGTGTCAAATAAAGGGGAAATAGTAAAATAAAAATAAATAAATAAAAATCTTCTCCTCTGATTGTACAATATGTATACCTTAATTATTTCATGTATAAACTTCTTAGGTCATTTAGTTTCTGCACAAATGGTAGCAGTGGGGCTCAAAATTGGGAAATGACAAAGCCATTATTGGGGGATCTGCTAAAAATTATATATATATATTTGTAAATATATTTCGAAAACTATAAATATTTGTAAAGACATGTATATCGAAAAACTGTTGGTACATGTATGTATACAACAAAAATTAAAATATGTAGTTCAAGATCACAGGTTCAAAGGTCAAGGTCATAGCTGCATAAGAAATCTTAAATTTCTAATTGTCTTGAAAACTATAAAATTTTTGTAGGCATATATATTATAATATTGAAGGTATTGATATGACAATCATTTTGATATGCGGTTCAAAATCAAAGGTTCAAAGGTCAAGGATATAAAAATATAAGTATACCGAATTTGTTAATGATTTAGTGATTACTATAGTTACTAGATGCATATTAGTTATCTATAAATAAACTGTGACTAGATATTTCTAATTAAGCCTTGTGGCAGTTGCAAACTTGAGTAAAACTCAGAAAGTTTAAAATCAATGTTTTTGGCTTTTAAACTTTGCAAACAATTCTGAACATATACGCAAGTGAGCATAAAGGCCATTAGGCCTCTTGTTGATACAAAACCATCATGATATATTAGGCAAGCTCGTAATTAATATACATTCCTATTGCACTTTGCAAACAATTTTGGACATACCGTAAGGTGCCCACGGGCCTCTTGTCTATAAAATTTACACTGTACAGAGGCAAGGTAGAAAATAATATAAAGCTTAACCAATCATAATATATTAAGCCTTATATATATTGTCGAATTTATGCTTCTCAATTCCATCTCGGTTTATATTTATTATTTTATTTTATTTATTTATTTATATTTTTTCTGTAAAACTGAGTGTAAGGCATTTCTTACTATACTTTAATATATTTTTAAATGAAACGCTTTTAGGTGTAATTATTGGCCTTTGATTAAGTACATGATATCATATATATTAAATAAAATGACTAATAAATAAGAAATGTATCCCAATTTCAAGTCGTCTTGATTTAATATAATACAAAATAAACACTAAATCAGCATTTTTTCTTATAAAAAGATTTGGTGTGATAAATGAAAATTTTAGACAGTTGAAAAATGAACTAAATCCCTTGATAATGGCAACTGTCTCAATGGTTCAGTTGTAGAGTTTCGGCCTAGATAATGGGAGGTCATAGGTTCAAATCCTGGCTGGGTCATACATAAGACTTTAAAAAGTTAAGATATTGCTTCCTTGCCTGGTGCCAAGATAATAAACTGGGAAATGGTATGCTTGTCTGCCATATACTACCTCAGTAAGCTAGCCCCTCAACAAAGTCTTTAGTGCACACTACTATAAGACATACAGAATAAGAGACACGTGAGCTTTTTTTTAAATATTTCAAAGTGACTAATTCAACTAGCAAAAAACTGAAAAATTGCCGATGTAATGTTAACAACATAAAAATCAACCAACTAATCTTGTGCTGTGAAGGGGGGATTTAAAATGTTGGGATGGTTGAAGACTTTAGTCACTGTGCTCGCCACAATACAAGTCTAGTAATTTAGTTATGTTTCTAATTGCTAACTGACATATGTGCTGTATATATATTTGATCAATCATTCATTTAAATTTTATTTGTTGTTTTTTTTTCTTTTTGTTTAATGAAATGTGTTTGATCAATCATTCATGATTTAATTTTTTGATAAAATGTGTTTACTATGTAAATAATCATAAGACGCTTATATAATCGCCATTGAGTTGCATTTGCAACATGTGTCGTGTGGAAAATTTTTAATTTTTACAAAAAAAAAATTGTGTTGAAAGTTTGTGATCGATCTTTGTCGTCGTGTGTAAACTTTTAGCATTTTAACTTCTCCAAAACCACTCGGCCAAATTTAATGAAATTTTGGTATCATTAAATGAAGGCAATTATCAAGTCTTGTTATTTTCTTTAAAAAAAATAGTTACAACAATTGAGTAAATTTGACCCAACCAATTGTTATTGTAATGTGACTCGACGTCGACTAACGATAAATTCTTATGTGTCTCAGCTACTTTTGAATTTGATATTTTTCAGCTACTCGAGACGATAGTTGTCTTTTTATTGATATCAAGGCAAATAAAATCTAAATTCTTGTTACTTAAATTTTTGTGAAAGAACGAAGAATTGTTTCAAAATTGTCGACGACCTTTAGGGTGATATAGCGCCTTCTTTACCATAGATAAACATATCAGTCTTTCATAAAATTGCTATCAAACAAAAGGACATGCTTAAAACATTGTTTTTTAAAAATACTGCACACATGAAAACAACATTCTGTCGAAACCAACGATCTAATATTTCACTTCTAATCTTGTTTTGTTTTAAATATTTATTATTTTTTTATTAGTATTGATATATGCGATTTAATATGCTGACACACAATACAAATTTATCATTTAATTTTGTTTACATTGTAGGAGTAAGCTTCTATATACCAGTGAACGGAGAAACTGTTATTTTCAACTTTACAGACAAATATTTACCTAAAGAAGTTTTTTGTTTAGTGTTAAACCGGAAACAGAATCGCCTAGATTCTCGTGACGTCAGGAAAATGCCAGTATAGTTATTTCTCACTTTCTTGATTGCATCGTTTTAGAAAAAATTTTCATAGCTTATATGACTTTAAGGCGACGTTTCTTGAAAAAGAAATACATTTAAGGCACCTGAGGCAAAAGATTTCCCTGAATCGTGATTTTCTGAAAATTTGCATACACATTGTATGTACTTTATTGAAAAAATAAAAATGCAGTTGTTTTTTGTTTTCGGGTTTTTTTTTTTTTAATAATTTTTAAATCTTATTATATTTTCTTTTTATTTTAATTTTTAATTTTTTTATCAGTAGTGTGATAAACCAACCCCGCTTTCAACAAATATCCCTAATATTCATAATTTCGTTTTTTTTTTTTTTTTTTTTTTTTTTTTTTTTGAGTCCGTTTTGTTTTTATTTTGATAAAAAAAGCATAAGTCATGATGGGAAAAAATTTCTTCCTTTAAGTTGACATTTTCCGACAAACATCCTTATAATATTTTCTGTTAATAATAATAAAAATCAAAACAAGATTTACTGTAAAATCAGAAATATCCGTGGTGGATTAAATTTCGTTATTTCGTCGGTGACAAGATTCAACGAAATTTTATGTCAACAAAAATATTTAACTTTCCATGATAGACTTTGAAAGGTCATTTGAAACTATGGTGTTAACGTACTGATTTTTAAAATTGTCAAGTCGTTGGCAATGCAACCAGACGGCAGTTAACCTGAATTCTGTTGATTTTTTGGTAATGATATCAGAAGTTTGGCATCGGCATATCCGTCGTTTTAATTATATGTCGATGTGTGACAATGTCGCATATATAGATAAATGTTCATAAACACCGCTGATTTGTCTTGCAAAAATCAAATCACTGGATTGCTTGCAAAGTTTTTTGCATTCAAATTGACTATAACCTTCATTTCAAAACATTTTTATTCAGCAAACCAATATCGCAAAAAATATGTCATAATTTTCGAAGAGTGCAGAGGGAATATTGTCATTAGCAAAACGATCTCGCTTAAATTGTTACCTACAAAATAAAGTCGTTCAAATACAAATGATGACAAATAAAACAATACAGTGTTGTTTTTTTTAAACTGATTTTAGAATGTGCACATTTGACACATCAAAATTAGAGTGGTATTTTTGTTAAACATTTAATCAGCAAAATTATGTCGCGAAAACTAATCAGAACGCAATAAATATCACAAAATCCTGTTAAATTTTTATGTGTCAAATGTGCACATTTCGGAAAATCATTTCTCATCAGTGACAATGCGTGTAATTACATAGCAAAAGTCTCGAAAATGTTATAAGCACGAATATTGTATTTATTACCCACAAAGAACACTGCAAAAAAATGTTGGAAATAAGCGAAACAACTCCCTTGAATTGGTATTAATATGTTGGAAACAAGCGAAACAACTCCGTTAAATTGATAATAATATGTTGGAAACAAGCGAAACAACTCCGTTAAATTGGTTATAATATGTTGGAAATAAGCGAACAACTTCGTGAAATTGATATAAATATGATGGAAACAAGGGAGACAACTCCGTTAAATTGGTATTAATGTGTTGGAAACAAGCAAAAAACTCCGTAAAATTGGTATTAATATGTTGGAAACAAGGGAAACAACTCCGTTAAATTGGTATCAAAATGTTGGAAACAAGGGAAACAACAAAGTTTTTGCATTCAAATTGACTATAAACTTCATTTCAACACATTTTTATTCAGCAAATCAATATCGCAAAAAAATGTTATAATTTTCGAAGAGTGCAGAGGGAATATTGTCATTAGCAAAACGACCTCGCTAAAATTGTTACCTACAAAATAAAGTCGTTCAAATGCCGATGACGACAAATAAAACAATACAATGGTTTTTTAATTGATTTTTGGATTGTGCAGATATAACACATCAAAATTAGAGTTGTAAAAAATGTTGTAAATAAGCGAAACAACTCCCTTAAATTGGTATAAATATGTCGGAAACAAGCGAAACAACTCCGTTAAATTGGAATTAATATGTCGGAAACAAGCGAAACAACTCTGTTAAATTAGAATTAATATGTCGGAAATAAGCGAACAACTCCGTTAAATTGGAATTGATATGTTAGAAACAAGGGAAACAACTCCGTGATATTGGTATTAATATGTTGGAAACAAGGGAAACAACTCCGTGATATTGGTATTTATGTGTTGGAAACAAGGGAAACAACTCCGTTAAATTGGAATTGATATGTTAGAAACAAGGAAAACAACTCCGTGATATTGATATTTATATGTTTGAAACAAGCGAAACAACTTCGTTTAATAAGTATGCACTACGAAGAATGTTAACAGGCAAACTAATGTAGCGTAAAAGGTTGAAATCAGCAAGCAAATGTGGCGCAAAGAGTTGCCACCTTCAATGGAAAATGGAAAATTACACTATCACACTAGCAACTTATCAACAGACTTTACTTGCAATTTATCAACAGACTTTACTTATCTCAATTGCCATACATTGATCAGGAGGTCATTGACAAAAGTTATGTTTACCAATATAGTCCACATCTTATCTGGAAGTCAGTATGAAAGTCACGATTTGATTAGGAGAATGTAGTAAACTCCCTACATAAGAAATTAGTCTTTATCTGCGGATATCCCAGTCCGAAATGTTCTATTGCATTATTTTGTTGAAGATACAAAGTATATAAAGAATCTCAATTTTTATTATCATATGTTTTAATACTAAGTAAAATTAGTTTTATCCATAAATTACATTGGAGTGTTTTACGAAAAACCATTGTGTATGCTTAACGCTGTTCTAAATTATGTTCAGGCCTGAAGGGCCAAATTTCATTTTAGGAAGTCAAGAGCGTCATCATGCTCTCTGAGGAGTTAGTTTTAACAAATTACTTAAAAAAAAAATAAAAAGAAATAAAAACCAGAACAATTTTCGGGAGTGTTCCGGATGTAATTTTTGATGTTCCTGTTGCCGAGTACATAGTACGCTTTTTCAGTTACACATTTCTGTCTTTTATTTTAGCTCATATTTTATTTAGAAAAATCATCATAGAATTTCAGATTAAATTCAAACAAGACGGATTTTTAAAAAAAAAAAAAAAATTATTTAGATTTTTTAGGACCGTATTTTCGTGTTTGCTCAATCATACACGCATTTATGCACGCTTTGACACTGAATGAAGTTGAACTCGTCTATAAAGACACGCCAGTCGAACTTTTAAAAAATTGGTCTTTACCTATAAGATAATTGAGAGAAAAATGGTAATAATTTTTTTGTTTCTTTAAGTTGTTATTCAGTCATTAAAGTGGAAGTTTACTACTTCTAATGTTACATATATCAGTATGGCTTAGACATCTGTTATAAAAGCTTCTAAATACAATTACAAAACCTTGATAGAACTTTGAGTATATCACCTATTTGAACGTATGATGTTTTACCAATTGTTGCATAAACTAACGTGACAAGTAATCAAAGAAACAATATTGAAAATGACATCTACACCAACCATTAAGATCCCATAATTTAATTTCTAAAATTGCTTCTATCATACTGCGACACAAACTAAACGTAAATTTACGCGATCGTTTTTCACTTTATACTCCTATAAACTACGTAGCCATAATAACGCTTAACGTGAAGGGCGTGGATTATGTGTCTTTCAATTTCATTGGCTAAAATTGTTTGCTGATGACAGTTTCATCGCGGAGAATTTTTTATCCAATTATTAAAAGGAAAAATTAAGCAAAACATTGTTTTATGTTTAAGTTAAGTGTTTAAAATTAATTTATAAGAAATAATTTGTGATTTTAACAAGTTAAAAACAGAAGTTATTCCTTTAATGAATTTTTTTACTAGGATTATCCAATTAATGTTCGAGAAAATTGGATATCAAAACAAGGTTTTCTAGAACATACCATCAGATTATGACCTAGATACAATGAAAACGTCATAATTGTAAATTTCATTAGAATTGATTTAAAACTTTGAAACAATTAAGTTTTTTCGATTTATTACAAAGGAAAAATTGTTTGGTTTTGATTTGCTATGTACTTTGTGATCTAAAATATTTACATTTGTATTTCTAAAAAAAATATCTATTATTAATTTCATGAAAAATTTTTAAATGACCACAACGCCCTTTGCCCTATAATGGATTGATAATATCTTTGCTGATAAGATTGAACGAGCCTTCGTAAGACAGCCAGCATTGCAGGGACTCAATATGTTGTTTTTATATCTTTTCTGCGTCCTTATTACAGGTACGTTTTATTTTTGAAATAATGAAAATATCTGTTTTAATTTTGACACTATCTGTTTCATTTAAAATACCTTTCAAGCAGTTGTGATGAGACCTTAACTTATGAAGGTGAAAAAAATGCCAATTCCATGACAAAGGGAATAAGAAAAAGTTGAATGGCTCTGTAAGGTCGCATTTGCGTTTTATCGAATAAACGCGCTCTATAAGTCTATGCGGGGGATTTCAACGCATAAAGAGGTCGGCCACGTTTATGCGGCGACTTTCAAAACATAAAGATGGTATTGCTTATATGTGGCGCAAGGGAGACTTTTTGACGCATAAAAATGTCCTCTTTATGCGTTGAAATTCTCCGCATTGACGTGTTGTAACACGTTTATGCGACAGCACTGCTATGTGGCGTTACAAAGCTGACAACCATGCTATTAAAATTTATTGGTATATCTAACATGTTGTCATGCCTATATCCTAAATAAGCTTATTTTCTTAAACTTAAGGAATCAAATTGATATTTCTCATTATGCATCACAATGCCTTTCAACGCCGAGATTTAAATTCATTTAGATCAATCGGCAATGGTTTTTCTTTACACTTCGATTTCCATGTCTGTATCCGAAATGAGCTTATTTTTCTACAACTTAAGGAATAAAATTGATATTTCTCACTATGCATCACAATGCCTTTAAACGCCGAGATTCAAAATTCATTTACATCAATCGGCAATCTCTGGTTTCCTCAAATATCACGGAAATCAACGCCTTTATATATTAAACAAAAAAAAAATCTTGACTGGCGCGTAAAATTTCATTTCTCCAATGTATTCCATTCATCATTATACTATAATGATTGATTGTAATTTTACTGTTATTAAACTTCAAACAAAAATTTTATCTTTTTTAAAATATGTACTTTTGAACACGAAAAAAATGTTATCAAATCAACAAAACGAAGAAATTATTTTTAACTGTTCAAGAATTTATTATACAGTCATAATGTGTCAATACATAATTTTATAGTAACATGTATGTATTTTTGGGATTCAACAAACATCCACATAGTTATACTCTCTTGCTTTTTTCACTTTTTATATCCCCAGATTTCAGGTTTTCGCCTAAGCTATTAAAAATCTTTTATTCCACACAAAATCTAATTTGGACCCACATTGCAAATACATTTTATTTATTTATTTATTTATTTATTTATTTATTTATTTATTTATTTATTTATTTATTTGCTCGCTTGGTTGGTTAATACTTATTTACTGTTCGAGCTATTTATTATATGCATATATTTGTATCTCTATGTATATGAACGTATTGTTATGTTACATGTTATCCAGTGAGACTGGTTTATATAAGACTTTTACTCCCGTTCGGAATTCCTTATTGTACCATTTGTAACATTTTGTGTATATCTTATTTTTTCAAATAAATATTGTTTAAACTAATGTTTAAATTAAGGTTTTTGTTTTAAAGTTTTTTGTTTATATGAATACTTTTAGGCGTAGTTGGTCCTCATCCTCATCATCATGAGTTGGTTTGTTATGGCCATCAATGTCATCACGACCAGGTAAATATAGTCAGTTTCACTTATAACACTTCGAGTCCACTAAAGTGTAGTGGACATTATATTCTCATTTTCAGAAATGTGCACATATGGCACTTCAAAATTTAACAGGTATTTGTCCGAAATGTGCACATATGTCACATCAAAATTATCAGGTATTTGTCCGAAACGGCACATATGTTACATCAAAATTTAACAGGTATTTATCCGAAACGGCACATATGTTACATCAAAATTTAACAGGTATTTATCCGAAACGGCACAGATGTTACATCAAAATTTAACAGGTATTTGTGTTATTATATCTACGAAGCAAATGTTTATGTATACATTGGAGTCTTTCATTTTAGTTCAACGAAATAAATGTCACTTGTTGGCTATCTCGTCTTAAGCGGCGGTTTCTTTTGATTTATTACGTCATTCGTCTAAGTTTGAATCATCCTAGGTACAAGATGTTGTTACATTGTGTATCGTCGCATCAACAGATTTTAGGCTTTTCGCTGAGAACAAGGTTATAAATCTCTCTAGAAATAAAACAAAGAACAATGCGTGTGGTGTGCGAGTTTGTGACATGTTCTGTCTTGTACTAGCGCGCATTCAAGGCGATTTTTGTTCAGGTGCTAGCTCACCGAATCAGTATGCTGTAGACAATGCATACTACTGTCCCAGTCCATTATCCTTACACCGGGTGATCCAGTCGTTACTCTATCCTCTAGCGGCAGGTGAAGAATCAATACCTCAAATTTTAAGGTCTTTTGTATGATCTGGCCGGGGTCGACCCCAAGACCTCCCACTCTCTCCTAAAAACAAAGACTGGTGTTCGTATATCTACAATTCACTTGCTGATAGCCTAAGTTCTGTTGCTAAATATTCAACAAGAATACCTGTTTAATTTTGATGTGCCATATGCACATATCCCGGAAACCCACTACCAACCCGTGTCACCAGGAAACGAAAACCTGTAGATAAAAAAGATAATCTTAACATTTGAAAAGTAATGATTCCAAAGTTCCAAAATTATAGGAAGCCAAATCCAGCTAAGAAACGTCTTGCATGAGGGAACAAACCTTAGTTTCAAATAAACTTGAAAATGAAGACGGCTGAAAATTTTGCCACAAGTGCATTTTCTGACAGCCTACTAAAATCATTTTCTCACCGTACATCAAAGATTCTCTTTTACTGCAAAGTTTTGAATCCAAAACATGGTAGATCAGTCGATAATTTCCCTGGTCACTCCGTTTTCCTCTATCATCCAAGTACCTTTACTTTTTAAAAGTTTTAATTGTAAAAATATTGTGAAAAATCCTTAACTGGTAGTTTGCAACCATTTCTTTAAAGACAACTATAATATAGGCAAAGAGACTGAAAAGAAGCCATTAAAGTTCTCATATTTGTTGCAATTAGCAACCAGCTTTCCCTCTCTCTCTCTCTCTCTCTCTCTCTCTCTCTCTCTCTCTCTCTCTCTCTCTCTCTCTCTCTCTCTCTATATATATATATATATATATATATATATATATATATATATATATATATATATATATAGATAGATAGATAGATAGATAGATAGATAGATAAAGAGAGAGAGAGAGAGAGAGAGAGAGAGAGATTACATAGATAGATAGATAGATAGATAGATAGATAGATAGATAGATAGATAGATAGATAGATAGATAGATAGATGTCAATTTCGAATCCTCCTCACCCCACCCCTCCAGAAAAAGAATCACTAAGCTCTAGTTGCATCTCAA
Organism: Tegillarca granosa; assembly: GCA_029721355.1. Classification (NCBI taxonomy): domain Eukaryota; kingdom Metazoa; phylum Mollusca; class Bivalvia; order Arcoida; family Arcidae; genus Tegillarca; species Tegillarca granosa. Next base: position 13,519,680 of record CM056606.1, on the reverse strand, counting down.
CTTTGAAAATCTTGATTGCTGAGTGGACCCGTGCTTATAGATCACAGAGTCTCCCACTTCTTCGAATCAATGCGTTCGGAAACTTTTTAGTCAACTTGTAAAGTACCTGAATTCTTTAAGTTCTTTCACCATCCCAGAACTGACCACCTCGATATAGGTAAACTAATCATGACAATTCCATAGTTTAGGTACATGTATCTGATTGATATAATTTAACATGTTTTACCCTATTAAATAAAATGAGTAAATAAACTGTAGGAGATTAATCCAAAAAAGTTACAACACGAGTTTTAAAATTAGAGTTTACTGTACCTTTCTTAAAACTATCTAAAGTGAAAAAGAAAAAGTGTCTCAAAACAGCCTTTTATTTATTTATTTATTTATCACTCACTTACTCTATTGAGTGTACACTAAAGTCAAATTAGAGAATATTATTATTCCAATGTCAATTTTTACAGTTAAAGCTGAATATCTAAAGTTATATTTAATTTATTTAGTGTAGGTTTGTTGAACATAACAAAACATTGTCACATAGAACTTAAACTCTTTAAATATTGATGGGAGAAAAATCGGGATATTTGAGTTGTGTGTACACTTAATAGAGTGAATGATTGTGAAACTGGGGCCTGATTTATAGTAGTATGCAATAATGGGAACCATTAAAATGCTTGCATATATGCTCTTAAAATCACAGAAAAACATCGCAAACCTGCAATGTCAATTATAGTCTGTTATCAAACCAACCAGTAAACATCTATGGTATAACTGAACCTTTTAACATCGGGGTCGCAGTTGAATGAATTGGGCGACTTGGGTTTGGGGACTGATGCCCTTAACCGCTCGGCTACATCAACCCACATATGGCAAGTATGAATAAATGAATTACTAATATACTTTTTAGGCTTGCCTTATTAAACAACTTTCAAGTGGTGGTGCATATACTGGTACATGTCAAGACATCCATCATGTAAGTACACATGAAGTAAGAAAAATAGCTTTTAATTTCGGACCAATAATTCTTAAGACATCTGAGTAATTAGCTTCGCGGAAAGTTTAAGATTATAGTATCTGTTAAATGATGACTCATAACGCCATTCTTATGTTTCTAAGATACTTTATTAACCTTCAAGATAAGAGAGATACAATAGTGTATTAACATACAAAACGGATACGATACATCCTGATTCTTTTTATCACACATATCATGACAGTATCAGCACTTTAAAAAACAATAAAGCTACAATACTGACTTATACAAGGCACTTACTAGATTTGAACTTAAAATTTCAAAATTAAAAAATAATATAAGAACACAGTTTGGTGAAATGTATCCATATAAGTTCTAGCACATGTGATGTCTATCATGAATATATTCTTGATTTTAATATTAATCACTGGAGCATGTCCATTGTACAAAATGTCATAAAACTGTATCAGAAGTTTTAACAATATACGAGCGTTGTGTTGCATACTTTAACACAACCTCTCCATGAGACCTCTTATCACCTGTAAGCATCACTACATACTCACGATTTTTAAAGGTTTCAACTATCGAACACAATGCTTATCAAAATTAGCTTTGTGCTTTATGTGCCTTCAAGTTTAGATTTTGCATCTTTACAATCCATGGGTAAAAGTAATAGAGCTGAAGTTGGAAGTGAGGTTTTTAATCTACGATTCAGAAATAACTGAAATGATAACCTTATGTCCAGTGGTGTGGTTCTATAAACCAAAATTCTTTGTATGGGTCAGTGGACTTCCGTTTAAGACTCATAACTGTTTGTACAGCACGCTATGCTTGACCATTATACTGTGGAAATTTAGAACTACTTGTAATTTGCTCAAAATTATATTTATGAGCAAACTGCTTAAATTCACTAGATGAAAATTGAGGTCCATTGTCACTGATTACAATATCTCGAAATCCATATCTGGATATGAAACTTTTCATGTACTCAATAGTATTTTTACTAGACTGATTGTCTAACTTAGCGATTTCTGGCCATTTAGAGAAATAGTCAATGACAAGCAAGTAGTGATTACCTTGAAATTCAAAAATATCAGTTCCTAACTTTCACTAATGACGATCTGGTAACTCTGAGAGCAACATGGGCTCTTTGGCATTTATATTCTGAAACATATTTCACATTTAACACGATTTTCAATGTCTAAACTCATTCCAAGCCAAAACAGAATTTCTCTAGCTCTACTCTGACATTTGACAATGCCTAAGTGTGACTCGTGAATCAAGTGAAGCATTTCATTCTGTACGTAGCGGCTTTGGAACAATAACTTTGTGCGACCGTTATATAATAATCCATCAATGCATGATATTTCATCTCTAAAATTCCAATATCTGGATAACAACGGTGTCAAGTCTGTCTTAGATTTAGGCCATCCTGATAGGACAATTTCCTGTAATAATTGGAGTTCCTCATCAGAGGAGACTGCGTCTGTACGTTGCAGGCGTTTGTACATACCCGGCGCGATTGGCAAATGGGAGATTAGATGGACGTCGTATTATCGTTAGTCCTCTAATAAAACCTCTTTAGTTTCAGGTAAGTATGAACGACTTAAATCATCGGTTATAAGCAATTCCTTCTCAGGTTTATTCGTTACAACTAAATCAAATTTCTGCAAAGCAAGCAGAATTCGTTGTAACCGTGCTGGTGCTTGTGACATTGGTTTTTTAAATATGAATTAAAGAGGTTTATGGTCCGTTTCGACGGCTATCTCTTTTTGGCATAAACATATTCATGAAATTTGGTACACCCAAATAAGATTGCTAGAACTCTTTTTCAATTTGTGAATAACACTGCTGCGTGTCTCGGTGAGTGCTCGAGAACCGCATGCAATAGGTTGTGAATCCTGTATGAACACGACACCTAAACCTTTTGAACTAGCGTCTACACTCAAGGTGAGAAGTTTTTTAGAATCATAGTATTTCAAAACCGGTGCGTTAATAGCCATGGTTTTTAACTTACGAAAACAGCCCTCCTGCTCTGGCCCCAAATGCCATGCAGTGTTCGCTTAAAGCAATATACGTAGTGGAGCGCTTACTTCAGAAAAGGTGGGCATAAATTTTATTGGGCAAAACCAATAAACGTTTGAAGCTCTTTGATACATGTTAGCTTCTGCATAAGCTCAACAGCACGTACTTTTTTGGGATCGGACTTAACACCATTGTTTGTTAACCTATGACCTACGTAAGTAACCTCGTCTTTCCTGAATTCACATTTGTCTATACTTAGTTGTAAGTTATATTCGCGCACTCTATCCAACACTTTTTAAGACTGCGGTCATGTTAGGCTCGATCAACACCCCAAACTAAAATGTCATCTATTATTGCCTTAGCGTCATCAATGTCAGAAACCATGTTCAAAATTATTTTCTGAAATACTTCAGAAGAACTTTTGATACCGAATGATAATCAAACAAATCCACTTACTGCGTCTAAATACTTTTGCATTCGGCATTTGTGACACGACTTCTTCCACTGTCTTAAGTGGGTAGTGCTCGCGAAGGATAGCTTTGTTTAAAACACGAGGGTTAATACAAATTCGGCATTTGAATTGAATTTGTATTTTGCGCACTGTTTACCAAAAGCGGGGCATTTCTTGGGATGCTGTATTTGACCACAGTTTCTGCAAGTAGTTGATTTGTCACTGTTTTTCAACTGAGCTTATGGATTTGATTTATCTTCTTCGTTCATGCATTTTAATTGTGTTTTGGAAGGTTCACATGTTCGAGCGTAGTTGAGAGTTTGTTCAAGTGTCAGTTCTGAACTTTCATTTATGCATTTTCTCTTACTTTTTGATCTTTCACTCCGAAAACGATAGCATCTCTGATCATCTCGTCGCCATTAGTGTATGTACAATCTTTAACAAGCATTTTTAAATCAGTAAAATAATGCCCAAAAGTCTCAATGTCTTTCTGGTGGCGTATCCAGAATTTGTACCCACTGAAAATTTTATTGGATTTTGGACGTACGTGTTCTTCAATCTTTTGAAACAGAACATCTATTTTTTTCCTATCATCTTCTGATAAATTCCATGTAGAAATAAATGTCTCTGCCTTTATCACCTATCCATATCATTAGGTATCCACAGCAATCGGCTTCAACTTTTTTAACCAGAGGTCCTGTTAACCAAAATTCGACATGCTGTCGAAACGACCGCCATGCGCTCACCAAGTCAGAAGCGTCCCAGTCCATCTTTGGACATCCAGCAATGCTGTGATCCATTATGAACAGCACGATATATACTGACAGATAAATGTATTAATACCTGTGTCTGTGTATATATATATCTCTGTGTGTGTGTGTGTGTGTGTGTGTGTGTGTGTGTGTGTGTGTGTGTGTGTGTGTGTGTCTGTGTCTGTGTGTACGTGCGGGCGTGCGTGCGTGTGTGTGTGGCAAATGTGTTTGCCCGTTTTCCGGCTCACAGGATATATACAGAGAAAGTCATGCGTCAGAGATGATAAAATCGCTATAGTGACACTATGTTTCTGACGTAAAACTCAAAAAGAACTCACCGTTTTATATTGACCAAAACTTAAAATATCTCGTTTGATTGAAAGTGTCGCTTTTCAAAACAGAAAAAACCTATATCACTCAAGTTTATGCGGTATTATTAAAGTATGAATTAAGTAATGTTTCAAGGTTCTAAATGCTTTTAAATGCTTTTGTTGCCTTCTCCGAAAACAAATCGTTTGCTTTTGGGATTGTGATTTAGATATTAAACAGCATGTTTTACGCTTGACCTTAAGACAGAATCCATTTTAAAAGACTTTAGTGCGCACCAATTAGCAATATAAGGCCACGCAATAATCACTGGAAAAACATTTGAAAAACAATAAATTCTGAAGCTAAATTTAATTTTTAATTGTTTTATTTGTTTTATTTTTTAAACTTATAATTACATTTTTCTCAACTGCAACAATATATATGTTTACAAATATGTATTTTAATTTTGTAGCACTGTCATACCTTATGTGGTTTGCCGACTGTCGGCCATGATTGTTGTTGTAAGGACCAGAATTGTATTTCTGAAGTTAACCGTACGTATCTTTTAATTTTCAGACATATCAATGCAGTTGTTTATTATTATTATTATTATTAGTAGTAGTAGTAGTAGTAGTAGTAGTAGTAGTAGTAGTACCGTCATCTCTTTGTAGAATATATTTTTTGAGGTCAAATTTTCGAACTAATTTTTTTTTTTTTTTTTAATTTTTTTTTTCTGTAAAATTCTACCAAAATTATAAGTTAGACACAGTTTAAAAGTTTTCATTACAAAAATCATGCGGGAAATTTTGTAACTGTGTTCAATTTTTCTTTTGAAAAAATGGACAAGAATTTTGTGTCTTTAATGGAACTGAAAATATCAACATTGCAGGACTAAATTGTTTAGTGTAGATTTCTTGAACCCCTAAATCAGACTGAACAACATTACATTTGATATTATATACAACATTCTTATTAGTACATGGTAAAGTTACATAATGTTTTAGAAAAAAAAAAAAAAAAAAAAAAAAAAAAACGGCAAGCCTCGTTCTGTACCAGATATATTAGAAATCTGGTTAAGATTTCCTTATCTGGCACCTCAAGTAGTGATAGATTCTTTTATCCCCGCACAAGCGCTATGAGGTGCTCTGGGGAATACCACTGAGGCACTGAGATGGTCTCATTGCGTAAAGTGAAAGTCTTTAGGCACCTAACTTCAGTGTTTAAAGTACTGTACTTATCTCCTCATCATTAATTTTTTATTATTTACATATTTTTCCTAGGCGTACAATGTTATTCGTGCCCTGACATATTAAATTGCAATCTAACTCCACTTCGATGTCAAGTTGGTGAAGAATGTATGTATAGAAGACAAAATGGAGTTGTATCCACAAGATGCGCAACGGTAAATTGTATAAACAATTCCCGTTTTTTTTATTTTTGTGGGATAATATAAGATTCTTTCATATGTGTGGATGAAAGATAGGACTATTCCACCCGAAGGATCACTAAATGCAATAAAACCCAAGACTTGCAGAGGGTTTTACTGCATTTAGTGACTCCAAGGGTGTATTAGCCCTACCTTCATCTACATCTAATATCGGTGTCAAAAGTTGTGTTAATTGCAAAAACCTTTTTATGTGAGCCCAAGGGGAAAAATATACATATTTATAAAGACCCTGTCCGAAAGTGACGAATTATGTTTGCGCAGAAATTTAAACGTTCTTTTCATTCATCAACTGGAAGCAAATGAAAATATTGCTTCTTATTTCAATATCTTGACTGATTTTTTTTTTACTGTGTACATCCGATTAAAAAGTTAGTTCTATAACAGAACTATTTTTTTACATAAAGTCAAATAATGAAACTAAAAGTCAAAGTCGTTTGACAGAATATATTATCCAAACAAAAATATTATTTGGTCCTAAATTTCAGCCAACATTTCAAATAACAGTCACGCATTTGATGATGTCATGAATAAGGAATTTCATTCATAAATTTAATCTGTGTCACTGTCACTTTCTTTTGTCATGATGCGATGACGTTTTAAACGAGATCAATGCGCGCGCGTGAATTTCCCTGTGAGAAACTTTTTATATTTATCATAAAGTCGCATGGGTTAGAAGACAAGTAAAAGATGTAGCGATAAAGAAGCAATATTTGATTTTTAGGAATAAGAGTTTGGTTACTTTTTTGACGAAAATTGAAAATAAGTTGAATTAATCTTTATTTCATAACATAGAACGATGATTCGTCAAGCCAAACCAATTGTGTCATGTCACTGTGTACATGCAACCAGATTCGCCCTCACCAGATATGGATTTTACTGACCCTGTATAAACCATATAAGGTCACCATCGCACCGCGTTACAAAAAATATGATATCATTGTTTTTAAGTTTGTTTGATTTCAAATGTGATTAACCACCGTGCTACGTGTTATTTAAAACTGCTGTGATAATCGTTTATTTGATGTAATAAATCTTGACGTCACCAATTCTCTGAATACGTTGACACCTTTTAATCAGGAGTTGAGTAATGGTGTTTAACGTCCCAGTGAAGAATATTTCACTTATATCGAGACGTCGCCAGTTATAGGCTAAAGTGTAGAAATTTTGCCTGTGCGTTGCGTTGGTGGCATAATACAGCAGGGTTCTTTATCGTGCCACGCCTTGACACGGGGCCTCGTTTATTTTAAGTTCCCATCCGAAAGAACCGTGACTTTCATTCCGTTATGCCGAGTGCTTGGCGAAAGAACAGCCACTACCAACTTTCAAGAATTGTGTCAGACCCGACCTGGGTTCGAACCCACAACCTCCTATTTACGAAGCGAGCACTCAACCAACTGAGCTACCGCAGTGGTTTTTTTATCAGGCTTGTCATAACTACACTGAGTCCTTAGTTATCGCAGACTTCGGTGCCCGAGTGGTCCAAAGATAACGGATCACAGTGCCTCTCACTGCCAAGTTTCAAATCCTACTCGAGTGGATCCTTGTCTATGAAAATTCGTCAGTAGATTATCGAAGTTCGGTGGTTTTCTTCGGCACACCAGTCACAATTCCCTCTACCATCCCAGAACCGACAAATTGACCTTCTCTAATAAATCTAAAAAAATGTTTAAAATATCTTCTTTTAAAAACTTTATTTAATTTAACTTATAATTTTAAATTACGTTTGTTTTATGAACATTTTGACACAAATTTGTATCAACCCTTCAAATTTAAAACAAAAGTATAAATACACAAATCAGACCAAATTAAACGTAACTGACTTGGAATGGAGCAATTTGAAAGCTTGCTGAATGTGCAGCACAGGCTCAAGTTTCACAATCATTCACTAAACTGAGTGTACACTCTACGCAAATTCGGAAATACTTCAATGTCAATTTCTAAGACATTACACAGTTAAAATGAATATTTAATTTTAAATTTAAATTGTATAGTGTAGGTTTCTTGAACGAAACAAATACTGTTTATTAGAACTTCAAATTTTAAAATATTGATGAAAGAAAAAATGGGATTATTTGAGTTGAGTGTACACTTAGTTGAGTGAATGGTTGTGAAACTGGGGCCAGGTCTGTTGTAAGTTTAAAAATAAACTAACGAAAGTATGCCGAATCGCCATCTTATATCTGTTCCTCGTAAGCTTTTTTTTAGAATCTTTTCGACAATTTCTGGTCATAAATCCAGTCTCGTTGTGAACATTTAGACTCCCCTTTGATTGCTTGTTTGACTTATGTTTTGCTAAAGTTCAATAACGTCTATATTGTAGCCTCATAAATGTTTCATTTTCAGACACATTATCGGGAAAAAAAGGTGATCATGCAAAGTGGAGTTTTGCTTAATGCAAAATAGTAAAGAATTGAAATAAACTTATGTTTTACTAACCTAAATACGGAACGAAATTAGTTTATCAAAGTATCGGGTATATTTAATATATATGATTATATATATATATATATATATATATATATATATATATATATATATATATATATATATATATATATATATATATATATATATATATATATATATTTATTTATTTATTTATTTATATTAATGCAACGCAATTTTTACTTAAAAGAAAGATATATGCAATCATTATAAAGTGGATGATGCCCATCACGGAAGTCACACTACATGCTGCACTGACAACGGGTGTGTAAACTCACGACTACATCATTATACTACAACCGGTATGTGTAAAGTATGTGTGACACGTGTGCATTAATATTATGCAAGTAATAATGTCATACTTTTGAATTAAGCGCAACCGTAGAAATGTCCCTTGTCATTTCTTAACCTTTCCGCTAGGTCCTCGATCGCCAAAGGGTTTGAAGCGCTTGCTAACGAATGAAAGTATACAATTATCTCACAGCTCGTGCAGTTCTTTTAATAAAAAAGTCCGTGTCGGTCAGTTTGCTTGCCGAAGGGTTGTTGGTTTTCTACGCCAGTATACATGTATCTCACCCCTATATCAGATCTCAGTATGAAAAAGTCTCTCAATTTGCTTCCTGAAGGTTATTTGTTTTTTTACGCCAGTATACATATATCTTTCCTTTCGGGTAGATCTTGGCATGAAAACGTCTGTCAGTTTGCTTGCAGACGGTTGTTGGTTTCTACAGTAGTATACATGTATCTCACCGGTATGACAGATCTGCGTATGAGAAAGTCCGCCAGTTTGCTTGTCAAAGGTCGTTGGTTTTCTACGTCAGTATGTATGTATCTTGCCTCTCTCGGGCAGACCTTATCATGAAAACGCCCGTCAGTTTGCTTTTCGAAGGTCATTTGTTTTCTACGTCAGTATGCATGTATCTCACTGCTTGGGCAGATCTTAAAATGAAAAAGTCTTTCAGGTTGCTTGCCGAAGGTCGTTGGTTTTCTATGTTAGTGTATATGTATCTCATCGCTTTTGCAGATCCGAGTATGAAAAAGTCCGCCAGTTTGTTTGTCGAAGGTCGTTTGTTTTCTACTTTAGTATGCGTGTATCTCATCGCCTTTGTAGATCTGAATATAAAAACGTCTGTCGGTTTGTTTGCCGAAGGGTCTTGGTATTCTACGTCATATACATGTATCTCACCCCTAGAGCAAATCTCAGTATGAAAATGTCTTTAAGGTTACTTGCCGAAGGTCGCTGTTTTTCACGTTTACTTCGATTTTTCTCAATCATTTTAGAACTAATCGCCTCGATATAAGTGAAAAAATCCTGTTTTGAGCGTTTTCACTACTTCTCCGGGGAAAGATTGAAGTTACTTAGTTACTACTTTCAAATTATCACACAATAAACATTTTATAAAATTAAAAGTTAAAATAAAATATCTCTGAGAATTTCTTGTATATATATATTGGGGTGGGGTAGGGGTCAGGGCATACTTTATTAAAGGTTTACAGATCAAAATAGCTACATAACCTCTTTCGTTTTACTAGGCTTTCGTTGCAAGGTGTTCGTAAGCGCGCTAACGGATCGAGGTGCCCCTATACCCTATTTTCGAATTCAATTTTGATAGATCTATGAATGATATGCTTGTAAGTTCACCTGTTCGAAGAATTATTATTATTATTATTATTATTATTATTATTGATACCCGGTTTCCTCCACTGTATCTCATAACCGAAAGAGTCTTTTCTGGAGCGTTTAACAAGATTCATCTACTACTCCTCACCTCTGCAGACCTTTCTAGGGGAAAAGAGATCATGAACATATTGTGATGTTATTGTGATTACTTTAAAACAACCTTATAAAAATATATTTTTAGAAAATATTAATAAACTAATATTCTTTTTAAGTCATTTTAGCCATAAGTCGAAACACATAATACCTTGATTATTTTCTTTACCTTAAGCAATTGTTGGCTCCACTATTTGTCCAACTTGTCATGACGTCATAACCAACCAGTGCACGAGCAACCACACGTGTCATTCTGATGAAGTCTGTATGATAAGCCATGTCAGTGATCGAGTACAAACAAGATGTACCAAGGTAATACACGTATATTTCAAAATGTTTCACTATACATTATACCCGATAAATAAGAAACAACTGCAAAAAAATCGTGTGGTAATGTCAATATGTTTTTTTTTTAATAGGTTTGGGGTTCAAATCATTTGGCGCAGTCTGACGATGTATTAAAATAGGCACATGTATTTGTTGCTCTGTCTCCAAGCGATTGCCATTTAGATATAACAGTAGACATTTAGATATAAAAGACACGGTTTTTTGAAAGATACCTTTACTAAAGATGCCTCGTGTCACAGTAGGCGTATATGCTTTGTGCGCACTGCAAAGGCCAACATTTCTGTCACATCAAAGATAGCGTCTAAATAAATGTCACATATTTGTAACAGAAATTTGAACCAACTGAATCAATCAATCAATCAATCAAATAATCAATTTATTCAATAACTAAATCGACCAAAGATGTATTTCAAGCATTATAGTTTTTTTATAAGATATTTACAGCCACTTAGGTGCTAGCCCAATTCTTGTCTAAAGTACTTCTTAAATCGAATTTTTCATACTTAAAGATTGGGGGTACTGTGCATTTTATGATTTTGCTCATTTTAATATCGTGATCTTGTACACTTTTATAAAGTGGTTGTTTACGTTTAATTTTTTCAATATTAATTATTCATTTATTTTTAATTTTATTTTATTTATTTATTCATTTATATTATTCAATGAATTAATTATTTTCATTTCATTTAAATATTTTTTATCTTATTTATTTATATTTTTATTTTATTTATTTATCTATTTACTTTCTTATTATTTATTTATTTATTTATTTATTTATTTATTTATTATTCATTCATTCATTTGTTTCATTTTTTTTTTTTTTTTTTTTTGGTGTTTTTGATATAGTTGTTGGTTGTTTTATAGCTATTACCAGTTGTTTTTTTTTTATAAAGCTACAAGTTCATTTTTTCTTGTTTATTATTTGTTTGCTTATCTACGGTTGCTATAGAGTGTGGAATGCCAACACTACCACGTAGAAGGACTCACACACCCATCTAGATTTACTTTGTGTTGTGAACACAGCAATTGTATCCAAAATGCAATCAGCCAAGCAAAACACGGTGAGTTAAAACAGACGAATTTTTAGGGAGGGGGGGTATAAGGAAGTGAAAGCAAAAGATTTTACTTCCTTCGGATTAAACAAAAAATGGCGTAAAATCATGCACTCTGTTTCAAATATAGGCATCAAATCTTGTATTCAAACTGTCTGATTCCTGATGTAAGTGTAAAACAATTCTGACTACAAAAATGGAAGGGGCACTAAATCAGCTAATGATTAATATTTTAGCGAATAAACCATGTGATCTGAAATATCAAATGATACAAAATTGAATTTGTTCTTGGGATTACCAAAATTATACAAAATTAAATGATTTCACAGTAGAAATAGAAGTGGCCAGTGATTAATTTAAATTTTTTGAGCGAGTAATATAAGTCGTATAAGCTGAAATTTTAGATTCTACAAAATTGAATTTTTTCTCAAAACAAAAATTGTACAAATTTAAATAATTTTACAGTAATTAAAGTTTACCTATGTTAATAGATATACAAGAAACAAAACCATTTGAATTGACAAATCTATAAATATTATTGACAAAAAGCTTCAAGTTTTCATCTTTCATCTGGGAACATTTGACTTCACTTTGTAATAGTTATCTTTTTTCTGCTACACGACACTCAATCAGTAAAATTTTCGAGTGAGTTATAACGAGAAACGTCATTTAAAGAAATTTCATATTCGCCTC